>VWZI01000025.1:119729-132015 GCA_013396835.1 Psilopogon haemacephalus
CAGTCCTTGGCAGGAGTTGGGAGAGGGCTAAACATGGCACCTGCCCCCAGGTCAGACCACCCCCAGGGAGGAGTCAGGATAAGGCTTCAGGTAGGCTTAACCCTTTAACGCTGAGCCAGCAATGTGCCCTTGTAGCCAAGAAGGCCAGTGGCATTCTGGGGTGCATTAAGAAGAGTATGGCCAGCAGGTTGAGGGAGGTTCTGTCCCCCTAGTCTGTCCTGATGAGGCCACATCTGGAATGCTGAGTCCAGTTCTGGGCTCCTCAGTTCAAGGAGAACAGGGACTTGCTGGAGGGGGTACAGCAAAGGGCTACAAAGATGCTGAAGGGACTGGAAGATCTCTGTGATGAGGAAAGCCTGAGGGAATTGAGGCTTTTTAGCTTTGAGAAGAGCAACCTGAGGGCAGATCTCATCATTGCTGCAAAGGTGGGTGACAGGAGAACAGGACCTAGCTGTTTTCAGTGGTGGCCACCGACAGAAGAAAAGGTAATGTGCACAAACCTGAACATGAGAAGTTCCATCTGAACATGAGGAGGAGCTTCTTTAATTTAAGGGTGCTGGAGCACTGGAGCAGGCTGCCCAGAGAGGTGGTGTCTCCATCTCTGGAGACATTCAAACCCCACCTGGATGTGTTTCTGTTTGACCTTGTCTAGGTGACCCTGCCTGCCCAGGGGGCTCAGACTTCAGAGGTTCTCCTCCCACCCCTGCCATTCTGTGGTTGCAGACTTTCTAGTTCCATCTCCTGATTTCAGCTGCTACCTTACCTGGCTGGTTTGACCTTGTCTAGGTGATCTTGCCTCCCAGGGGGCTCAGACTTCAGAGGTCCTCCTCCCACCCCTGCCATTCTGTGGTTGCAGACTTTCTAGTTCCATCTCCTGATGTCAGCTGCTACATTACCTGGCTGTTTTTCTTTTTTATTTTTTTCCTCTCTGATGGGTTTTGGGGTGTTTTTTGTGAGTTACTTCTGGTGCCAGGTCCTAGGAAGGTTTGTTTTGCCTGTTGAATTTCTGTTAATCCTGTGTTCTGTTTGAATTGCTCCAAGAATGAAGTGCCAGGATGAGGCTGATACACTTGCAGATAAAATTAGACTTTCTTTTTTAAGAGCTCTGCATCTTGCTCTGCATCTGCAAGCATGGAACAGATTAGAATATCAGTCAATATAAAATATTGAAGACAAAAACAATCATATCTTGAGAATAGGCATTTTAAAAAGGGCTTTAAAAATTAGAGCTCTTGGGCTTTTGGGTGCTGGAAATGAGTGAAGGAGGATGGAATTTAACTTGGTGGTTTAATTTTAGTCAGATGATAAATGTTTATTGAAGCAATAGCAGGCTGCATGCAGAATGGCCAGAGCCTGAATGCTGGAAATCCTTCTAAAATAGCCTTTAATCAGTGGGAAAAACTCGACTTAAAAGGGAGATAAATAGCAGGAGAGTAGGATGAAATCAGCATGGGCTGCAGAAGAGAAGCTGGGAGCTCTCCTCTTCTCTTCTTGGTTACAAGCTGAGCCAGGGGAGGTCCAGGCTGGGTATTAGGAAACAGTTCTTCACTGAAAGGGGTTGTCAAGCTTTGGAATGGTCTGCCCAGGGCAGTGGTGGAGTCACCATCCCTGGGGGTGTTCAAGAGGCATGTGGTGCTTAGGGTCGTGGCTTAGTGTTGAACCTTTAGCGCTGGGTGGAAGGTTGGGCTGGATGATCTCAAAGGTTTCTTCCATCCAGATGTATTTTGTGATTCAGAGCAGGTGAAGGAGTTCTCTCACTTGAGCAGGGTGCTGGCTTCTCAGGCTGGGATGAGCAGTTTGTGGAAGCCAGGCAGTGTGGACACTGAGTGCAGAAACTAAGAACTAGAGGAGGAGGGGGAAAAGGAAGAAATTCTTTAGAGTGAAGGTGGTGAGACACTGGAACAGGTTGCCTGGAGAGGTTGTGGATGCCCCCTTCCCTGGAGGTGCTCAAGGCCAGGCTGGATGAGGCATTGAGCAACCTGGGCTAATGGAAGGTGTCCCTGCCCATGGCAAGGGGTTGGAACTAGGTCATCTTTAAGGTCCTTTCCAAGCCAAACCATTCTATGCATCTGTGTTCTGCTCAGCACATAAAACTGGGGGAAGAAGAGGGCATTTGGAGTGGAGCTCTTTGTCTTCTAAGTCACCATTACATGTGATGGAGCCCTGCTCTCCAGGAGGTGGCTGAACACCTGCCTTACCATGGGAAGGAGAGGATTAATTCCTTGTTCTTTTGCTTTACCCATTGAACACCTTCCCTCTAACCAAAAGTTCACTTCTACCCTTTCAATCCTCTCCCCCATCCCACCAGGAGTGAGTGAGTGCACATCTGTGTGAGTTGTCAGCTAGAGTTAAACGACAACAGCCCAAGCCCATCTTGGGCACCAAAAGGAAGGGTTTGAGATAAAGGCAGGTTGATTGGAATGTGCTGGGTGGAATTCAGAGCTGTTACTGCTGTTAAGCTGGTAAGCAGCAGGCTCCTGTGCTTGTCTGGTGCTCATTGGTGGCTGCTCTTTGGTTTTGCTCCTTGCTGTGGTGCTTATCCTCTCAGCTCCTTTGCCTGGGATCCTTCTGATAACAGCAGTGGTGATGTGCTGGACTGGCAGTTGGCCAGGGCATTGTTGCTGTGCTGGGCAGGCTGGAACTGTAGTGTGAACTTCAGTTGAAGGGGCTGTGGTCTGTGCATGAGTCCATGTGGGAGCAGAACAGCCTGAAGTGTCTGTGGCCACGGATAAGGACATACGAGAGCAGAACATACGTCTTGAAGCTTCTGTTGCCTTGGAATGGTCTGTGCCACAGCAGCAGGTACAGCTCACATTCATAGAATGGTTCAGGTTGGAAGGGACCTTGAAGATCATCCAGTGCCAACCCCCTGTCATAGGCAGAGGCACCTTCCACTAGGTCAGGTTGCTCAAGACCTTATCCAGCCTGTCCTTGAACTTCTCCAGAGAGGGGGCATCCATGACCTTTCTGAGCAACCAGTCTTGAAGCTTCTGAAGCTGTGGATAAGGTCCCATGCTAATGCAGCAGGTACATCTTGAAGCTTTTGAGGTTGTGGATAAGATCCCATGCTAATGCAGCAGGTACATCTCAAAGCTTCTGAGGCTGTGGATAAGGTCCCATGCTGATGCATCAGGTACATCTCAAAGCTTCTGAGGCCGTGGTTTTGTCCATGCCACAGCAGGTGTAAATCTGCAGGGGCTGTGGCCAAAGGCTAAGTCCAGGATGGAGAAGACACACACCTTGAGGTACACCCCATCATCGGCTGTGCATGAGGGCATGCTGGAGTACCTCAATGCCTGTGGCCATACTTGAGCCCCATGATGGAGCAGGGCTGAGGAGCAGGGGCTGTGTTGGAGAGGGATGGCTCTTGCAGCTATGAGCAAGGCCAGGCTGGGGCAGGTGTATCTCTCAAGGCATCGTGGCCCCAGGAGAAGAAGTGGTGGAGCAGGAAGGTGCGGTGGAGCCCCTCGTGAGGCCGTGTGGCATCCCGGCGCGGGAGCCATGCCCATCTCCTCCCTGTCCTTCCAATTTTAGTGCCTCTGCTGCTGCAGGGAGTGCAGGCGCTAAAATTGGAACCATACGGAGGAGATGGAGCAGAGGAGCAGGGCTGGGTTTGCCTGTTAATTTCAGAAATGATGTAACCCCTTTTTGGAGGGAAAGGGGAGACTTGTGGTGCTTTTTGTGCTGCTTTGGCCAAATCATCTTAGGAAGATGAAGAGAGGAGTCCAGTGGAAGCTACTGAGATGCTAAGGGGCCTGGAGCTTTGAGTTTAGGTTGGACATAAGGAAGAAGTTCTTTACAATGAGAGTGGTGAAATACTGGGAGAGGTTGCCCAGAGAGGTGCTTGAGGGCCCATCGCTGGAAGCATTCAAGATGAGACTTGATGTGGCCCTTGGCAGCCTGCTCTAGTTGGAGATATCTCTGCTGACTGTAGGGGGGTTGGACAAGATGAGCTTTGAGGGTCCCTCCCAATCCAATGCAATCTGTGAATCTCTGTGAGGAAAGGCTGGAGAAGAGCAGCCTGAGAGGGGACCTGCTAATGCTCAGCAAGAACTACAGTGAGGGGGGAGCCACAAGGATGGGGCCAGACTCTTGTCGGTGGTGCCCAGGGACAAGACAAGGAGCAATGGGCACAAACTGGAAGCCAGCAGCTTCCATCTGAACAGGAGGAGAAAGTTGTTTGGTGTGAGAGTGGTGGAGGCTTGGAGCAGGCTGCCCAGAGAGGTTGTGGAGTCTCCTTCTCTGGAGAGCTTCCAGACCCTCCTGGCCGTTGCGATGCTGGGCAAGCTGCTGTGGGTGCCTCTGCTTTATTTAGCGGGGGGGGTTGGACTAAATGATCTCCAGAGATCCCTTCTGACCCCACCGTGCCAGGATTGTGTGTGCTCAAGAAAGGGAGCTGAGCTTTAAATTGGGTGCTCCTGTAGCACGAAGTGTGGCAGAGGTCCTGTGTCACGAATGCAGCCTCCCTCGGTGCTGCCTGTGCATGAGAGCTGCTACTTTGGCACAGACTTCAAAACTCTCCTTTTCTCTAACCTGTTCTACTTTGTCACAGCTCAGCCCAAGCTTCTTAAAGGTCATCTGGCCACACTGATTTCAGTGAGGTCTAATCTGCTTCAAAATCTGAGCCCTGCTCTGTTGTGAAGTGCCTTGGTTTCCTTTTGAGCCAGCCTTCTGCCTTCTGCCCTCCCTCAGCTCGTCTCTCCACAGAGCCCCACGCATCTGTCATCTCTCTGAGCTGCCCAGGAAGCTCTTCTTGACACCTTCGGCTTTGACAGAACCCATCCAACGAGTTCTGTAAGGAATTGTCCTCTCCTTGGAGGAGACAAGTCTGCTCAAAGGAGGTGCCAGGCTATTTGCAACTCCTCTGCGGGATTTAATAAAGGTGAAATTTAGTGCTGGAGCTGCAGGTACCGGATGCAGACGTTGGGAAGAGCTGAATGCTCTGAGCTCTTTATTTGGAGTAGCAGAAGCATTCTTTTTTTATTCCTTCTTGAAGCGAGCAGTTCAGATCCCTGCAAGGTTCCATTCTTAGTCACGCCAGATATTTGACAGCCACTTTCCAAGCAGAGCAACTGGTCTGACAAATGAGCTCGTGGACCTATTTTATCACTTTAAAAGATTCTCCTCTGAAGACTCTTCTTCTAACACGTTAAAGGGTTGGAACGTCTGATACTCGATGAAATAGCTGTCAGGAGGCTGGAATATTGCTGATAGCCCTTTCCTTTTTGTGCCTTGGCTTGCCCCATCTTGCAGATGAGAAGTCTGTGGTGAAGCTGCAGAGCATACCATGGGGAGGGAGGAAGTGACTGAGGTTTCTATTCCTGGCTGACCCCAGCCTCTATACCGAGGAAGAGCTTTAAGGGAAATGCAGCAATTAGCTCTTTGAATCTTTCCAAGCATTCAGAAGTGTGACCAACTCTCTTCCTGTACACACAGCACCTTCAAGATGTGGACATCTTCAGACTGCTCTCCTGGTTTAGAAATTAAACCGATGAGGGAAGCCCTAAAACTTCATGGGAATAGGCAGCAAAACTCCCACCTTTATCCAGAATGTTCAGTTGCAGCATTCACAGAGGTGTCTGATTCTCAAGAGGTGTCTTGAGCAGGGTGTGTGGTGTGTGTTCTTTTGGCCCATTCTTCTTTTAAGGCTTCGAGGAGACCTTAGAGTAGCCTTCCAAGGGGAGGCCCAGAGGAGGGCTGGGGAGGGACTATTGACAAGGTCTTGTAATGACAGGACGAGGGGGAATGGGTTTAAACTGGCGGAGGGGAGATTTAAACGGGATGTTAGGAGGAAGTTCTTCACAGTGAGGGTTTTGAGACACTGGAACAGGTTGCCCAGGGAGGTTGTGGCTGCTCCCTCCCTGGAGGGGTTGAAGGCCAGGCTGGATGAGGCTGTGAGCGACCTGATCTAGTGGGAGGTGTCCTTGCCTATAGCAGGGGGTTGGAACTGGATGATCTCTGAAGTCTCTTCCAACCTAAACCATTCTATGATTCTTTGCTGAAGAACAAACTGTGGTTCCTCTCTGGATCACAGAGTCACAGAATGGTAGGGGTTGGAAGGGAACTCTGGAGATTGAGTCAATCCTCTCTTGCCCAGGCAAGATCACCTAAACAAGGTCACAGAGGACCATGTCCAGGTGGGTTTTTTAATGTCTCCAGAGAGTCCACCTCTTTGGGCAGCCTGCTGCAGTGCTCCAGCACCCTTAAAGAAGTTCCTCCTCATGTTAAGTTGGAACTTCTCATGTTCAGGTTTGTGCCCTTTACCCCTTGTCCTGTCCGTGGGCACCACTGATAAAAGCCTGGTCCCATCCTCCTGGCACCCACCCTATCAGCATTGATCAGCACTGGTGTGATCCCACCTCAATCTTCTCTTTACCAGGCTAAAAAGACCCAATCCAAGAGTCTCTTTCTAGGTTCTGTGTTAAAAAAGGGAAATGACTGCAGTAATTTTTTTTTCCCCTCACTTGTGCTTTTCCTCCTCAGGGCTTATTCTAGTGGTTCTGCTTTTGTGGAGATGGTGCAACTTCTCGTGCATGCTTTGGGAGGTGAAATAATGACCCTGAAAATGTGCCCTGGGCATTGCCACACGTGTCCCCGTGCAGCAGGACCTACGTCATGAAGTCATTGAATGGGTTGGGTTGAAAGGGACCTCCAAAGGTCACCTAGCCAAGCCCCCTGCAGTCAGCAGAGATATCCTCCACTAAATTAGGCTGCTCAGAGCCTTGTCCAGCTTGACCTTGTGTATCTCCAGGGATGGGGCCTCAGCTGCCTCCCTGGGCAACCTGTGGAGTGTTCCAGCACCCTCATGGTAAAGAGCTTGTTCCTAACATCCAATCTAAATCTCCTCTTCTCTAATTTCAAAGTATTGCCCCTTGTGCTATCACTGCAGACCTTTTAAGCAGTCCCTCTGCAACCTTTCTATAGGTCCCCTTCAGGTGCTAGAATGCTGCTGTTAGGTCTTCCTGGAGCCTTTTCTTCTCCAGGCTGGACAACTCCAGCTCCTTCAACCTATTCTTGTAGGTGATGTGTTCCAGCTTCATGATCATCTTTGTGGCTCTTTTCTGGACCTATTCCATCAGGTCTATGTCCTTCCTCTGTTGAAGCCTCCAGGATAGTGTTGTTCTGCAGGATGGGATCAGATTTGGGGACTTCATTTGGCTGTGGATTCAGAGAGTTTTCTGAATCCTTATAGATGCAGAAGGTGGCTCGGTGCCACGTAAGACTGGTTGTAACTTTGGAGTATCCCTTCTCAGCACATGTGGCTGACTCACTGACTGAGGCCTGGGAGCTGACTGTAAGGTAGATCTTTCCATGATTTAAAATCTGATGGTTTAGCAACAATGATTCATCATCAGACTGTAAGAAACTCCAGAACTAAATGATAATCTCTACCAGGATTATTTATGGGATTGGGAAGTTAAGAATGGTCCACAGCCTCCAGGGGGTCAGCAGGCACATGAATGGCTTTGGATTTCTAGGCAGTTTCTGTCTGAGGTGTTCAAGGCCAGGTTGGATGAGGCTTAGAGCAATCTGGTCTAGTGGAAGGGGTCCCTGCCCATGGCAGGGGGGTTGGAATTAGATGATCTTTAAAGTCACTTCCAACCCAAACTATTCTGTGCATCTGTGGTTACAGTTGTCCTACCCCAATGTTGTGTCAGCAGTTGCATCAAGCTCTGCTTAACTGAGATAGGCTTGGCCTCATTTGGTGCAACTTGCTTAAAGTGCCCCAAAAGTCCATCTGTAATGCAACAAGCAAAGGTGGTGGGCTTCCAGATTTGATTTCAATGAGGGTCCTGGTGGGAGAGCTGCCCTGCAGTTGCCATCTGAAGGCTGCTGATGGAGAGAGCAAATCAAGAACAGTGTGCAGACAACTGTAAAAAGGAGAGATACATCTAAATGAGGCAGTTGGCTTAAAGCCCCCAAATTCCCCAAAGCCAAAACTTAAACAGCACCAGCATCCAGAGACCCCCTAAAGAGCCTGCAACCTGCCTAACAAAGCTGAGTATCAGAAGGTATCACTTTGTCATGCACTTGTAGCTCCAAGTAGCTGAATTTGCTGTTGTAAATATAAAACCAAATCAGCATTTTAAGGTGTGGTGAGTCCCATAAAAGAGGCAAGTTCAACCTTAAAGAGGAAATTGAAAGGGATTCCAGAAAGGAGTTGGCCAAGTGACTTAAGAGAGGTGCCCAACCTGGCAGGCAGCTCTGCAGACCCAACCAGCCCCTTGACTTGGGGCAGGAAGCTCCAGGCTGAGGGACATGTCGGGCAGAGAGTTGGATGGGTAAATCTGCACAGAGGGCCTGGGTGGCGTTCACCCAGGAGCTTGTAGGACCTACCAGGCAGCAGAGATGTCCTCTCTGCCAACCCAGCCGCTGTGAGAGGGCTGCTGGTGTGCCTTCCCTTAAAACCCTGGAGCTATGGGGGTTTGTGAGTCCAACTTCTGGCCTTGGCACGCTGGCAGATTGTAAAGCTGTAAGGTCACTGAGCATGTGAGCTTCTTGGGAAAGAGCTGTCCTTGTGCCTGGAAGGAAACCACCACCTCATCCGCTGGCCTGGGCTTCTCTCAGCCTGTGGACAGGGAAATCCAACTGACCTGATTCTCTTTGAATTGCTGCTTTTGCTTCCAAGTCTTTGACTCGCTTCCTTGCCAGGGATCATTTCAAAAGAAAGACACCAACAACACCCCCCCCACCTCCCCCCAGGTTGTCATGGAACTGGAAGAGTGGTTCTTTTGTGGGCTGGAGAGCTGGCTAGAGGAGAGGAAGTGAAGGGCAGGATTTAGTGGTTGCTTTTCAGGAGGAGAAGCTGACAGCCTGGATCCCTGCAGATGGCTGCTGAGATGGGACCTGAGTGGGGAGCATGTGGGGCCGTTTCTGGGTTAGATGATACCAAACTCATTTGGGTAGATGACTTCCAGGCTGGAAAGCTCTTGGAAAGCACAGGGGCAAGCTGAGGTTTGGGTAGATGACTTCCAGGTTGGAAAGCTCTTGGAAAGCACAGGGGCAAGCTGATGTGGATTTGTAAGGCTGAGTGTCTCTGGGATGCTCATAGATTCATGGAATGGTTTGGCTTGGAAAGGATCTTAAAAATCAAGTTCCAAGCTCCCTGCCATGAGCAGAGACATCTTCCAATAGACCAAGTTGCTCAAGGCTCCATCCAAGCTGTCCTTGAACACCTCCAGGGAGAGGGCATCCACAGCCTCTCTGGGCAGCTTGTTCCAGTGTCTCACTACCTTCACTCTAAAGAATTTCCTCTTCATCTCCTTATCTTTTCCTTAGTACTCCTTGTGAAAAGAAAGTCTCCATCCTCCTGGTAGCCACCCTTTATATACTGGTCCATGCTGGTAAGGTGTTCTCTAAGCCTTGTCTTCTCAAGGATGACTAAACCCAGTTCAGCCCCAAATATTACCAAGCTGGAGAAGAAAAGGCTCAGCAGGATGAATGCAGCCTCTGACAGTGTTAGACAGGAGTGAATCCACAGTGCTTGCAGGGATGTCTTCTTGTGTGTATATATATATATATATACACACACACTTTTTTTTCCTCACTCTTAATATTGGTGTATTAAAGAGTTCCCCCCACCCCATGTGTTAAATTGCACGCTTCACTTTGTCTTCCAAATGGCCAATAAATCAAGGTAATTATAGGGAGCAGCCTCTCCAAACTGCTGCCTGGGGAAATTTCTGCCTGCTTTCAAGCCATCCTTCTCTTCTCCCAACGCTACTCAGAGCTCCAAAGACAGCTCAGAAATTGAACTCTTGTGTTGTGGAGGTGGTTACCCTGGAGTGGGAACTGCTGCCAGTGACTTGCCCCAGCTGTCCCTGCCATGCACCAGCACCAAACCCCCCTCACACAGGCACCTGCTCGGATGCTCTCACAACCTTGCTGCGACTCCTGTGCCACAGCTACGGAGCCACCAGCAGAGCTGCAAAAAGCAGAATTCCTTCCACTTCCAACGCTGCTTGCTTTCCAGCTTACAGCAGTGCACTTATGGGAAGGGCATAAAGAGGAGCTGAATGGAATGAAGACAACAGTTTTAATTTAATTTGTCTAGGTTGGGAGGGACCTCGAAGCTCATCCAGTTCCAACTCCCCTGCCACAGGCAGGGACACCTCCCACTAGAACAGGTCAAATTTTACTAACCTGGCCCAAGGTCTGGTTTTACAAATTAGAGTGTAAGATGTTAAGAGGAAGTTCTTTACAGTGAGGGTGGTGAGACACTGGCACAGGTTGCCCAGGGAGGTTGTGGCTGCTCCCTCTCTGGAGGTGTTCAAGGCCAAGTTGGATGAGGTCTTGAGCTACCTGTTCNTATTCCAGTAGTTTACTTCTATTTACTAAGGGAGAAACTATTTTCTATTTCTTTATGATACACATTATTTGTGATTAGTTATTCATGTATTATGTATAAGTTGGTTACTTATAAGTCCCATTTATTTGTAATTTCTGTGCTATTTTATTTCTGTATTTTAGGATTTACTTATTGTGTTGGTTTTACTTTATTATTGTGGCTTATTTATTATCTTTGTGATTTGCATTTAATTTTTTTAAATTTTATTGAGGGGCAGTGGTTTGAAATTAGAGAATTTGTATTTGATTTTTAAAAATTGTATTTTATTGAGGGGCAGTGGTTTGAAATTAGAGACGAGGAGATTTAGATTGGATGTTAGGAACAAGCTCTTTACCATGAGAGTGCTGGAACACTGCAACAGGTAGCCCAGTTGAGGCCCCATCCCTGGAGATACTCAAGGTCAGGCTGAACAAGGCTCTGAGCAACCTGACCTAGTAGAGGATGTCCCTGCTGACTGCAGGGACCAGATTGACCTTTGGAGGTTCCTTCCAACCCAAACCATTCTATAACTCTGTGATTTTTGGCCAGGAAAGGATAGAATTCCCTGCTGCTTATGTCTGTAATGACCCCTTCCTCTGCCTTGTTCCTTCATTAGCTGTGCTTCCTGCTCCTTCTGAGCTCCTTTAGAAGCTGCATCCAGCCTTGGGATGGCTGTTGGGATGCAGCTTGCCCTGGGCTGTTTCACTGGCACAGCTCTGAGTGTGCTTGGAGAAGGTTTGGGTTGTGTCTGAGGGGCTGTCAGCAGGTCAGTAGCAGCTGACCATAGAATGGCTTAGGTTGGAAGGGACCTCAGAGGTCATCTCCAACCCCCCTGCCATGGGCAGGGACACCTTTTACTAGACCAGGTTGCTCAAGGCCTCAGCCAACCTGCCTTTGAGCATTTCCAGGCTGGGAACCTCTACAGCTTCTCTGCCTAATCTGCTCCTGTGCTTCACCACCCTCATGGGGTAGAATTTTTTCCTAATCTCTGTTCTAAATCCAGCAGTAGATAGATGTTGATGTTGGTTTGTCTCCATTGCCATTTATGTTGCTGAGTGAGATGATTGCAAACCAAGAGAACATTCTTAGTTTCCTCTTTCTGCAGGTGGCTGTTGTCATCTGCTTTTTGTAGCATCAGGCTCACCAAAGGGTGGATGTGTGGTGGGGGGCTGCATCTCCAAAGTCAGGATGAGCTGTTGGGTTATCATTTTGGAATGCTCATTGACATATTCATCTTTTATTTTGGATCCCAGAGAGGTGGGAGGTGCCCCATCTGGCAACCATTGCAGGTCAGCTTGTTTGGGGCTTGGAGCAACCTGCTGTAGTTGCAGATGCTCCCTGCTGAGTGGGGGAGGGAGGTGGTGTTGGGTTTGGACTGGCTGACCTCTAAAGGTCTCTTCAACCCAACCAATCCGTGATTCTGTGATATCTGAGGTAATCAAGTCTCTGCTTCCTTTTTCTGTTGGTGGTGGCAAGATGAAGACAAGATCACCTCAGTGCATGCACTTTGTCCCTGTTGCAGACGGTGGAAGGGAGGAGGGGGGATGCCTGCTTTGGCTCATTCAGTGGCTTTTCTAATTCTTCTGGAAACTGTTGGCAGAACATCAGCTCATGTGGATGGTGAAAGGGGCTGGAAGAAGTCAAAATGTGTCGAGAGGCATGTGAAAGGCTACTGTTGTTCCTTCCAGGTGGTGGTATCTCAGGACTTTTCACTGTTGATGAGTTCAGCCACATATAAAAAGCTAACTAAAGGTTTCTATTTTTCATCCTCTCTGGGTGCTGCTGAGAAAGACAAATGGAAATTGAGATTAATTGTATCTCCTTTTATGTACTTGTGAAATAGAGATAAAAATACTCCTAATAAATCCTGTCTTGCAGAAGGCCTTTGAGAACTCAGCAGTGGGTGTTTGGTTGGTTGCTTAATCAGGATTTGCCTACTTGTAGAAGCACAGTTATGGG
>VWZI01000025.1:132049-148082 GCA_013396835.1 Psilopogon haemacephalus
GGCTGGTGGGTGGGGGGGGGGGCACACGGACATTGTTAGGAGGTATGAGCCAGGTGTGCAGCAGCCAGTGCTTTAAAATCAAGACAAACCAGAGTGGTGTGGAGGAGAGTGGGAAGGTGGAATGGAGAAAGAATGGCAAGAGAAAGGCAAGAAGCTAAGTTAATATCTCTGGGGAGATGGACCTGAGGCAGGAGTCATTTGTGCTTTCTGCTCTGCTAGGCGTGCAGGCAGTTCCTGGTGCACAAAACCAGCCTTAAAAAAAATGTAGAACCGAGCTGGTTACTGAAGGTTGTAGCTATGCTGAGGTGCAGACAACAAGGGTTTTGCATAGGCAGCTTCCTCTGTCTGTTATGTGTGCAGAAATGCAAATACCAGGCCAGCAAACAGCCAGCTGTGCTCTCAGCTCTTGGTTCCATTGCTGCCCAGTGTCTTCGGATGCACTGCAGAGCCATCACCCAGACTGGCCTTTATGGGATCACCAGCCTGGAGTCACCTCCTGGGCTTCCCAACAGCCAGCTGCATAGTGGTGATACCTTCTGCTTCTTCCACTGAGCTTGAACTGCAGCTTTTCTGCTCCCTGTGCTTCTGGCTTCAGAATCTGTTCTTCTCAGCTGCAGCATATTCGTAGAGTGGGTTGGCTTGGAAGGGACATTAAAGATCATCCAGTTCTGACTCCCTGCAATGGACAGGGACACCTCCCACTAGATCAGGCTGACCAAGGACCCCTTCAAGGTGTCCTTGAACACCTCCAGGGAGGAGTCATCCATGACCTTCCTGGGCAACCTGTTCCAGTGTCTCACCACCCTCACTGGAAATAATTTCTTCCTCATCTCCAGTCTCCATTTCCCATCTTCCATCTCAAAGCCATTGCCTCTCATCCTACCACTACAACCCCTCCTCCTCTCACTACAAAGTTCTCCTGTAGGATCCCTTCAGGTAGTGGAAGGTTGCTCTTAGGTCTCCCTGGAGACTTTTCTACTCCAGGCTGAACAAGCCCAACTCTCCCAGCCTATTCCCACAGGGGAGGTTCTGCAGTCCTCTAATCATTTTCATGGCATCCTCTAGACCCACTCCAACAGTTTAATGTCCATGTGTTGGGGGAACCAGAACTGTACATGTACTGAGGCATCCAGCTCCATCTCTTCCCCTTGATGCCTTTGTTACCTGTGTCTTTTGTCTCTTTCTGCTAGTCCTAATTTCAGCTTTCTGCAGGCAGACTGGTCTAAATGTTGTTAATGATTTTGCTGAATAAGCTATTTTCTGGGTTTGCAGCTGGCAGGGATATTGGAACTCGACTGAGCAGCATTTTGGCCAGTGAATATTACTCTCTTCCCATCTGAGCAATAGCATCACTAAGGTTGGAAAATCCCTCTGAAGTCACTGAGTCCAATCATTAACCCACCACCACCATGGCCATTGAACCATGTCGCCAAGTGCCATATCCACACTTTTCCTGAGCACCTCCAGGGATGGGGACCACCTCCCTGGGCAACCTGTCCACTCTTGCAGCAAAGAAATTGTTCCTAATGTCCAAACTAAACTAAACCTCCCCTGACACAATTTCAGGGGAACATCTCTCGTCCCTTTTAATTAATTAATTAGAAGGGTGATATTTTCTGTGACTATAATTTAGAGAAGTGCCACACTGGTTTTGAACCATTGTAGACATGCAAATGTGTAAGAGAAGACATTTTTGAGTCATGAGTTTGGAGCCTGTTGGTCAGTCCCAGCACATGGGACAAGTCGGGAGTGCCTTGGCTGTGCAAGGTGTTTGAGGATGAAGTCTTTCTCTTCAACAAAGCACCACCTCTGGAGTGATCCATCTGAAGCCAGAAGAGATCTGAGCAGATATCACCTCTCAGCTACTTATCACCTCTCCAGGAGGACAAGGTCTCTGGCTATAATCACGGGCATGGGATTAGTTCCCGCTGATGGACATCAAATGCAGATGCAAATTGAAGACAGCAGCACCTGCTGCTCTGCGAATGAGTAACAGAGGAAGGATCAAACCTCTTCTCACTATCTCCTTCCATCTGTGGTGCCTCTTAGGCTCATTAACAGAACAGCTGTACAATAATAATGGGGGTTTTTTTGTGGCTGGAAGGTTTTTGTGCGATATCATTCTGGCTGGGTGCTGGTTTACCACAGACTGGGCTGTTGGTGGCCAGGGATGGGCAAAGGCAGATAGAATAGGAATAGGAATAGGAATAGGAATAGGAATAGGAATAGAATAGAATAGAATAGAATAGAATAGAATAGAATAGAATAGAATAGAATAGAATAGAATAGAATAGAATAGAATAGAATAGAATAGAATAGAATAGAATAGAATAAGCCAGGTTGGAAGAGACCTCCAAGCTCACCCAGTCCAACCTACCCAACCAACTAGAGCATGGCACTAAGTTCTCCATCCAGTCCTTTCTTGAACACCTCCAGAGATGGTGATTCCACCATCTCCCTGGGCAGTCCATTCCAATGGCAGATCACTCTCTCTGTTACTTGGACATCTGAGGAGGAACTTCTTTTGTGTGGGACTGCTGGAGCCCCTGAGCAGGATGGGCTTGAACACCTCTGGGCAACCTGTTCCAGTGTCTCACCACCCTCGCTGTGAAGAATTTGTTCCTAATCTCCAGTCCAAATCTCCCCTTTTGCTGCTCAAAGCCGTAGTCCCTTGTCCTGTCACTAAAAGCCATTGTAAAAAGTTCCCATGCAGCTTTCTTGTAGGCCCCCTTCAGGTACTGGAAGGCCATTCTGAAGTCTCCCTGGAGCTTCTCCTCTCCAAGCTGAACTACTCCAACTCTGTCAGCATCTCCCCCCAGGGGAGGTTCTCCAACCCTCTGATTATCTTCATGCCTTTCTCTGGACCTTCTCCAACAGTTCCATGTCCTTCTTGTGCTTGGGGCAGGACTGCAGGTGGGGTCTGAGGAGAGCAAAGCAGAGAGGCAGGATCCCCTCCCTCTCCTGCTGGTCACACTGCTTTGGATGCAGCCCAGCACACAGCTGCCTTCTGGGCTGCCATTGCTGCCTCTTGTTGAGTTTTCATCAACTCACACCACAGGTCCTTCTCCTCCAGGCTGCTCTCAAGCCATTTCTCACCCAGCCTCTATTTGTGCTTGGGATTGCCTTGACCCAGATGTAGGAGCTTGCACTTGGCCTCGTTAAACACCCAAGACCTGGATCTGCTTCAGCTTTGGTCTGTGTTGTTCTGCTGGCCAGAGGAGCCATACAGCCCTGAGCTGGAGTTGTGCTGGAGGCAGCAGCATTGTTTCTCCTCACTGACAAAGCTCCTGCCTGGATCCAAGCAGCTTTGCCTTGCTTGGCTTTTAATTTTCGTGGAATTTTGAGTTGAAATTGAGGGTTTGAATTTGACACTGACTCATCCCTTGTTCAGAAGGGACTGCAGTAGCCACCAGTGGGGAAGATCTTTATGGTTGTCTGCTTCTTTCCTTCCTGTCCGCAGAGAAAACTGGAGTTGTTTTTTAGGATGCATGGATCCACTCTGGACATTGTCAGCGGTGGGACAACAAGTAAACAACTTACTGTAAATGGGCTGGGAGCCAGCTGGTCTGCAGCAACCCTCTGACTTGTGACTTGCATTCAGGCTCAGAAGAATGCCTTTTGACTTGGTCATTTCCTTTCCTTTCAAATACAAAAAAAAAAAAAAAAAAAAAAAAAAACCCCCCCCCCCCCCCCCCTTTTTTTTTTTTTTTTTCCCTTCCCCCCTCAAATGGCTTTCCTGGCCTAAATATTAAAATTAGGGACAGTCAAGCTGCTCAGATACTGAGTGTTTTGGAAAGAGGCCTTTGAACCTTTGCTTAGAAGCCTTCGAGAAGTGGGCGTGCAGATGCAGGGCTGAGAAGTGGCTGGTCTTGAAGTTGTTTGGGATGTTTTTTGGGTTTTTTTGAGTTGTGGAGTAGTTTTAGGCTAATTTCCATTCCCTCGTTGAACATTTGCTGCTTGCAGAAGCTGTGCCTGCCCCAAGGGAGGTGTTCAGAGCACTTGGAGACTCGGTAAGCAGTCTGGGTGTAGGAGATGGTGGAGAATCACAGCATGTTAGAGGTTGGAAGGGACTTCTGGAGATCATCCAGTCCAGCCATCTGCCAGAGCAGGATCACCTCGGGCAGGTCGAACAGGAAGGCATCCTGATGGGTTTCGAATGTCTGCACAGAAGGAGACATCACAGCCTCTCTGGGCAGCCTGCTCCAGGGCTCCAGCACCTCTCACAGGGGAAAAGGTTTTCCCTTCTGTTCAGGTGGAACCTCCTACACTGCAGCTTGCACCCACTGCCCCTTGTCCTATCCTTGGACATCACTCAGGCTTGCTTTCCATGTGCTGAGAGCTTCCTCTGTTCTGAGAGCCACCTTTTGCAGTTGTGTTTTCTGAACGACAAGGCAGGGAGAGAGGGCTGCAGGCATTGCATGAAGCACTCCAGGTGGCAGGCCACATCTTGGCCAGAAGAACCTGGCAGTTTGCAATGGTGTGGGTAGGTTTCCTCTGAGAGCTGAGTGATCGAATGCAATGTTAACTTAAATCTGTCTGTGCTGTAAGCTGGAGAATAATTGGACTGAATGGATGCCTGTAATTGATCTTTCAGCCTGGGTAATTAGGATAAAGATCTGCCAGGAAAGCTGCTTCCTTTCCCTTGTTCCTTCCCTTGCCTCTTCTGAACATGCTCACAGATTCCAAAACAAAATACTTAAGCTGGGAGAGCTGCAGCACATGGATGGAGACTCAGAGCTGTGTCTCCTGCCTTTGAACAGAGAAGGGTCACGAAGTGGAGATGATTTCATTCCAGCTCATGAAGCCTTCGGTCTGGGATAAAGACATGGGCAGGTTGTCCAGAGGAAGGCCCCAAGGATGACCTGAGGGCTGGAGCACCTCTGCTGTGAGGATAGGCTGAGGGAGCTGGGCTTATGCAGCCTGCAGAGAAGACTCCAGGGGGACCTTGGGGCTGCCTTCCAGTACCTGAAGGGATCCTAGAGGAAGGCTGCAGAGGGACTGTTCTTGAGGGTGTCTAGAGATGGGACGGGAGGGATGGTTTTAAGCTAAGGGAGGATAGGGTTAGACTGGATCTTAGGAAAAAGTTCTTAAGTGTTCAAGGCCAGGCTGGATGAGACCTTGAGTGACCTGTTCTAGTGGGAGGTGTCCCTGTCTATGGCAGGAGGTTGGAACTGGATGATCCTTGAGGTCCCTTCCAAACTAAACCATTCTGTGATTCTAAGTACGAAGGTGGTGAGACTCTGGAACAGGTTGCCCAGGGAGGCTGTGGATGCCTCCTCCCTGGAGATGTTTAAGGCCAGATTGGGTGAGGCCTTGGCCAACCAAGTCTAGCTAAGAGGTGTCCCTGCCCATGGCAGGAGGGTTGGAGTAGATGATCTCTGAGGTCCCCTCCAACCTGAGCCATTCTGTGGCATTCTGAAGGCTTCCTTTCATGCAGTACTGCATGCACTAAGGAGTGAGGAGGGTTGGAGTGTTGAAAACCTGCTTTTGCAGGGGGCTTTGTGTGAGTTGTTTCTTAAGGAGTAGCAGTAATTATTATCATCATCATCATCTCCTCCTTGGCCTTTGTGAGATGACACAGCAGCACAGGTGTCCTGGTGGGTTCTCTGCTGATCCTAGGGAACCCAATTACCAGCTGAGTTGTCTCTGTCTCTGTGACCTGCCCAGCTGTGTCCCCATTTGATAAAGCATGCAGGTGGTGCCGGTTTGAAGTAGCAGTGGCACTTGTGGCAGCTGTGGGTCTGGCTCTGCCTCTTCTGCAGGTGACAGAGCTGCCTATGAGGTCATGCTTGGTTGGGCTGGTGATGGTGAGAGGGTGGACTCGTGGTTTGAGTTTGCTGAGGTCCTTGTAAGGCTTTGAGAAGTCAAAGGAAGAGACTCAGGATTCTGCATCTTGGCACATGAAAATAATGAATGTTTTCAGAAGGTGTAGGTGGGAACCTTCTTCTTTTCCAGTTACTTCAAGCAAATGTGAAGTAAAATGGCTCTTTTCTGTGAGGAGGAGATGAAGCAGCTCTTGAAACTCACATGTGAAAACTTCCTTTTCATCCTGCAATCCAGGGCTGAATAGAAAAGCTGCTCTGGAAAGCAATAAGACTTAGGAGAACCTGGGTTTGAGCATTTGAAATTCTTTTCATTATTAATTTTCCATTTCAAGACTTGAGAGCATACCCAGGCCGTTTCCTGTTCCCACAATCAAGTGAAGATTACAAAGTGGTTCCTCTGGTCTGCTCAGAGCCTTGGTTTGTGTAAATGACAGTCCCTGGGATACTTACAAAGCTCCTTGGTGGGTTTGGTTTTGGTGTTTTCTCGCTCGGTGGCTTTATTAAAAAATGTTGGACAGAAAAAGTGAGCCTGAGGGAATGAAGTTGTGTCTGTGGAGTGCTCTCAAGGCACTCAGTAAGGGTAAGGGAGCCACTGGGCCTGCAGTAGGAATCACAAAATCAAGGAATTGGCTTGGTTGGAAAAGCCCTCTAAGATCATTAAGGCCAAACATCAACCCAACACCACCATGGCCACTAAACCATGTCCCCAGGTGCCATGGCCACACATTGTTTGGACACTGCCAGGGGTGGGGACTCCACCACCTCCCTGGGCAGCCTGTTCTAATGCCTGACCACACCAGCAGCAACAAAATTGTTCCTCATCTCCAACCTAAACCTCCCCTGGCACAATTTCAGGCCATTTCCTCTGCTTCTATCACCTGATCCTAGGGAGAGGAAACCAAGCTCCACCTGACTGCAACCTCCTTTCAGGTGGAGCTTGGTCTCCTCTCCCTAGGATCAGGTGGTCTCCCCTCAGCCTTCTCTTCTCCACATGAGACAACCTTCCCTTCTGCTGCTCTTCACCAGGTCTCTTCTCCATACCCTTCACCAGCTTCGTTGCTCTTCTAGCAGAGCAGCAAAGATACTTTTATTGAACATCTTGAGAGGTTTGGGCAGAAACAAGCTGGAGATGAGCACACAGGTTGCTGGTTGCAGCTCAGGCTGTAATTAGTCCTCTGCCAAGCCCTGCAATGTGTAATCTCCGCCGGGCTGCAGACGTCTGAACCTGTTCTATTCCCATACCATCAGGGATTGGAAAATACCTGCACGTAGATGCAGGTGGTGTGCCGTGCCCATGTGTCCTCACAGCTGCTCCTTAACCACTTGAGGTCCCTCAGCCGCCTGCTTTGTCCCTCTGCAGCTGGAATTTCTCCCACAGCCTTAGCCATGAGCCGTGAAATTTATTTCCTCCTCCATCGAAGTCGTTAAAACATTTCACATTTTCCTTTTAAAGCCTGCAAAGCCTCCTTACCAGCACCATGCTTTCAGGCTCAGGGGATGCTGAAAAGCTTTCCCAGTGCCAGGGCTCTGCTTTTATTTTTTGTTTTGTTTTGGGGTTTTTTTTAACCCTTGGGTGCAGTTTGCAGCTCTGCAGCTTTTCTGAGCAAAGAGAGCTTCTCCCCATCGCCAGCCCTGAAGTGCAGAGCCGAAGGGAAAGTGCCAGATCATAGAATCAGAGAATAGAATCATAGAATGGTTTAGGTTGGAAGTGACCTCAAGGATCATCCAGCTCCAACCCCCTGCCATAGGCAGGGACACCTCCCACTAGAACAGCCTGTTCTCAAGGCCTCATCCAGCCTGGACTTGAGCACCTCCAGGGAGGGAGCATCCACAACCTCCCTGGGGACCCATTCCAGCATCTCACCACCCTCACTGTGAAGAACTTCCTCCTAACATCCAGTTTAAATCTCCCCTTTGCCAGTTTAAACCCATTCCCCCTTGTCCTGTCATTACAAGACCTTGTGAGTAGTCCCTCCCCAGCCCTTCTGTAGGCCCCCTTCAGATATTGTAAGGCTACTATAAGGTCTCCTTGAAGCCTTCTATTCTCCAGCCCCAGCTTTCATAGCCTGTCCTCATAGCAGAGGTGCTCCAGCCCTCTGAGCATCTTCATGGCCCTCCTCTGGACTCTCTCCAACAGTTCCACGTCCTGATGCTGCCAGTCTTGTGATTGAAATTAGCAAGAATAAGCAAGAGAGGAAGACCCTTTTCCTTCTCCCCTTGAACAGGCCAGCCAGTTTATCTCCAGCTCTTGGCCACACTCAGGCCATCTGTGGCTGCGATGAAAAACTGCAGACCTCTGGCTCTGTTATTGCTCTACAGCCTGGGCTTGAAGCTGGGACCCTGCCAAGCTTTTGGAAACAGCTCCCCAAACCCAGAGAAGGAGCACAAATAATGTGAGTTGGCGTGTTTGTAAGGTTAGTGCTTATCAGTCACAGGCAATGGATCTATTTCTTGTGGGTCTTGCTTTGGCTTTCCTTCTGGAATTAGAGAGTCCTCAGCATCCATCGCTTTGGAAGCCACCAAGATGTAGCAATAGGTTGACACCTTGGAGAACCAATCTGTATTAGTGACACCTTGGAGAACCAATCATCATTATTAGTGAAGGGTGTGGAGGACAAGCCAGGTGAGGAGCAGCTGAGGGAACTGGAGCTGCTTAGTTGTTTAGAATCATTGCCCTCTACAGCTCCCTGAAAGGAGGTTGGAGCGAGATGGGGGTCAGTCTCTTCCAGGTGGCTAGTGATAGGACAAGAGGAACTGGCCTCAAGGTAGTCAGGTGTTGGGATGGGCTGCCCGGGGAAGTGCTGGAGTTGGTCAGAATATGTATGGGCATGGTGGTGGAAGCTGGACGTGAGCCAGCAATGGGCACTTGCAGCCCAGAAGGCCAGTGGCATCCTGGGCTGCATCAAAAGCAGCATGGCCAGAGCTGGAGAGAGGGGATTTTGCTGCTCTGCTCTGGTAAGACCTCACTTGGAGTGCTGTGTCCAGTTCTGTGTCCCCACACATTCTATTGTTAGGACGTGGAACTTCTTTGTTATTTTTCGTTTTCTGTGGTGGAGGTTTATTGTTGGTCTCATCCCAGTTGTATTTTAAACCCCAGGCACTTGATACACAGGGAGGCTCAGACTGTCCAGTTTGCACGATTGAGGCATTTCTTTAACTGCTCCAATGTGCTTTGTCTATCAGCTTGAGCCATTGTTATATTGTCACGGGGATGGGGGACATGATTTGATGGCCATGGTGACATTGGGTTAATGGTTGGACCTGATCATCTCGAGGTCTTTTCCAACCAAAACAATTCTATGATTCCATGATACTGAACTGGAGAACCATCCCTCAGCAAGGTGTAAAGAAACCCCACTGTGGCTGAGCCCCTGACAAGCAATGGCTGCTCCTCTCCCGGGAAGGGCCAGCCCAGGGTACTCACAGCTTACACCTCCTTGAGCCACGACAGTGGCGCTGCACAACTGGGACAGAGCAAATCCCTTTTTAAACCCAGGCTGAGCCCCAGGCTGAGGAAAGAGCTCTCTGCAGCAAAGAGTTAAGTGTGCAATCAGTGCTCAGCTGGTGCCTGTTGGCAAACTTGCTTGTTTGTCAATGTGACCTTTGTTTAATGTTTCTCGGATGGGACATGTAAGTGACATGAAACGCTGGGCTTGGTCGCTGCTTCAAAGCCTGCCCAGACTAACAGATTTTAGCTCTGGCTGGAAATAATGTGAGTCTTTGATGGTGCAGTTAGGGATTTCACCTCCAGACCAGTCTTGCAGTGGCTGCATCTTACCGGGATACTGAGAGCCTGGCTCGGGAGTGCAGTGCTGTGGAGGAACCCTCCTAATCCCAGCTGCCCTCAAGTTTTGGAACCCTGGTTTTGTTGACATGGCTGGAAGCTTATTTGCTGCTTTGGTCTTCACCTCTGTGACAAGTAAATGAAGATTAACCACTTCCCTGGGCTGACATTGAGTTTATTTCTTAGAAACTCCATGATTCTGATGGTAGAAGAGGGTAGAAAAGTTTCTGCAGGAAGGAGAATCTCACAGAGTGATGAAGTTTGCTAAACCCCCTGTGTAAGAGGGATGTGAAAGTGCTGGAGTTGGGTCCAGAAGAACCACAAAGATAATCAAAGGGCTGGAGAACCTGCCCTGTGGGGACAGACTGAGAGGGTTGGGGCTCTTCAGCTTGGAGAAGAGAAGGAGATTTTAGAGCAGCCTTCCAGTACCTGAAGAGGACCTACAAGAAAGCTGGACCTGCTTGCCTGAGTGTCCATCAGAGCAGGAGACACCTGTGTGTCCACTGCCATGGTCATGGAAGGTGTGCTTAGCTGTCTAAAACCTTAGCAGTAACTTGTGTGCAGTGAAAGGACTGTTTGTGTTTGTACTCCCAGGAGGTTTGCAGCATGAGAGGCTGGGTACTGCTTTGTCCAACTTCAAGTTTTCTGTTTGAGATACCAGCACCTACTCCCCTGTCAACTTTGGTGCGACTAAGTTATTGCTGAAAGATGATGATGGGTTGTAAAAGATTTGTAATGGCCATCAGGACCTTGCTAAGAGGGCATTTTGTTGTCGTGAACACCAGGCATTGGAATTCTTTCCAGTGATGGTGGTGAAACACTGGAACAGGTTGCCCAAGGAGTCTGTGGATGTCCCCTCCCTGGAGGTTTTCAAGGCCAGGCTGGATGGAGCCTTGAGCAAGGTGGGCTAGCAGAAGGTGGTCACTGCCCATGGCCGGGATGTTTGAAACTAGATGATGTCTAAGGTCCCTTCAAACCTAATCCATTCTGTGATTCCATGAATAGACCACCCAGGGAGGTGGCAGAGTCCCCAGCCCTGGAGGCATTCAAGAAATGTGTAGAGATGGCAGCTGGGGGCATGGTTGAGTGGCCGTGGTGGTGTTGGGGTGATGGTTGGGCTGGATGACCTTGGAGGGCTTCTCTAGCCCAAACAATTCTATGATTTATGAAAATCCAGGGAAAGAAACTTAGTTTCCCACCAGGAAAGCTTTCCATGTTTTTTTTCTGAAGGCTCCTTGGGAGTTCCTGCTGTGCAAACATGAGATGAGTGCCCTTCCTCCAGAGCAGTCCTACAGGAGATGCTCCGAGAGGAAAGAGGTGGTGTGGAGCTCTGTGTGTGCAGACTCTGCCCAGTCACCTTCGTGATAGTTCTGTGGGAGAGGTAAACAGCCTGCTGATGAAGTTTACAGATGGACCCGAAATTGGGAGGGGTTCCCAGTGCTGCTCAGGAAGAGAAAATACACAAAGAGGCAGAGATGAACAATGTGGCCAGGAAACGGTGCGAGGTTCAGCGAGGAAGGAATAGAGCTTCCTTCATCTGCTGGGGAGGGGTAGAGGAAGGGGACAGAGGAAAGTGGATAAAATCATACAAGAATCCAGGGAGAGAGGCAGAAAGCAAGGCCTGAAATGGGGTTGGGGACAAGAAAACAAAACCGAACAAGACAAGAAATGCTCCTAAAGCCCTGAGAGTGTGCAGCAAGAGGGCTGTGATGAAACAGCTCAATATCTGGAGTGAGTGACATGGATGCCAGGTGGAAATACAAGTAGATAATAACCCCCTGCACGCTAGAGCAGAAATTGTGTCTGTAATTGCTTAACAGTGTTGACAAAAGTCATTGTAACACTTCACTGGATGATCCAATGAAGTCGACTTAAAAGTGCCGTGAAGGTGACATACAATCACACACAGAGTGCTGAGGGTTGGAAGGGACCTCTGGAGATCATCCACTCTAACCCTTCTGCCAAAGCAGGGTCACCTAGGGCAGACCACACAGGAAGGCATCCAGGTGGGTTTTGAATGTCTCATGAAGGAGACTCCACAACCTCTCTGGGCAGCCTGATTCAGGGCTCCAGCACCCTCACAGGGAATGTTAATGTGGAACCTCCTTATGTTAATGTGGAACCTCTTCTGCTCCAGCTTGCACCCACTGCCCCTTGTCTTATCATTGGACATCAGTGAGCAGAGCCTGGCTCCATCTTCCTGCCACTGCCCTTCACATCTTTATAACCATGAATGAGGTCACCCCTCAGGCTCCTCTTCTTCAAGCTACAGAGCCCCAGCTCCCTCAGCCTTTCCTCAGCAGGGAGATGCTCCACTCCCGTCAGCAGCTTTATGGCTCTCTGCTGCACTCTCTCAAGCAGTTCCCTGAAGCCCTTCTTCAACTGGAGGGTCCAGAACTGCCCTCACCAAGGCAGTATTTATACTTCTTACAGGTCTTAGTGCCACTTGCTGCTTGCCCTCCTGAAAACGTTACCCAAGTGTAGATGGTAAAAAATCAGCTTCTTGAATGCTTCTCTTCCTGCTGGTGTGTGGGAAGAGTGGTTTCACGTGTGCTCTGTGCCTCAAATGTGTCAGAGGCCAGCTGAAATGAAAGGAAATCATGCTCTTAAGGGAGTTAAAAGGGCTTGCAGGGCTCTGGAGAGTATCTTGTAGGTGGATTTGCTCAGTTGTAAGCTCTGTTCACAAGACACGGGTCTGGGTAGGAAGGATCAATGGAAACCCAAAAACTGAAGTTAAAGCATGAAAGAAAACCTTTTGGTAATGCTTAGAGCGAGTGTTTTCAGCCTTCCCATCCATGGTTTGTCTTTCAGCAACTTGATGATTTTTAAGTCACCAAGAACTTTCAATTTATTCCTTATCTCTCCTGCAGGAACTTCTGTTCCATCTCTAATGTATTAAAAGAATAATTTCAAGGGAAGTTTCTGCCCATGACTGAGAGTGGAACATAATCCACAGGCATTGGGGGGCAGCACCTTGCACAACTCTTGATGCTTAGCTGGCACTGAACCTCAGGGCTGGCCTTTAGCACCGAGAAGAACATCTTGCAGACATCCTCCTCTCTGACTCAGATCTCACAATCATCAGAAGGACTTTTGTTTTCCAGCAGTGCACCCAAGATGCGATGTTTTTATTGGGTTTGTGTGTTTTTTTGTACTCTTGGAAGTTGTTATGGAAGCTGATTGCCTCCTTGCTGGGCTGTGGTGAGGAAGACCAGTGTGTCTTCATGCTGCCTTTCTCTGGCTCCTTTCTGCTTCTCTTGCCCTCCAGGATTTGAGCAGGGTGGGACTTTGTACAAAGGGACAGAGTGACAGGACAAGGGGTGATGGCTTCAAGCTTGGAGAAGCTGGACTGGGATGAGACTTCAGGAGGAAATTCTTTATAGTGAGGGTGATGAGGTCCTGGAACAGGATGCCCAGAGAAGTTGTGGAGGCTTGCATTTGTGGGAACAGAAATGCATCACAATTCAGCATAACACTGGATTTCTCTCCAGGGCATCAAAACCTCCAGAAAACAAATCTGCTGTTTCTGAAACTGGGGGAAGGTGGAGTGGAGTAGAATGACTCAGGTAGACATTTTGAAAATAAGAGGACTCAACATTCACTGCTGTTGTGAAATGTGATGCATCTGCAAAGCAAGGCTAGTTCTGATCGCATCCATGCATCCAGTTATGGTGCCCCCAGCACAAGAAGGATGTGGAATTGCTGAAGTGAGTCCAGAGGAGGCCACAAAGATAGCAGAGGGCTGGAATATCTCCCATATGGGACAGGCTGGCAGAGTTTGGGCTGTTCAGCCTGGAGAAGAAAAGACTCCAGGGAGACCTTAGAGCAGCCTTCCACATTGCTGTCCCATGGATAATTCACTGTCCACCAGGACTCCAAGGTCTTTCCCCATGGGGCTACTTTCCAGGAGGCCAATCCCTAACCTGTACTGGTGCCTGGTGTTGTTCCTGCCCAGATGCAGGACTCTGCACTGTGCTTATTGAACTTCATGAGGTTCTCCTTTGCCCAGCTGTGATGGTTTAGGAGTTCCCTGTCCCAGCACACACACATTTGAATTCACCCAGGTTAGACTCAGCCAGCTGGAAGTTAAGCTGTTAATATAAAGCTTCATTCCTTAGCACAACATACAAGGAGATATTTATAATAGATTACAAATATTTACAGCTGTATACAGTAAAAAGGTAATACAGAGACACAATACTCCTCCCAGGAATCAGAGTCCCCAAGAGGGACTCTTGGGGAGTCCCTTCCACCTTCCCCCCACCTTCTAATCTTATCCCAGAATCTGCCTTACATGCAAGGTGAACAGGGAAGATCAGCCAGGGGATTTAGAAGCAGAACTGATGAGCTGGGTTACACAGATCCAGCTAGAAGCCAAGGAGAGGAGACCAACAGCCAGAGAGCTGAGACCAGAGCAACTCTTGTCTTATCTATGTTTACGTCCTTGCTTTAGTACATCTCAGTAAACCTATGGGTGAAGTAGACATCAGCAGTGTTTTCTTTCCACAGCCTATAACCTAATTTTTCTCATTAGAATGTTCCAGTCAGCCTCAAAGCAGCTCTCCAGCCCATTGCTGGGTGGCAGCACACCAGTGATTTTTTGACAGCAGGAGGTAGGTTTGGGGTTTTTTTAGCTGTCTCTGCTGGAAGGAGATGCCATTTAAGCAGAGCGCTTTTTTGTGCTTCAAGCATCCCGTTTAAACTCTGCTGTGGTCTCTCTGCTTTTGGGTTCAGTAGTGTTTTTTGAGCTTCTGGACTCCCGTTCAAAGTTTAAAGAACAATAACTAGTCAAATGTAAAATAATGTCAATTGAACCAACCTATGACTCAACAGCCAACCGAGTCATCCTGGATCCGCATCAAATGGACTGAGGCCAAAACCCCAACTTGGCACCCTGCCCCGTCCCTCCTCTCCCCTCTCTTTCCACTCATGCAGAGCCCAGAATGCCACACGTTGCTTAATATTCCATAATAAACATCTCCACATGGAAATGTGCTCTTTTCATTGACAAAATAAGTGTGAAAGGGTAAAGGCACATTGTGCAAGGCTTCACGCAGCCCCAGAAGGAAGCGGAGCTTTGGGCACCAAAGAGTTTACCAGCTCGACTTCCTTTTGGTGTCAGTTCCACTTTGGAACAGAGCTTCCCTTGAAGATCTGTAGAAAGAATTGAGGAAGAAAAATTCCTTTCTGCTCTTCTTGCCTTCCAGTGTCTAAAGGGGGCTCCAGGAGAGCTGGAGAGGGATTTAGTGCAAAGGTGTGGAGTGACAAGACCGATGGCGATGGCTTCAAACTGGAAGAAGCTGGATTTAGACATCAGGAAGAACTTCCTCATGAGGGTGCTGAGGCTCTGGATTGGGTTGCTCAGAGAAGTTGTGGAGGCTCTGGGCCTGGCAGTGTTGAAAGCCAGGTTGGATGGGACCTTGAACAACTTGGTCAAGTGGAAAGTGTCCCTGCCCATGGCACAGGGTTGGAATTAGATGATTTCTGAGATGTCTTCCAACCCAAACAGTCCTATGATTCTCTGAGTTCCATCTTTCCCTTCTCTTCCTCCTCCTTCTCTTCCTGCTCCCTGTTATGGTTTTATTTCTGCTTTCTTCTTCATATTTATTGGTTTGTATTTCTGTTAATTATTGGTTTTGGCAAAGCAGAAGATGGTTGTGCAGCGCTGACAAAAGCAGAGGCTGTTGGTGAGCCTCTTCCCCTTGGTGTGGGGAAGATCAGGGTCTGGAATGCTGTTGGAGGGTTACACTGGCAGCAGAATACTGTTGATTACTTTTCAAAATAGCAGAATTAGATACTAGAAGCTCTTGCCCGTGAGGGTGGTGAGGCACTGGAACAGGTTGCCCAGAGAAGCTGTGAAGGCTCCAAGCTTGGAAGTGTTCAAAGCCAGGTTGGCTGGGACATGGAGCAGTCACTATCACATTTTTTATTGAAATGTAAAGGTCTTGGCTTCTGCCTTACTCTTTTCCTGCTGCCTCTGTATTGAGGGGTAGGACTTTTGATAAGGGCTTGTATTGCTAGGACGAGGGGCAGTGGCTTTGAGCTGGAAAAGGGGAGATGTAAACTGGAGTTCAAGAAGACATTCTCCATAGTGAGGCTGCTGAGACACTGGAACAGGTTGCCCAGGGAGGTTGTGGATGCCCTCTCCCTGGAGGTGTTTGAGGTGGGGTGAGGCTTTGATCAGCCTGGTCTGGTGGGGTGGTGTTCCTGCCCATGGCAGGGGAGGTTGGAACTAGACGATTTTTAAGGTCCCTTCAACCCAAACCATTCTGTGATTCTAAATGACGTTTCTAATCAAAATGTATTTATAGCTTCATGACTCAGTTAGTGCAACCATTACACTGCAGCTTTTAAAATGTCTCTTCTGTGACTCTGGCAGGTTTTTGGTTGGTTTTTTTTTTTTTTTTTTTTTTTGCATTTTTTT
>VWZI01000025.1:154102-196843 GCA_013396835.1 Psilopogon haemacephalus
CCTATCCTATCCTACCCTATCCTATCCTATCCTATCCTATCCTATCCTACCCTACCCTATCCTTTGAAGTGCTATCCTAAAGAACTTTCCTCTGCCCCATCTTTCTGCTCAGGCACTGGTAACTGAGTGCAGAGCTGTGACTTTGCTGAGCACCCCATTCTGCTCTCCTGGCTGTGAAGCCCTCACCAGAAGAACAGGAGCTGCTGTGGTGGGCAAACGTGCCCCCCCCTGGGCTTGGCCACCAGCCTCTTGCCAGGAGGCTAACATGACCTGCAGTGGATGGGGACCCCGAGAAGGGAAACCTTCACACCGCTGTAAACCTTACCACACCTGCTTTAGTCAAGGTTGAACCTTGAGCCTGGATTGGAAATCTCTGGTGAATGATTAACCCAGAAATGGCTTTGGGTAAACAACTTGATTTCTGCAGAGCTTGGGGTGGCAGTGGCTGCATCTTCATTAAGCCTTGCAATTTTGCCCCTCCCCACCCCCCCATAGGTTTCCTTGGCTGGAAAGAATAAATGTGTCCGTGCAAGTGAGTGGCATTAGATTATACCTAAAGAATGTCTGTGGGGAGGTGGGAGTGGAGCTCTCTACCCTTAAGCAAGCAACTCCTCACCTTCCCAGATCAGATTTAATGGAAAGCTGTAGAAGTTTGCAGCCCTTAAAATTTGGATTTTTTTTTTTTCTGTCTTTTTATGGAATCACAGAATTATTTCGGTTGGAAGAGACCTCTAAGGTTGTCTTCTCTGGTCTCTGCCTCTTGGCTTTTTATTTAGGTAACGATCAGAGTTTATGAGCTTCTTGAGGGTTGGCTTTATATGTAGTTTTTTGTGGTGATTATTATTATTATTAATGATAATAATAATATTTCCCAGTGTAATCCTCCTCCCTCACCTCTTCATTAGGAGGTGGTTGGTTGTCATTCACTGCCCAGAACTTAAGAAGTGAAAAACCTGTATGAAAATATGTCCTGGGCTGCATCAAGAGGAGTGTGGTCAGCAGGCCAAGAGAGGTAGACCTGCCCTTTTGCTCTGCTCTGGTGAGAGCCCACTTCAAGTACTGCCTCCAGTTTTGGTGTCCCCATCATAGGAAGAAGAGCGAGAAGCGTT
Organism: Psilopogon haemacephalus; assembly: GCA_013396835.1. Lineage (NCBI taxonomy): Eukaryota > Metazoa > Chordata > Aves > Piciformes > Megalaimidae > Psilopogon > Psilopogon haemacephalus. The sequence continues at coordinate 155,212 of VWZI01000025.1, forward strand.
AGAGCAAGTCCTGAGGAGGGCCACAAAGATGATCCAAGGGCTGAAACACCTCTGCTATGAGGACAGGCTGAGGGAGCTGGGGTTGTTCAGCCAGGAAAAGAGAAGGCTCAAAGGGGACCTTAGAGCTATCTTTCAGTACATGAAGGGATACTACAGGAAGGCTGGAGAGAGACTTTTCATGAGGGTGTCTAGTGGCAAGGAGGAACAGTTCAAAGCTGAGACAGGGTAGGGTTAGGCTGGATCTTAGGAATAAGGTTTTCAGTACAAGGGTGGTGAGACTCTGGAATAGGCTGCCCAGGGTGGTTGTGGATGCCTCTTACTTGGGGATGTTCAAGACCAGATTGGGTAAGGCCTTGAACAAATAAGTCTAGCTGAGAGGTACCCCTGCCCACGACAGGGGTGGGGGTGGAGTAGATGATCTCTGAGGTCTCTCCCAACCTAAGCCATTCTGTGATTGTATGAAACCTCAAGGCAGTCTGTGTAGCTTTGGCAGGGGTCCTCCTGCACCATAACTGCCTCCAGTTCTCCATGTTTTGTGGCAGGCAAATGGTGTTGGACACAGGCAGGGCCCTTCAGTGGCTGGCAGCTCTCCACACTTAGTAAACATTGGCCTTATCTGCCAAAGGCAGGCTGGCAGAGATAGGCCAGCAGCCCAGATTAAACGGCTGGCTACTGCCTTATTAATTAATGTAATCATTGGTGTTTGGTTTTGTAAGTCATATCATCTGTGTTCGTAGAATCCCAGACTGGTTGGTTTTGAAGGGACCTTAAAGATCATCTGTGATGCTGGCACCAGCTTGCTGAATGCCACAGGATCATAGAATTGTAAGGATGGGTTAGGTTGGAAGGGACCTCAGAGATCATCCAGTTCCACCCCCACCGCCCCTGCCATGGGCATGGATGCCTCTCAGCTAGACTTGGTTACTCAAGGCCTCATCCAGTCTGGCCTTGAGCACGTCCAGGGAGGAGACAACCACAACCTGTCTGGGCAACCTGTGTTTCACCACCCTCATACTGAAGAACCTCTTAGAGTCATAGAATCATGCAATGGTTTAGGTTGGAAGGGACCTCAGAGATCATCCAGTTCCAACCCTCCTGCCATAGGCAGTGAAAGCTCCCACTGGATCTTCCTAAGATCCAGTCTAAACCTACACTCCCTCAGCTTCAAACCAGGATGAGAATAATTTCTGATAGCAGGATAATATCAGAATAATTGCTCCTGCTTTTCTTGCTCGTGTGGGTACATTCTCCGTGCCGCTGGTGCAGCAAATGAGCCCTGTTTAAAAATTCAAGGCGGTGGCAGCGTTCTGGTGGAGGGCGTTTGGCTCTGCCACAGTCCCTCTGACAGCTGATGGATGTTGCTTTGCAAATGCTTTTGTCAGGAATCTGTAAGGGAGAAGGAGTTCCACTTTTGTATCTAAATTAGCTGCCTTGAAAACGGCGCACGGGGAAAAGAAAAATGTTTCCGTCTTTTTCCACCTTTAATCATTTTAACGTAAGGAAGCTCTCGGTGTCAGCCCGGAGCAGAGAAGGCTCCAGGAAGACCTCATGGTGGCCTTCCACTACCTACAATAAGGCTGCAGAGGGACAGTTTAAAAAGACCTGGAGTGAGAGGACGAGAGGCAATGGTTTGAAATTAGAGGAGGTTTAAATTGGATGTAAGGAACAAGTTCTTCGCCGTGGGGGAGATGGAACACTGCAACAGGTTGCCCAGATTGAAGCCTCATCCCTGGAATGTTCAAGGCCAGGTTGGATGGAGCCTTGAGCAACCTGGTCTAGTGAAAGGTGTCCCTGCCCGTGGCAGGGGGAGTTGGAACTGGATGCTCTTTAAGGTCCCTTCCAACCCAAGCCATTCTGTGAGGCTGTGCATCACACATGGCTTTGTGATCAGGGGCACAATATGAACCCTCAGTGCCACAGATTGCATCAGGTTGGAAGGGACCCTCAAAGGTCATCTTGTCCAGCCCTGCTGCAGTCAGCAGGGTCACATCCCTAACCATGCAGGTTCTTGTCCTGCAAATCCATACCCATTAGCTCCTTCCAGCCAATTTCATCATCAGAGGCCCTGCAAACAGCAGCTCCCATCCTCCAGTGCCCATTCCTCGAGCGCCTGGGCACAGACGTGCCGGGTAGAAGTGAGGCTGAGCCTGTAATTAAAGATGCCTGTTTGTAAGGACAGCAAATAAATGTGACTGGCTTGAATTACCTTCTGCCATTACGTGGCTGCCGAGCGCTAGATTGTGCAACCTTGGCATTTTGTTAGAGCTTTTTTGCTCTTTAAAGGAAGACAAATTAATTAGGAAGCAGGGAAAAGCCACCCTATGGATCATAAACAGGATTACAGGCTAGCAGTGGCTGCTGCTTCCACTTGACAGACAGCTAATGGTGGTTGGCAGCCTCTGGAGAAGGAGAGAGCAGAAGTTGTGCAGCATTTCACAAGTATTTTCTGAACACAGAGGAATGATGTGATGGATTTGAGCTCTTTTTGCAAGCCCTGGAAAGAAGGTGGGCTTTTCTTCTTCTTCCCTTTCTCCTCAAGGTCACCTCATTCCACTTCATTCCCAGTGCCAGCCTTTTCTTATTGAAGCCTTCACCCTAACCTTCTGCTGGTCATAACCTTCTCTTCTTCCCACAGCTACTCGTAGACTTATGGAATGGGTTGGGTTAGAAGAGGCCTTAAAGAGCATCCAGTTCCAAACCCCCTGCCATAGGCAGGGACACCACCCACAAGATCAGGTTGCTCAAGGCCTCATCCAACTCAGGCTTGAACACCTCCAGGGAGGGAGCATCCACAACCTCCCTGGGCAACTTGTGCCAGTGTTTCATCATCCTCACTCTAAAGAACTTCTTCCTAATGTCAAGTCTAAATCTCCCCTCTACCAGCTCAAAATCATTGGCCCTTGTCCTAGTACTACAAGTCCTTGTAAAATTCCTCCCCTGGCTTTCTCATAGACCCCTTTGAAGTACTAATCTTAACCTTCTGTCTTCCTTCCTGCAGCTATTCCAGCATATTCAAGCTGCTGCTGTGCTCTTGACTCTTCTCTGCTCAGCCCTCCCTGCTCTAGCTCAGATACAGGTCACAGTCTCCCCTACACCCATCAGGTTGTGTATTTTAGGGAGGTTTACATGTACCTTAGGTCTTCGTGTCTCTCTGGCATCTCAGCTTTCTCTAACACGAGTCATTGTCACTTTTCTCTGCCCTCTGCTTCCATATTTGTCAAAGTGTGGGCTTCATTGACACATTTATTCTGGTTTAGCTTTTAAATCCTGCTCTGTCAGAGTGGTAGGATTTCCACTCCCCCTGTCTGCTTTTATTATCAGCCTCCCTCGAGGCACCAGCAAACGTGACAGCAGAAGCCCTTGGAAGCACTGGACAGAGCATTTCTCCATTGCTTTCTGGTGATGGGGCAGATGGAGGTGACCTGAGCAACAATAAAGCCCTCCCAGGTGTTGGACTGTTCCAGTTCAGACTGGAATTGTAAAGGGGTTTGTGAATGTTTGGGAACTGTGGGGTTTTTTTGAAATGTGAGACCCAATCTGGTCAGACCTTCTGGAGGAGAGGAGAAGGAATTTTCCATGCAGAAGCCAGCCCACATGCAAATGTAAAGCCCACATCAGGGAACGTGGATGTTCTGGAGAGGTTCCAGTAAAGGCACCAAAGTCTTGGGGAGAAGAAGAAAAAAAAAAAAAAAAAACCCCGAAGTGTGATTTTTCTCTCTTCATCTGGGAAGTGGCTGGAACCCTGTTGGAAATTTTCCTGTGAAAATCTCTTTGAAGTGATGCATGAAGTCTAGAAAGCTCCTTTGAAAAGACGAAAAGTTTGGTGGAAGTCAACTCGCCAACCCCAGCCTTGTGAGGGGAGGAGCTGAGAGAGCCTTGGAGTGGGGATGGGTCAGGTTTGGGCTCTTGTGTTTACATGTGCAGGGTGGGATTAGCCCCTGAACTTTGTCACAGCCACTCTTGGCTCAGCCCTTCTGATTAGAAGCAGCTTGGAGGCGATTAGGAGAGAGTGTTTATTGTTCTAACAATGAGGGGGTTTGTTCAAGAACCCACCCTGCAGTTGTAGATGGCCTCTCTGTTTACACAGGAAAGCCCCATCCTGAAATTTGGAAATGGTATTCTTTTTTTTTTTTTCCTTTTTCTCTTTTTTGGGGGGCTGTGAAATGATTATTATATTGCTGTGAAAATCTGGAACAGGCTGAGAGAGCTGGGGCTGTTCAGCCTTGAGAAGAGAAGGCTCCAAGGAGACCTCAGAGCAGCCTTCCAGTACCCAGAGTGGGCTACAGGAATGCAGGGGAGGGACTTTTTACAAGGACTTGTAGTGACAGGGTGAGGGGCAATGGCTTTGATCTGGAAGGCTAGAGATTAGGAAGAAATTCTTTAGAGAGAGGACAGTGAGGCACTGGAACAGGTTGCCCAGGGAGGCTGTGGATTCTCCCTCCCTGGAGGTGTTCAAGGCCAGGTCAGATGAGACCTTGAGCAACCAAATCTAGTGGGAGGTGTCCCTGCCCATGGCAGGGGTCAGAACTAGATACCTTGAAGGGCCCTTCCAACCCGAACTAGGAAGAAATTCTTTAGAGAAAGGATAGTGAGGCACTGGAACAGGCTTCCCAGAGAGGCTGTGGGTGCCCTCCCCCTGGAGGTGTTCAAAGCCAGGTCAGATGAGACCTTGAGCAACCAAATCTAGTGGGAGGTGTCCCTGCCCGTGGCAGGGGGTCAGAACTAGATACCTTAAAGGTCCCCTCCAGCCCAAACCATTCCATCATTCTGTGATGATTCTGTGATTTAATAGCTTCTATTCCGTGGTGCCTTTCAAAGCCCATCTGAATTCCTCTTAGTCTGAGGTTTTGCCCCTTGAGGAAGGTGCATGTGGTACATGTTTCTTCTTGTACCCATAGATCAGTACCTAAAGGGTGGCCCAGGAGGGTGGAGACTCCTTTTTTACAAGAAGTCCCTTGGAAAAGACAAGGGGTGATGGGGGGCAAGTTGCTCCTGGGGGGTTTCCCATTGGACTCCAGCAGAAAATGTTTCCCCATGAGAACATTTGAACACCGAAATCATCTCCCAAGGCAAGTGGTGGAGTCCCCAACACTGGGCACTTTTAAGACTCAGTTTGACAGGGTGCTAGGCCAGCTTGCTTCAACTCTCCTGCTGCCTAGGAAGGTTGGACCAGATGATCCTTGGGGTCCCTTCCAGCCTTCCATTCTGTCACTTAATTTGCAGAGCTTTGTGCATATCCTAGTAGAAAGCTCCATGATGGTACTGGAAACGAAGCTCTTGCCCGGCTCAGTGCTGGGAATGTGAGAGTAATGAAAGCAACATGGGCTGAGAGTGTGTTTTAAGAGTCAATTCTAAAAGATTGAAAGGATTTTAGGATAATTGTGCAAGAAACTTGGCTTGGGAGATGTGTGAGAGAAGTAATCCTGACCTGGTCAAACAGGCTGTGAAAATTCCATACAGCTTTGCTTATGTTTTACAAACTTCATTCTTTAACTCTTTCAGAGTCTGGTGAGCTTTGTGTGCAGAACCCCAGTTCTGGTTGGAGGACAACTCACATTCTGCAGTTAGGAGTTATTATGTTTGCCAATATCTCACAAACCCTCACCCAAAGTACTTCTCTGCTTTTCTGTAGCCCTGGGATGAGATCAGATGTCAGCTCTTCTCCATCCACAACCTCAGCGACAACGGGACCACCTCCCAAGCTCTGCCTGGTGTGCTCAGACGAGGCCTCTGGCTGTCATTACGGGGTTCTGACCTGTGGCAGCTGCAAAGTCTTCTTCAAAAGAGCTGTGGAAGGTAAGGCATCTTTGGATGAATGAGCTGTTTGAAAACGTAAAGTCCACATCCATACCATCCACAGTCCAAACCAGGTCTCTCGAGTCGCCCTGGAGTCCGTGGTCTGGAATCATAGAATGGCTTAGGTTAGAAGAGACTTCAGAGGTCTCTAGACACCCGTAAGGAAAGTCCCTCTCCAGCCTTCCTCCAGGTATTAGAAGACAGCTCTAAGATCCACCCCCCAGAGTCATCTCTTCTCCAGGCTGAACTCCAGCTACCTTAGCATGTCCTCATAGAAGGGGTGCTCCAGCCCTTGGGTCATCTTCGTGCCCTTCCTCAGGACTCTCTCCAGCATCTCCATGTCCTTCTTAGAATGGGGACACCATTTGCTGGAATCCTACTTCAAAATCCCATCTGGTCTATCACTCACATTTTCCTGGTGGATACCACTGATAGTGAATTGGTAATGAAGGGCATCTAAGTACCCTCCCTGAGGTTTGTATTCTGATAGCAAGATAACATTTGGATTGTGTTCCAAGCCAGGTTGGAGGGAGCCTTGACCAACCTGGTCTGATCAAGTTTTAGATGATGCAGAGGCTGCCTGGAAATAGATGTACATGAAGCACCTCTTTTGTTACCCATAAAGCATAAAGAATTAGGGTGGACCACAGTTATGTGGGGTTTGGTTTTTTTTTTGCCTGTTTTGGGATTATTTTTTTTAATATTAAGTTTTTATTTAAGTATAAAGATCCTGGTTTCTGATATACTCTTTTTCTAGTGCTTTTTTATTGAGGGAAGCAAGGATGGGACTTTACACAAGGGCATGTAGGGCTAGGATCATAGAATAATAGAATCAGTCAGGGTTGGAAGGGACCACAAGGATCATCTAGTTCCAGTCCCCCTGCCATTGGCAGGGAATCATAGAATCAGTCAGGGATCATCCAGTTCCAACCCCCCTGCCATGCCCAGGGACACCCTACCCTAGATTAGGCTGGCCAGAGCCTCATCCAGCCTGGCTGCAAACACCTCCAGGGATGCGGCCCCAACCACCCCCCTGGGCAACCTGTTCCAGGGCCTCAGCACTCTCATGGTGAAGAACTTCCTCCTCACATCCAATCTGTATCTCCCCACCTCCAGCTTTGCTCCATTCCCCCAAGTCCTGTCGCTACCTGATAGCCTAAAACACCCTACCCTAGATCAAGCTGGTCAGAGCCTTATTCAGCCTAGCCTTAAACACCTCCATGGTGTTGAAATGCTGGGCACTGGCATTTTTATTTCTTGCTTCTTTCCAGGTGAGAAAAGTGCAGTCATTGCCATGTGTTGTACTTTAGAGTCTTTGCATGCACCCCAGCTTTGTACCCCAGTGCAGGGCCTGAGGTCTGCCAGAATAAGAGGGAATGGATTGAAGCTGGAAGAGAAGAGATGAAGAAGAAGTTCCTGACAGTGAGAGACGTGAGATAGTGAAACAGCTTGTCCAGGGAGGTTGTGGATGCTCCCTCTCTGGGGATGTTCAGTGCCATGTTGGATGAGTCCTTGAACAACTTGGTCTAGGGAAAAGTGTCCCTGCCCACGGCAGGGAGTTGGAACTAGATAATTTTTAAGGTCCCTCCCAACCCAACCCATTCCATGATTCTGTGATAATGGTGCATTATCTGCAGCATCCATTCCATTTACATTTAGCAAATGCCCCCATTTTCTCCCAGTGCAATAGGATCTATTGTTGTCTTGGGGTTTTTTTTGGTTTCTTTCTTTTCTTTTTTTTTTCCTCTCTCACTGTTTTTTTTTTTTTTTTTTTTCTTTGTCCTATTTGTATCCAGACAGTTGTTTGTGTGCCTTACATTTCTAAGTTTGTGATTTTTATGTTTCCATTTTAGCTGGTCTGTGTATAAAACCAGGCAGTAAATCTGGTGGGTGTCAAGGTAAGGGAGTTGGGCAGGCTTTCCTAGAAGCAGTGTTGGTTAAATTCCATCTCCATGTGTGTTCTTTGCAGGGTTAATAGGTGGCAGGGACATGTGTGTGGGTTTGGGTCAGGGAGATCATAAAAGAATTGGGACTGTTCAGCCTGGAGAAGAGAAGACTCCAAGGAGACCTTAGAGCTGCGTTTCACTATCTGAAGAGGACCAACAGGAAGGCTGGGGAGGGGCTGTTTAGAAGGGCCTGTGTTGACAGGGTGAGGGACAGTGGTTTGAAACTGGAGCAGAGGAGATTTAGGTTGGACATTAGGAGGAAATTCTTGACAATAAGGGTGGTGAAATACTGCAGCAGGTTGCCCAGGGATGTGGTTAAGGTCCCATCCCTGGAGACGTTCAGGAGCAGACTCGATGTGGCCCTGGGCAGCCTGCTCTAGTTGGAGATACCCTGCTGAGTGCAGGGGCAGTTGGACAAGATGATCTTTGAGGCTCCCTTCTAACCTGATGCATCCTGTGAAGCTGTGAGATTTCTCTCTAATCACAGTAAGAAATGCATTCTGGAAAATAGGCATGATGGAAAACTACACCTGAAGATGTGCAATAATTAATCTGTGCTCTTAGGGTTGCTTAAGCAGTCATTTAATAATGAACTGGGTTGCAGCTCTGTCTGACACTTCAGTATCAGGGATGCAGAGAAGGTGAGAACACATCCTCAGAGTCTCTGGAAGGGCAGCAACTCCTCTCTTCTGGAGTTGTGGCCTTTTAGTTAGAGCCCTACAGGAATGGAGGAAGGCTCTGGTGAGGAGAGGCTGAGGGAGCTGGGGTTGTTCAGCCTGAAGAAGAGGAGGCTGAGGGGAGACCTCATTGCTGTCTACAACTCCCTGACAGGAGGTTGCACTGAGCTGGGCATTGGTCTCTTCTGTCAAGTATCAGGTAATGGAACAAGAGGAACTGGCCGGAAATTGTGCCAGGGCAGGTTTCCTTGGGAGATGAGGAACAATTTCTTTGCTGTAAGAGTGGTCAGGCATTGGAAAGGGCTGTCCAGGGAGATGGTGGAGTCACCATCCCTGGAGATGTTTAGGAAGACTCTGGACGTGGTTTAGTGACCATGGTGGTGTTGTGTCGATGGTTGGACTGGATGGTCTTAGAGGGCTTTTCCAACCTTAATGATGCTATGATTCTGTGATTCTTCATGAAGCTGTTGCTGGGTATTTAGAAGTGAACCAAGCCATCCCTTTTTGCTAATGTTTTTGCATGCTGGGGTTCACTGCAGAACAAGGAAGCTGTTGTGACCAAGGCAAGCCACCAGTCACTCCTACAGCACTTTCTCCCAGTTCCCAGTTTGCTGGATGCAATTGGGAGCTCTGCAGAACTGCAGCACCTCTCGGAGGGGTTAGAAAGTCAAGTTCATATTTCAGTCTTTGATAGTCACAGGGGAGGGATGTCACTTGCCATGGGAAGCTGAAGCTCTTTCTCAAGGATGAGAAGCCAGTATGAGCTGCAGTGAAAAGTACTGAGCTTCTTGGGCTCTCTGTGACTCCAGTCTTGACTGTGGTTGCACTCCTGTTTAGAGCCAGGCTCTTCATGTGAAGCATGGCATCATAGAAAAGATTCACTGAGGTGGAAAGGGACCTTAAAGGTCATCTAGTTCTAAGCCCTCTGCAATGGACAGGGACACCTCTCACTAGACCAGGTTGCTCAAGGTCTCATCCAACCTGGCCCTCCATGGAGGGGTCATCCACAACCTCCCTGGGCACCCTGTCCCAGTGTCTCACCACCCTCACTCTAAAGAATTTCTTCCTAATCTCCAGTCTAAATATCCTTTCTTCCAGCTCAAAGCCATTGCTCATCATCCTGTCACCACAAGCCCTCCTCAAAAGTCCCTCCCCAGCTTTCTTGTATCTCTCTTCAGGTACTGGAAGGCTGCTGTAAGGTTTCCCTGGAGTGTTATCTTCTCCAGGCTGAACAGCCACAACTGTCTCAGTCGGTCCCCATAAAGGAGGTTCTCCAGCCCTCTGATCATCTTCCTGGCCTCCTCTGGACCTTCTCCAACAGTTTCATGTTGTTTTGGTTCTGTGAGCACCAGAACTGGACACAATGCTCCAGGCAGGGTCTCACCAGAGTAGAGCAGAGGGGCAGAATCACCTTCCTCATCCTGCTGGTCACACTGCTTTAGCTGCAGCCCAGGACACAGGACCTAAATCTTTGATTCCAGTCAGATCAGCGGCTCTTTTTCAGGAGAGGCATTATGTGCCAGCTGGATGTACCTGATAGCAATGGGTTTGCCTATCCTCAAGCTCAACCAAATCAGAAAAACACTGATCCAAGAAGAAATCCACCCAGTGATGCCTTCAGATGGGTGACGCTGCTTGCCACGTCGTACGTCAGCTGTATTAGCCTTAAGCAGGCTTGAAGGTGAAAAACTGCAATAAATTCCTCAAGGCTTTAATTTTTATCATCCCACAGATTAGCCCAACCTTAATCCTTCCAATTCGACATGGTGGAGGCTTTCAGGAGCTCTTCCAGGATCTCCTAGTTCTAGTATTCGCTTTAAGGAACAAATAATTCCCTTTTGTCTCTCCCAGCCATGTTTCTTATTAGGAACATATGTCAAGAGAATTTCTTTCTGCAGTCTCCTTTCCACTCGTGCCTGCCAGGCACCTGTCAGTGTGCAGATCAAGCTGACTCTGCACGTTGGTTACTCAGCCTTCAGCCTGCAGCCCTTTGCTGTACCCTTCACACGCGGGTGCTGTGCAGGAAATAAGCACAGAACCTGAAAGAGACTTGGGGGTGCTGGTGGAGGAGAAGCTCAACATGAGGCAGCAGTTTGCACTTGCAGCCCAGAAAGCCAACCAGAGCCTGGGCTGCAGCAGGAGAGGTGTGGCCAGCAGGTGGAGGGAGGTGATTCTCCATCTCTACTCCACCCTGGTGAGACTCCACCTGGAGTACTGCATCCAGCTCTGGAGTCCCTATTACAAGAGGGGTGTGGACATGCTGGAGCATAGCCAGAGAAGGACCATGAGGATGCTCAGAGGGCTGCAGCACTTCTCCTGTGAGAATAGACTGAAAGAGTTGGGGCTGTTCAGGCTGGAGAAGAGGAGGCTCCCAGGTGACCTTAGTGTGGCCTTCCAGGATCTGAAGGGGCCTACAGAAAAGCTGGGGAGGGACTTTTTAGGCTATTAAGGAGTGAGAGGACTAGGGGGAATGGAGCAAAGCTGGAGGTGGGGAGATTCAGATTGGATGTGAGGAGGAAGTTGTTGATCATGAGAGTGGTGAGGCCCTGGAATGGGTTGCCCAGGGAGGTGTTTGGGGCCACATCCCTGGAGGTGTTTGCAGCCAGGCTGGATGAGGCTCTGGCCAGTCTAATCTAGGGTAGGGTGTCCCTGGGCATGGCAGGGGGCTTGGAACTAGATGATCCTTGTGGTTCCTTCCAGCCCTGACTGATTCCATGACTCTATTCTAAAGTAGCACTGTCTAGAAAATGGATGTAAAATCTGTGTCCTTCAGCAAAGAGTGGAACTCTAGAGAAGAGGAGGGATGATGCCCACTTGCATGCCACCCAGAGCACCCAAAGCCATCTTGCTACGGTTGTTAATTTTTGTGGTGCTTCCAAGCCCTCATGATTGAGCTTCTCCCATTGCAGAACCAACCCCCTGCACCTCCCAGCACGTTACCCCCACCCTGCTGCCAACCCAGAATCTCCACCGCTCCTCCCCACCTCCGCTTCCTCGCCTTACTTCTGATCCTCACACCTCCCCTCCACACATACCCCCAACACCTCTGCCTCCTGCTCCGCTCCAGATTGTCCTTGCCCTTCAGCATTTTTAATTTAGCTTCCCCAAATCCTTTGTCTGCAGTTTGCAACCTGTTCACACTCTGGGGTGCTCAAGTGGGCCAAGACTTCCTTCAGCCTCACAGTGCTTTAGAGCTTCAGGCACTGACTTGTGCTGTGGGCACTGCAGCACTGAGAGTGCTTCTCTCTGAGGAATCTCCTGACATAAACCCCCTTGGAAGCAGCTCTCTGCTCACTGCCAGTTTTACCACTGCACTGTTGATGAAGTATCTTTGAGTTTTGAGAGGCAAAGATAACTGAAGTCCTTCCTTGTGCAGCTGGCACATCCTTTGGGCAGCACTTGGGTGTGAACTAAATCATTGAATTGTAGAATAGTAGGAGTTGGAAGGGACCTCAAAAGATGAGGTCCAACCCCGCTGCCAGAGTGGGATCACTTAGGGCAGGCCATACAGGAACAGGTCCAGACGGGTCTGGAGAACAGGTCTGATGAGGAGCAGCTAAGGGAACTGGGATTGTTTAGCCTGGAGAAGAGAGGAGGTTGAGGGGAGATCTCATTGCTCTTTGCATCTTCCTGAAAGAAGGTTGCAGTGAGGTGGGGTTTGGGCTCTTCTCTCTAGTATCAGGTCATGGAACGAGAGGAAATGGCCTGGAAATTGTGCCAAGGTGGGGTTAGGCTGCACATGAGGAGCAATTTCTTTGCTGCAAGAGTGGTCAGGCTGCCCAGGGAGCTGATGGAGTCCCCATCCCTCAAGCTCTTCAAGAATTGCATGGCCATAGCACTTGGGGACATGGTTTAGTGGCCATGGTGGTGTTGGGTTGATGGCTGGACTGGATAATCTTAGAGGTCTTTTCCAACCCAAGCAATTGGCCAAATGTCTTGAACGCTGATCTGATTTTCCCAAGAAGGTAAGTACACTTGGTGAAGATGCCGTCTAGTCCCCAGGTCCTTAACAGTACTGAGGGAGTGACATCCTGTGATGCTCTGATGGTGGAGTTTACAGCTGTCTTGTGTCTGTGTGCCCACAGGGCAGCACAACTACCTGTGTGCGGGGAGGAACGACTGCATCATCGACAAGATCCGCAGGAAAAACTGCCCGGCCTGCCGCTACCGCAAGTGTCTCCAGGCTGGCATGAACCTTGAAGGTAACTGCACGTTCTCCTTGGTTTTCCAGCCCTTAGACAGTGAAGGACATGCTGCTTGGGGAGCTGAAGCAGTTATTTGAGCAGCACTTCACTATGTTGCAAGTGATGCATTTGGTGGGGGGTGGGGAGCGTTTGAACTCAAAGCAAAGGGGTATGGTGCTGAAATTTCTCCTGGCCTTTCCTCTCCACGCTCAGTGGCTCTGTCCCTCGGTGTGTTCAGCACAAGTGAGTCATCCACACAAAATAGGATTATTTTTTGTTCCTGCCAGCACACGTAGCTTGTTGCTTTCTCACCGAATCTGAGACAGCAGAACTTCAGAAGAGCTCCCGTTGGGAAGCCTTACGCCTGCTCCTCTCTGCTCAGGGGCTGACCTGCCACTGAAACCACCAAGCAGAGGGAAAGCCCAGAGATACAGATCTGAAGTCAAAGAGGGGGTGATTCACAGAATCCCAGAATGGCTTGAGCTGGAAGGGACAGCAAAGATCATCTAGTTCAACCTCCCCCTCTTCTGTGGGCAGGGACAACTTCCACTAGAGCAGGTTGCTCAAGGCCTCATCCAACTTGATCTCGAACACCTCCAGGGAGGGGGCATCCACAACCTCCCTGAGCAACCCATTCCAGTGCCTCACCGCTCTCATTGGCAAGAATTTCTTCTGAATCTGCAGCCAAAATCTCCCCTTTTCCAGCTCAAAGCCATTGCCCCTCCCCCTGTCACTACAAGCCCTTGTACAAAGTTCCTCCCCAGCTTTCCCCTAGGCTCCTTTCAGATAACTGATGCCTTCAGACTACAGAAAAGGAAATTATTTTTGTTCCTATTGGGAATTCTTCTTAAATATCTACCAGAATCTTCAGAAAAAAAGAGAGGTTAAATAAACACATTGAGCTGTACCCAGTGCATGTTATCTGCTGCATCCTGGATGGCTTAGGAGAAACCCGAAGACAGCATCAACAAAAGATTTAGCAGCAGTTGTAAAATGGCATCAGGCATTTTTATTAGTGTGGGCTGTGTTTTATGCTTGATAGTTTGTTGGTTGGTTTGGTTTTTTTCCCCTTGAGCCATAGAGATGAATACCACTACTTGCTGGGGTAGTTATTGTGGTCGTAACCTTCATCATCAGAGTGGTCAGGTAGAGTAAAAATGTCAGAAATGTGTTTGGCCAACACAAATATGAAGAGAGTTTTATTTAAGTCAGGGATAATACCCTTGAGTAAAAAGTGGGGAGTGAAGAAAGGTGGGGAGGGACTTCTGACAAGGGCTTGTGGTGCTAGGATAGGGCCTCAGCTACCTCCCTGGGCAAGTTGTGTTTCACCACCCTCACGGTAAAGAATTTGTTCCTAATGTTCAATCTGAATCTCCTCCTAACATCAAACCACTGCCCCTTGTTCTGTCATTTAAGTCAGGGATAATACCCTTGAGTAAAAGGTGGGGAGTGAAGAAAGGTGGGGAGGGACTTCTGACAAGGGCTTGTAGTGCAGGGATGGGGACTCAACTACCTCCCTGGGCAAGTTGTATTTGACCACCCTCACAGTAAAGAATTTGTTCCTAATGTTCAATCTGAATCTCCTGCTAACATCAAACCACTGCTCCTTGTTCTGTCACTATAGACCTTTGTAAACAGTCCCTCTGCAGCCTTCTTTTAGGCCCCCTTCAGGTACTGTTATTAGGTCTCCCTGGAGCCTTCTCTACTCCAGGCTGAACAACTCCAGCTTCCTCAGCCTGTCTTCTCAGGAGAGGTTCTCCAAGCCTCCTACCATCTTCCAGCATGGTCATGTTCTTCTTGAGGGCTCCAGCAGGTCCATGTTCTTGTCTTGAGGGCTTCAGATCTGGACCCAGCACTGCAGATGAGGTCTCAGCAGAGTGGAGGAGAGGAGCAGAATCACCTCCCTCAGTCTTCTGGCCACTCTGCTTTTGATGCAACCCCAGATGCCATTTGCCTTCTGGGCTGCAAGTGCACATAAATAAAGCTCCTTGTTATGGATATTGCTCTAATAGTAAATATTTCCATTCCAGCAACAAGTCATGTGAGCTCTTTTTCAAGTAGATACCAATGTGGCTGTGTCAGGCTGTGGGATGTGTTCTTGGAGCTGCCTTTTGCACCAAAGCAAATGAAAATGGAATGAGGTCGGACACTCGCCGCTTTCCGCAGGCAGCTTGGAGCCCTTCCAGCTATAGTTTGTTTGCCTGAAGTTTGGCAAAGAGAATCCTAGGGAAGAGGGACTTTCTGGAGGGTGGATATTGTTATATAAGTTGTTGGGAAGAGCAGGGGGGGAGGGGGGACTGAGAGGGAAAAGGGAGCTGGAAACTCAGCAGTGCAAAAATGGGAGAGCTCGAGGTAGAGCAAAGCAGTGAAAAACACCCATGGAAAGGATGATTTGTCAGATCTGAACAGATGGTGAGTTGGTCCTACAGAAGGACTGGTAGAAAGGAGAACTGGAAGACAGCATGAAGTGCAGGAGAGAATAAGATGTTGTTCCTTTTATCTTGCCATAGTGTCATAGAATGGTAGGGGTTTGAAAGGAAGCATCACTGAGTCCAACCATCCTGGGCAGGGCACAGAGATGAGTCTTGAAAGTCTCTAGAGAAGGAGGCTCCACAACCTCCCTGGGCAGGAAGAAATGTCTCCTCACGTTGAGGTGGAACCTCCTCTGTTCCAGCTTGTACTTTCTGTTTCTTGTCCTGTCACTGGGAACCAGCAAGAAGAGCCTGGCATCTGCTTCTTGGCACCTGCTTCTTGACACTCACCCTTGAGACATTTATAGACATTGGTAAGATCCCCTCTCAGTCTTCTCAGCCCCAGGTCTCTCAGTCTTCATAGGAGAGATGTTCAAGTCTCTTCATCATCCTCCTAGCCTTTGTTGGACTCTCTCCAGCAGATCCCTGTCTCTCCTGAATTGGGGAGCCCAGTACTGGATACAGTATTCCAGGTGTGTTCACAGTTGAGGTATGCCTGTTGCTTAAGAGAGTTAAATTTGCATACAAATTAGACAGCAGTTTCTTTTCTGAAGTCATCAGGTGGCTCCTCAGTGCATAAACAATGGTTAGAAGCAGCCACTTGATGACCAGCAGGAGATCAAAACACCCCTGAACTTCACCCTGAAGACTCCTTTTACCTGACCTTACTTGCCAGGAGACTTCTTCCATGCTCTGGTGAGACCTCCCCTGCAGTACTGTGTCCAGTTCTGGTGAAGCAAGCTGAACAACCCCAACTCTCCCAGCCTGGCCTCATAAGGGACGTGCTCGAGCCCCACTTTCATCTGCATGGCCTCCTCTGGACCCACTCCAGCAGGTCCATGCCCTCCTTATGCTGGGGGTCCCAGAGCTGGACACAGCACTGCAGGTGAAGTCTGACCAGAGCAGATCAGAGGGGCAGAATCCCCTCTCTCCATCTGCTGGCTGCACTGCTTTTGATGCATTGCCATTGGCTTTCTGAGCTGCAGGTGCCCACTGCTGCCTCATGTCCAGCTTCTCACCCACCAACACCCTCAAGTCTTTTTCCACAGGGCAGCTCTCTATCACCTCATCCTCCAGCTTGTATGGACAATGAGGACTGTTCTGACCCAAGTGCAGGACCCTGCATTTCCTCTTGTTCAACCTCGTGAGGCTCACCTCTCTGACTTGTCCAGGTCTTTCTGGATGCCATATGCCTCCAGCATATCAGGAGCATCACTCATCTTGGTGTCACTGCAAACTTGGTGATGGGGTCCTGCTGTCTATAGCATTGGTAAAAACATGAAACAGTGCTGGCCCCAGTACAGACCCTGAGGGACACCACTTGTCACCAGTCTCCATCTGGACTTCGAGCCATGAAGTCCGTCTGGTACATCCATACCTGTAGCCATTCTTACCACCCTGTTCTGCCACTTCTGTGCCTCTGTTGCATGGGTTTTTTTGGACACAGGGGCTTGGAGAGACATAAAAGCCTAAAGCTGCAGGTAGCAGAGATTTACTCAGCAGAATGAGGATGTTTTGTGCCTTTATTTCTTTGAGTTCTCATTTCCGCTCCCATCGTTAATTGACCCTCAGCATTCTTGGCACTCTTTCTCCTTCTGATGTCTTTGAACAAAGATTTATTGTTGAGTTTTTAAGCTTGTAAAAAATTGTCTCCTAATTTTTTTCAGGCTTTCATGCCGCATTTTATAGTTAAACTCTTGGCAGTTGGTAGGGTTGGGTTTTTTTTTCTGCTGTTCTTCATTTGTGTATTCATGGCATTTTTTTTCAAGGCTCTCTTCCTCTCTCTCTCTCTCTCTCTCTCTCTGTGCCCTGCTCTGGACCTGCAGTGGGTTCTGGCATGCCAAATCCCATTTTAGAGTTGAGGTGCATGGTCTCTGTGTCTGTCTGGCATTTTGTCTTCAGCACACTGGTAGGCAGGTTTCACCACCTCCCAGGATGGTGAAGCATGGAGGATGAGGGGAGAATTTCTGGCGCTCTGCAACCACCTCCTCTTCTCCAGGCTGAACATACCCAGGTTACTCAGCTGCTCCTCAGCAACCTCTTCTTGAGACCCTTCACCAGCTTTGTTGCTTTTCTCTGGACCCATTCCAGCACCTCAATGTCCTTCTTGGAGTGAAAGGCCCAAAACTGAACCCTGTTTTCAAGGTGTGGCCTCACCAGTGCTGAGTAAAATGAGAAACATGCTTTGAGAAACAGAAAAGTAGCTTTAAAAATAGGATTTGCCTAATGTTAACAAATAGAAGAGAATTTGTTTGGTGTCTGAGAACCAATTTGGTGTATGTATGAAATCCTAGGGCTAGGAAGGTCTGGAAGGACAGGTCTGGTGAGAAGCAGCTGAGGTAGCTGGGGTTGTCTAGTCTGGAGAAAAGGATGCTGAGGGGAGACCTTCTGGCTCCCTACAGCTTCCTGGAAGGAGGTTGCAGTAAGGTGAGAATTGGTCTCTTCTCTCTAGTGTCAGGTGATAGAATGAGAGCAAATGGCCTGAAACTGTGCCAGGGCAGGTTTCAGCTGGACAGGAGGAACAATTTTTTTTGTTGCATGAGTGTTGAGGCATTGGTAAAGGCTGCCCAGGGAGCTGGTGGAGTCATCAGCCCTGGAGGTGTTCAAGAATTGTGTGGGCATTAATGGCCATGGCGATGTTGAGTTGGTAGTTGGACTCGGTAATCTCAGAGGTCTTCTCCAACCCAAGCACCTGCTGAGGTACACAGGCTGCCAGCCCCACGGGCAGGAAATATGTGTGGTACAAAAGAGAACCTGCACAGCCTTGCTGGGTGCCAGACTGTGTGGCCTGAGGGGGAGGAGGATTGTTTTGTTTGCCTCTTTTTAACAGAAAATGCTTTTTTTGCCATGCTGACTTCATCTCTCTGGGTTACCTTCTGTGATTTGCCCCGAGGAGCTGGCTTAAAATTTGGTGGTATTTTATAGCTGAGCAGAAGTGGTAAAGAAATCCATTATCTCAACCTTTTCTTCTTTTTTTTTTTTTTTTTTTTTGTTGGTGAGTTATGACTGCAGATCTGAGCCAGGTCTGGTAGCACAGCCTCATAAAAATTGTTGCATAATCCATTGTCTTATCAGATAGGTTTCTTTTGTTTCTCATTTTACTAGATGCTCTGGCCTGGAAATGCTCCATACCAGGTGTATGCTTTATCTGCATAGGAATTGAAGTCAAAGCAGCTCCTTTGTTTTGCATGGTTGGCATTTAAAACAAAAAAAAACACAAACCAGTAGCCAGAATGTTGGAAAGAGTTGAGAACAACCATTAAAGAAGAACTTTTTTATCTGGAGAGTTAGGAAACACTGGATGGTTCTGATCCCCTCAAT
Organism: Psilopogon haemacephalus; assembly: GCA_013396835.1. Lineage (NCBI taxonomy): Eukaryota > Metazoa > Chordata > Aves > Piciformes > Megalaimidae > Psilopogon > Psilopogon haemacephalus. The sequence goes on from VWZI01000025.1 coordinate 173,607, forward strand.
TCAAGAGAGATGTTGAGGTAGTGGAATGTGTCTAGTGAAGAGCAATGAAAATGGTGAGGGGCCTGGAGCACAGCCCTGTGAGGAGAGGCTGAGGGAGCTGGGGGTGTGCAGCCTGGAGAAGAGGAGGCTCAGGGCAGACCTCATTGCTGTCTACAACTACCTGAAGAGAGGTTGTAGCCAGGTGGGGTTGGGCTCTTCTGCCAGGCACCCAGCAACAGAAGGAGGGGACACAGTCTCAACTTGTGCCAAGGGAGGTCTAGGCTGGATGTTAGGAGGAAGTTGTTGGGAGAGAGGGTGATTGGCATTGGAATGGGCTGCCCAGGGAGGTGGTGGCATCACCATCCCTGGAGGTGTTCAAGAAGAGACTGGATGGGGCACTTAGTGCCATTGGCTAGGGCTGGGTGCTAGGTTGGACTGGATGATCTTGGAGGTCTTTTCTAGCCTGGCTGATTCTATTCTTATTCTATTCTATTCTATTCTATTCTATTCTATTCTATTCTATTCTATTCTATTCTGGAGCAGGCTGCTTGAGAGGTGGTAGGTGCCCTATCTGTGGCATGTTGGGTGGGGCTCTGGGTGACCTGGTGTAGTTATGGATGTCCTTGCTGATCGCAGTGGTGTAGTGGGGCTGGACTAGACAACCTCCACAGGTGCCTTTCTGTGGTGCCATCCAACATACTCTGTGGTTCTGTGATTTCAAAATTCAAGTGACCATAACAAGAAGCTCTTTGGAAGTTGCAGATGGCATTTACCGATGCCATGTGACAGTCCTGGCAACCCTGGCCAGTGTCTAAAGCCTTGGGAAACTGCAGTTTATACAAAGCCCAGGAAGGATTTTGTCTCCTTAGCACTTTCTGCAGGCTCTGTCCTCAACAGAGGGAGAAATGGGGTCAGGATGAGGGATTTTATGAGCTGTCAAGCTGCAGAGGTGGTGCATTTCTGATGATTCTGTTAAGCAATGAGTTATCCATCACCCAGCAATGTGCCCTTCTGCCCAGGAAGTCCAGTGGTCTCCTGTGGTACATGAAGAGTGTGGCCAGCAGGTTGAGGGAGGTTCTCCTGCCCCTCTACTCTGCCCTAGTGAGGCTGCATCTGGAGTCCTGGGTCCAGTTCTGGGCTCCCCAGTTCAAGAGGGACAGGGAGAATGTCCAAGACATGCTATAAGGATGATGAAGGGACTGTAACATCTGTCTGGTGAGGAAGGGCTGGGAGCCCTGAGGCTGTTTAGCCTGGAGAAGGCTGAGAGGGGATCTTATTGAAGTTTGTAAGTATCTGAAAGGTGGGTGTCAGGAAGGGGCCAGGCTCTTTCACTGGTGTCCTGTGACAGGACAAGGGGCAGTGGGTACAAACTGGAGCCCAGGAGGTTCCATGTCAACATGAGGAGAAACTTTTTAACTGTGAGGATGCTGGGGCACTGGAACAGGCTGCACAGAGAGGTTGTGGAGTCTCCTGCTCTGGAGACTTTCAGGAGGCATTTGGATATGTTCCTGTGTGACCTGCCCTAGGTGATTCTGCTTTGGCAGCAGGGTTGGATTTGATCTCCAGAGGTCCCTTCCAACCTCTGCCATTCTGTGACGCTATGATTAGAGATTCTGAACAGGTCAGTAGGACCTCTGAATGTGAAACACCACATTACAGGATGCTTTGATGCACTACTGATCTATCTCAGAAGTTCCAGCAGAGAAATGAATTAATTAAATGAGACCCAGGCAAGGAGCTGGGTTTGGTTTTGGTCTGGGTTAAACAGTGCTGGACTGCATCCAGCAGAGCCCAGAGCCAAGGCCCAGCCTCCAGTATTGACAAGATGCTAATAAAAGGCTTGTTCCAACTTTTGGTAGTTTACAGTTAACTTCTCCCTGTGATGTTTTACTTATTTGGCCAAGGCTTTTATGGTTTAATTGCGCAGCAATGATTTATATGCAAGAGAGCTGGCAGGGGAAAATTTCCTCCTGCCCAGCCTCTCCAAAAAAATGTTCTCCCTGGCTGGAGAGATCAAGTAACTTCTTACCCATTAAAGACAATTTTGGGTGGTTTTGGTTTTGTTTTTTTTTTCCCCCTCCCTTCTGCATGGTTTCTATACTTAATATAGTATTAGCCCAAAAGAGTTGAGGTTGTTCAGCCTGGAGAAGAGAAAGCTTCAGGGAGACCTTCTGGTAGCCTTTCAGTGCTTAATGGGCCAAGAAGAAAGCTGGGAACAGACTTCTGAGCAGGGCCTGTTGTGACAGGACAAGGTGTGGTGGTTTGAATTAGAAAGGAGAGATTCAGACTGGAGAGAAGGAAGAAATGTTTGGCACCGAGGTGGTGAGAGCCTGGCCCAGGTTGCCCAGAGCGGTGGGAGAGGTGCCCCATGTCTGGATCCGTTGCAGGTGCAGTTGTTTGGAGATCAGAGCAACCAGCTCTAGTTGCAGATGTCCCTTATGACTGCAGGGGACCTTGAAAGATCCTTACCCACCCAAACCAGTCTGTGATCCTGATTTGAATGAAAGTGAGCAATCATTGAATGGTAGGGGTCAAAAGGGGCCTATGGAGATCACAGGATCCAACTGCCCTGCTAAGGCTGGGGCACCTAGAGCAGGTTGTGTTGAAGGTCAGACTCAGTGTGGCCCTGGGCAGCCTGATCTAGTTGGAGGTGTCCCTGCTGAGTGCAGGGAGGTTGGTCAAGATGACCTTCGATGGTCCCATCCAACCAGATGCAATCTGTGAATCTGTTAAACGGAATTATTTTTTCAAGACAAAAAAGGCTTTGCAGTTTCCAGTCCCTGATCTCCAGCTGCCTGCAATCCAGCGCTGGATTTCCTCTGCTGGGTTTCTGATCACTTTTGCATTGTCTCACCTGTGCCTTTACCCAAACTTTTCCTAGCTCGAAAAACAAAGAAGAAGATCAAAGGCATCCAGCAGGCGAGCGCGGCGGGGACACGGGATGCATCTGAAAGCCCTGCCAACAAGAGCATCGTTCCTGCCACCCTGCCCCAGCTGACCCCCACGCTGGTCTCACTGCTGGAGGTGATCGAGCCCGAGGTGCTGTACTCAGGCTACGACAGCTCCCTGCCCGACTCCAGCTGGCGCATCCTCTCCACCCTCAACATGCTGGGGGGACGGCAAGTGGTGGCTGCAGTCAAGTGGGCAAAGGCGATACCAGGTAAGGCACAAAATGCTTCCTTCCCTCACCAGCTGCAGCCTTTTTAGCTTAAAATGGTCTCTGACGTCCTGCTGTGGCAGGGCCAGTGGACTGGGCAGTCTCCAGAGGTCCCTCCTAACCCCTGTAATTCTGAGATGCTGGGGCTCAGAGAGTCATAGAACCATAGAATTGTTTGGGTTGAAAAAGCCCTCTGAGAACATCCAGTCCAACCATCAACTCAGCACCACGGCAGCCACTAAACCCTATCCCCTAGTGCCGTGTCCACAGGTTTCTTGAACACCTCCAGGGATGGGGACTCCACCAGCTCCCTGGGCAGCCTGTTCTGATGCCTCAGCACTCTTGCAGCAAGGAAATTATTCCTAATGTCCAACCTAAACCTCCCCAGGCGTGATTTCAGGCCATTTCCTCTCCTTTTATCATCCGATACTAGGAAGGAGAGTCCAACCCCCACCTCACTGTAACTTCCTTCCAGGGAGCTGTAGAGGGTCTCCCCTCAGCCTCCTTTTCTCCAGCCTGAACAACTCCAGTTCCCTCAGCTGCTTCTCACTAAACTTGTTCTCCAGACCATTCAGAGGTGAAGGTTTGGTAGTATCTGAGCTTATTCATGTCTCAAATCTGGTGTGTGGAGGCTGATGCAAATATTCCTCTGCTACAATTACAATTACTTGAACCTTTTGGAACAGGCTGCCCAGGGAGGTAGTGGACTCCCTGTCTCTGGAAGTATATAAAATACATGTAGATGTGGTGCTGAGGGACATGGTTTAGTGGTGGTGTCTAACCAGTAGTGGCGGGACTGCAAGCTCTAGGCAAGTGGTTGGTGCTACCTCAGGAGTTCTGTAGTTCTGTGATCATCATTTTCAGTAGTGCCCAGGGACAGGACAAGGGACAACAGGCACAAACTGGAACCCAGGAGCTTCCACCTGAACAGGAGGAGAAAATTCTTTGCTGTGAGCTTGCTGGAGCCCTGGAGCAGGCTGCCCAGAGAGGTGCTGGAGTCTCCTGCTCTGGAGAGATTCCAAACCTATCTGACCTTTGTATTCCTTTGTAACCTTCCCTAGGTGATCCTGCTATAGCAGGGAGGGTGGAGTGGGTGATCTCCAGAGGTCATTTCCAACCCCCACTGTGGTGGGACTCTGAAACCACTGAGTGTTAAAACTTACAATGAAAGAGAGATTTGTTTTTAAAACTAATCAAAAGAACTATTTTTATTCCCTCCAGCTCCACCTCTGAGATAATTGCTTCTAGAATATTTTTAGCAATGAGATTGACTTTTGGGCTGCTGCTGCTCTACTGGCTTGTCTGGGTCTGCATTCATGGATGATTCTTTCTTTATTACTCCTCACCATATCTGTAGGGTTTTTTTTTTCTTGGCTGGGTTAGAGCTAGAGAAGCTGAGCTTGGAAGGGACCTTAAGGATCATCTGGTCCAACCTTTCTTGGCAACAAAAGGTGTCTGAGCGGCCAGTAGTAGGGTGGAAGTCAAGATGTTAATTTTCTCTGAAGCAGCACTGTAGTTACATGATGAAACTAGATGTCACCTGGGGAATGGGGAGTGCTTGGTGCTATTTTAGCTCCCACCTGAAGCCACAGTCAGCAGTTCCTTTACAGATGTCAAACTCCAGCCTTGGACATAAGTCGTGGTACAGCTTTTGAGAGAAGCCTGAGGTGAAAGTCAAGGTGAGGATCTGTTTGATCCTGACAGAACAGAGACTGCTGGTTTTCTCCTTTCCACCTCTAGTCAGTACTGTTGGCTACCTGTTTCTCAAAAGCCACCTCCCTGCTGCCTCTGTTGGCCAAGAATAACGTCATGGAGCAGATCTGCCAAAGGAAAAGAGTCTGAAGATGACATTTATGAGTTGTCATCATAGCTTTTTGCAGGCAGGGGAAATAAATTCACAGCAGGATAAAAAGCCTGAACTCAAAAAAGGCTGAACTCTGGGCAGGAACAACAGCAGGCACCAGTAGAGGATAGAGATTGACCTGCTGAAAAGCAGCTCCATGGAGAAGGACCTTGGAGCCCTGGTGGACAGGAGTTATCCATGGGACAGCAATCTGCCCTTGTGGCCAAAAGGGCCAAAGGTCTCCTGGACTACATTAAGAGGAGTGTGGCCAGGACAAAGGATTTTCTCCTGGCCCTTTAATCTGCCCTGGTGACACCACATCTGGAGTACTGTGTCCAGGTCTGGGCTCCCCAGTACAAGAGGGACAGGGATATACCAGAGAGTGTCCAATGGGGGCTGCAAGGCTGGTGAAGGGAATAGAACATCTGTCTGATAAGGAAAGGCTGAGAGACCTGGGGCTGTTCAGAGCAGCCCAAGAGGGTGTCCTATTAAAGTTTACAAATATCTGAAGGGTTGGGTGTTGAGAAGATGGTGGCAGTCTCTTTTCAGTGGTGTCATGTCACAGGACAAGGGCCAGTGGATACAAACTGGAACTGAGGAAGTTCCACCTCACCGTGAAGAGAAATTTCTTTGGTAAGCAAGTGCTGGAGTCCTGGAGCAGGCTGCTCAGAGAGGTTGAGTTTCCTTCTCTGAAGACTTCAAAGTCTTACCTAGATGTGCTCCTGGGTGGTCCTGCTTTGGCAGGGAGTGGGACTCAGTCCCTGAGAGGTCACTTCCAACCCCCACCATTCTGTGATTCTATGAAATAAGTGCCCAGCAGACATGTGAACAGGGAGACCTGTGTCTGTCTGGGCTTTTCTGCATTGGGGCTGAAGTAGCTGAGCTCTCTGTTAGGAGAAGTTCTCATCAGGCACTTTTCTTCTGGGACAAGTCTTGAGGAGACCATCTGCTATTCTCAAATACAAATTTAGATACCACTAAAACACTTCTGACTTCTGAACAGTTTCCCTAATTAGACAGACCTGTCAGGTTGGAACATATGCTCTTAATCCCAGTCTTCTCCTTAATAATGGCACTAAAAGGAATTCTTCTTATCATTATTTAGTCTTTTTTTTTTTTTTCCTGGTTGCTGAGGTGCTTCTTCCAGTATTTAATGTCTATTAAATGACAACTGGCTGTAGAGGATGACACCAACAGTAACCCAGCTCTGGTTGCCAAATGCTTAAGGTTGAGATTTCAAAATAGCCTTTTCCTGCTTTAAGCAAGAATTTCAAGATTTGGCCCAGTAAGTCTGAAATAACTTTGAAACACTTGCCTGGTGTTTTAGAAGTGGGAGCTGGTGGTTCCTGCTGCCTCTCCAAAGCCAGAAGCCTTTTTGGGGAAGCAGTTATACATCCCAGCAGGGAGACCTAATAGCAGCCTTCCAGTATCTGAAGGGGACCTGCAAGAAAGCTGCAGAGGGACAGTTTACAAAGGCCTGCAGTGAGAGGATGAGAGGCAGTGGTTTGAAAAGAGGAGATTTAGACTGGATGTCAGGAATGAGCTCTTTACTGTGAGGGTGCTGGAGCACTGCAGCAGGTTGCTCAGAGAGGTAGTTAGAATCATAGAATCAGCCAGGTTGGAAGAGACCTCCAAGATCATCCAGTCCAACCTAGCACCCAACCCTAGCCAATGGCACTAAGTGCCCCATCCAGGCTTTTTTTGAATGCCTCCAGGGATGGTGACTCCACCACCTCCCTGGGCAGCCCATTCCAATGCCAATCACTCTCTCTGGAAAGAACTTCCTCCTAGCATCCAGCCTAGACCTCCCCTGGCACAACGTGAGACTGTGTCCCCTCCTTCTGTTGCTGGTTGCCTGGGAGAAGAGCCCAACCCCACCTGGCTACAACCTCCCTTTGGGTACTTGTAGACAGCAATGAGGTCTGCTCTGAGCCTCCTCCAGGCTGCACACCCCCAGCTCCCTCAGTCTCTCCTCACAGGGCTGTGCTCTAGGCCACCCCCTCCCTGCAGATATTCAAGGTCTGTCTGGACAAGGCTCTGAGCATCCTGATCAAGTGGAGGATGTCCCTGCTGACTGCAGGAGACTTGGACAGGATGACCTTTGGAGGTCCCTTCCAGCTCAAACCATTCTATGATGCTGCATGCCATTTGCACATCTGCAGGAGGCAGCACTGGAACCAGCCCTTTAGGTGTCAGATGCTCCATAAAATTAAGCAAAATCGATTTAAATTCAGACTTTTGCCACAATTAATAATAATTTAATAACAGTTGAAGCCTGAATTCAAGCTGATTTTGTTTGAATTCATGAGCACAATGATTAAAGCCTGAGCTCAGGCTGCACAGTATTTTTTTGGCTGAAGGGTGGCAGGATCCTACCAGGAACTGGGGGTTGCCAATTAAGAACTGCCTCCATCTGAAGGGTGTTTAAGGGACCAATGTTCAGATTTCCCCTGTTTCCTCACTCTTTAATTGCTCTGCTCGTGCCACATGGTCTTGTACAATTAGAGGCACTTAATGATGGCAACTTGGTGCAATAGAAATGTAGTGAGGGAACAATTGCTGTTGGGCAGGGCCAAGATTTGGCACTACCCCATTGGTTGCCTAGTGGAGAGCTCTCAGCAAAAGGGAACGACGCTCTTAGTTTGGGAAGAGAGCTCAGTGATTTTGCTAATCTATAAAGAGATGAAATTAGCATTAATTTGACGTAAGTGCTGTCAATATTCATAGTGTGGACTCACGGAATGGTTTGGGTTCAGAGACACCTTAAAGATCATCCAGTTCCTCCCCATGACAGAGATACCTTTCACTAGACCAAGCTGCTCAAAGCCTTGCAACACTTCCAACACCTGTCTTGTGAGGAGGGACAGAGAGACTTGGGGCTATGTAGTCTGGAGAAGAGCAGACTGAGAGGAGATCTCATTGATGCTGAAAGGGTGAGTGTTAGGAGGATGGGACCAGGCTTTGTTCAGTGGTGCTCAGTGATGGGACAAGGGATAAGGGGCACAAACTTGAACATAAGAAGTTTCACCTAAATACAAGGAGGAACTTCTTTAAGGGTGCTGGAGCACTGGAGTAGGCTTCCCAGAGAGGTGGAGTCTCCATCTCTGGAGACATTCAAAACCCACCTGGGCACATTCCTGTGTGACCTTCTCTAAGTGACTATGCTTTGGCAGGGATGGTGGACTCGGTGATCTCCAGAGGTCCCTTCCAGCCTCTTACCATGCTATGATACTGTGCCCACTTCCTTCATCCAGCAGGAATGACACCTCCTGCTGTTCTGCTTTCTGTGTTTCTTTCACCAAAGATCTCATCTGAAATCCTTGACTGAGTTGGAGGCTCTTAGCGTGGCAGAGATGATGTAGTTCCTTCAGGTGTGGTGATGATAGCTGCAGAAATGTCTCTGTGACGCATTTTTAAAGGTGGTCATGCAGAAGTTGTGCTGCTGCTAACCACAGTCCCGTGTCAAGTTTGGGGAGATTTGGGGTTTTGGGGGTTTTTTTTGCAACTAGCCCTTTGTCATGCCTCTGTTTTTGCTTTCCCAGGTTTCCGAAACTTACACCTGGATGACCAAATGACCCTTCTGCAGTACTCCTGGATGTTCCTGATGGCTTTTGCCTTGGGATGGAGATCATACAAGCAGTCCAATGGAAACCTCCTGTGCTTTGCACCAGATCTGATTATTAATGAGTAAGTGAAGCCTTGAGTCACTTCCCAGGTTTCTGAGGGTGTGATGAGACTCCACGGAGCGCTTCTGGGGTTTGCACTTAGAATCATAGAATCAGTCAGGGTTGGAAGGGACCACAAGGATCAGCCAGTTCCAACCCCCCTGCCATGCCCAGGGACACCTTATCCTAGATTAGGTTGGACAGAGCCTCACCCAGCCTGGCTGCAAACACCTCCAGGGATGTGGCCCCAACCACCCCCCTGGGCAACCCATTCCAGGCTCTCACCACTCTCATGCTGAAGAACTTCCTCCTCACATCCAATCTGAATCTCCCCACCTCCAGCTTTGCTCCATTCCCCCTAGTCCTGTCACCACCTGATAACCTAAAAAGTCCCTCCCCAGCTTTTCTGTAGGCTCCCTTCAGATACTTGAGGGGTGAATCACTGGGTAGCAAATTCCTGCAGAGATCACAGCTCAGGCTGGCATTTGCAACTTGGGGTTTGCTGCTTTCCTCTTCCCCCCCCACCCCCTTTTTCTTTCAGCAGATTGCTTCATGGTTTGAAATCAGTCAAATGAAAAGCTGGTGGTTGGGATATTACATGTATTTATACCAAGAAGGGCTTGTGGGAGGTGTTTGTACTAAAATGTGCCATATTGTGACTGTTCCTGGACCATTCATTATTTAATCTTTACATCTTTAGATTATTTTGCTTGGAAAACACTTTTAAAATCATCCAGGCAAACCCTTAACCCAGCACTGCCAGCTCACCTCTAATCCATGTCCCTCAGCACCACATCTCCACAGCTTTGAAACCCATCTGGGAATGGGGGACTCTCCTGTGGCCCCAGGCAGCCTGGGCCAGGGCTTGACAACCCTCAAGGGGAAGAAATTGTTCCTCATGTCCAACCTAAACCTCCCCTGGTGCAACTTAAGGCCACTTCCTCTTGTTCCATCACCTGATACTGGGGAATAGAGACCAACTTCCAGCTCACTGCAACCTCCTTTCAGGGAGTGGTAGAGATCAATGAGGTCTCTTATCAGCCTCCTTTTCTCCAGACTAACCAACCCCAGTTGCCTCAGCTGCTCCTCACCAGACCAGAACAGACCTTCACCAGCTCTGTTACCCTTCTTAACCTGCTCCAGCACCTCACTGTCCTTCTTGGAGTAAGGTGCCCTGTCCTTCTTGGAGTGAGGTGCCCAAAACTGACCCCAGGATACAAGGTGATTTATTCATGTTGATTTGTTCCCTTTAGGTTTTTTTCAAAGTGAGTATTTGTTCAGGCTCTATAAACTGTAATCATTTCTTGGTCGTCATTATATTTTTTCAAAGAAAGGTGAGGAGCAGCTGGCAGATGAGGACTTACCTGTGTACATTGCAGCTCTTCAAATATTCTCCATCCCTGGAGATATTCAAGGTCAGGCCTCTGAGCAACCTGATCAAGTGAAGGATTTCCCTGCTGATTGCAGGGGGGTTGGACTCCATGACCTTTGGAGGTCCCTTTCAACCCAAACCATTCTATGGTTCTCTGATTCTCTGTCTCTGCAGTAACATAGTCTCGGTGTAGTAGAAGTGAAATAATTGCTGTTGTCACTAATGAGCAGCATAACAACATCTAATTTGCTTTCAGTCAGAGGGCTCCTGCTGTTTTATCAGTGGGTCAAAGCCACAGAGCTTCATTCAGAGCTGAGGGTGTGCTGCTACTTCTGAAAAAAAAAAAAAAGACCAAGCCAACAAAACAACAAAAAAAAAAAACACCCCAACAACAATTTGGAGGATAATTCTGTTACACCAAATATTAATTCTCAAATTCATTCTAGTCACTGCTTTGCTACAGAGGTTGTTTATCAACATGCCTTGTGGCTTCAGTGAAGCTGGCAGGCTGAGAGCACTGCAGTTGCTTCTCCAGTGTGCTGCAGGTTCTCCATAAAGCTCTCTGGTTGTGATTCTTGATGCTTCCCTCACCAGTAAAAATGCAGCCACCTCAGAGGGAAACTGGACAAATACAGAAACCCACTGCTGGCTTCTCAGTAGCTTCTGAACTGGGAAGGTTTAGGTTGGGGAGTAGGAAGACTTTCTTTCCTGAGAGAGGGGTCTCTGCCTCTTTGCAGCACCTCCAGGGGTGGGGATTGAACCACTTTCCTCTTACAGTCTTTTGAAAACCCTTTCAGTGAAGAAGTTTCTTCTAATCTCCAATCTAAACCTTCCCTGCCTTCAGCTTCAGGAAGACAAGCTCCATCTTTGAAGAGTTATTGCTCTCTCCAACTCCCTGAAAGGAGGTTGCAGTGAGGTTGGAGTTGGTCTCTCCTCCCTGATGTCAGGTGATGGAAGGAGAGAACACTTCGGTCCCTGGAGGTGTTGAGGAAAAGCCTGGGTGGGGCACTTAATGCCATGCCATGATTAGATAGGGCTGGGTGGTAGGTTGGACTGGATGAGCTTGGAGGGCTCTTCCAACCTGGTTAATTCTATGATTCTATGAAATGGCCTGAAATTGTGCCAGGGCAGGGTTAGGTTGCACACAAGGAACGATTTCTTTGCCACAGGAGTGGTCAGGCATTGGAACAGGCTGCCCAGGGAGCTGGTGGAGTCACCATCTCTGGAGCTGTTCAATAAATGTGTGAACATGCCACTTGGGGATGTGTTTTAGTGGCCATGGTGGTGTTGAGCTGGTGGTTGGACTGGATGATCTTAGAGAGCTTTTCCAAACAAAAAATTCTCTGATTCTCCAAGCCTTAAGGTTATTTAAATGGATATAACTGCCAAATGATTTGGATAAGGTTGACTCTTTCATGAGGAAAGTTTCCCTGCCCTTGGCAGGGGATTGGAACTGGATGATCTTCAAGGTCCTTTCCAACCCAAACCATTCTATGATTCTGTGATAATAAAACTTCCTTCAGTTTCATGTAATCTGCTCAAGCATCTGAGCAGCACGAGTCCTGCACACCTTTGTCCTTGCACCAGCCCTCTCCACTGTTATTCCTCTGCTGTTACTAATTACTTACACGGAGTAGCAATATCTACTAGCTCATGTTGACAGGTCTCAGGCAGGTAGGCTGCCCACAGAGAACCTGTCTAACCCGTTAGGACGTTTATCAAGCTGCCTCTCCAGCTAACAGCTCCTTGCCACTGATAAATCTCTTCCCCTGGCTGCAGACAGAGGCAGGGGACTTGTTTGGCCTGGTGCTCAGGTAGCTGTAAGCCATGGTGGTGTTGATTGCCACCATTCTTTACTACTGATATTGATTCCACCAGCATTGATCTTCGAGGCATCATCAATGCAGTCTGTGGGGGGCAAGAGAATTAAACTTTGCTCTTCTTGAGTCTTCAGCTGGCAGTCTGGTCACTTGGCCAGGCTTGTCCTGAAAACTGAATATGCATTGAATATTCCATTTTTGTGTCTGTGCTCCTGTCATTGGAGCAGATGATCCTTGGGAGTCCCTTCCAACCTGCCACTCTATGATTAGCAATTCATTTATTTAGGGGAAACAAATAAAATGCAGTAACATAAGGTACTTGAGTCAGCTTCATCACATTGTGTGCATTCTAGGTGGAGAGATCACCTAAGGAGGGGTAGGGTGGATCCTAGAGTTGCTGTGGGATGGGAAAAAAAAAAAAACCAAACAGTATTTTTGATAGCATTGAGTGCAAAAAGGTTCACCAAATGTATCCATAGAGTTGCTCTCATTTCATCTCCTTATGCTTCATTTTCTCCTTCATTTCTGGGCAGAGATAATAGCCTTTAATGGAGCAGTGTGGGATTATTCATTAAACTCTGCAGGTTACACTGCAAAACAAGAATTCCTTTCTGGTTTTTCCAACAGAGTCCTGTCTGTGTCAGCTGGCAATTTCCATCTGTGGATCTTTTATAGATGATATAGGTGCAGGTAGATAGCGGTACAGATATAGCTGTAGATAAGATGTCCTTGATATCAGTCCAGGCTGGAGGATGATGAGAGCAGCCCTGCAGAGAAGGATTTAGGGAAGCTGGTGGATGAGAAGCTGGACATGTGCCAGCAATGGGCACCTGCAGCCCAGAAGGCTGATGGCATCCTGGGCTGCATCAAAAGCAACATGGGCAGCAGATGCAGAGAGGGATTCTGCCCCTGGTGACATCTCCACCTGGAATGGGACTCCTAACACAAGAGGGACATGAACCTGCTGGAGTGGATCCAGAGGTGGCCACAAAGACTTCCAACATCTGAAAGGGGCCTACAGGAGGGCTGGGGAGGAACTATTCACAAGGTCTTGTTATGACAGGACAAGGGGTAATGGGCTTAAACTGGAAGAGGAGAGATTTAAACAGGATGTTAGGAGGAAGTTCTTTACAGTGAGGATGGTGAGACACTGGCACAGGTTGCCCAGGGAGGTTGTGGTTGCTCCCTCTCAGGAGGGGTTGAAGGCCAGGTTGGATGAGGCCTTGAGCTACCTGTTCTAGTGGGAGGTGTTCCTGCCTATGGCAGGGGGTTGGAATTGGATGATCTTTGAGGTCCATTCCAAACCATTCTATGATCAGAAGGCATGGAGCAACTCCCCTATGGGGACAGGCTGGGAAGAGTTGGGGCTGTTCAGGCTGGAGAAGAGAAGGCTCCAAGGACACCTTAGAGCTGCATTTCAGTATCTGAAGGGGACGTACAGGAAGGCTGAGGAGGGACTGTTTAGAAGGGCCTGTGGTGATAGGATGAGGGGCAGTGGTTTGAAACTGGAGCAGGGCAGATTTAGGTTGGCCATCAGGAGGAAGTTCATGACAATGAGGGTGATGAAATACTGGAACTGGTTGCCCAGGGATGTGGTTGTGGCCCTATCCCTGGGAACTCTCTGGAGACTTTCAAGAGCCATCTAGACGTGTTCCTGTGTGCTCTGCCCTGGCCAGGGTTGGGTGAATTGGATGACCTCTGGGGGTCCTTTTGTCATAATTCGATATCACAATACGAATTATGAATATTAGCTTTCTGGTATGAATATTAATTCTTCCTAGGAGGGGCAGTGGCCAAACTAATTTTGCTGAATTTATGCCCTGCCAGGACACCCTCTTCCAACCTCTGTCATCCTGTGATTCCCAGAACTATTTCTGAACATTCTTTGGTAACAAATTCTTGTGGAGCCAGCATCATCTGCTTTGGGCTTTGTTAGTTTGTTTGTTGCTTTTTTTTCTTTTTTTCTTTTTTTTTCCCCAGACCAGCAGCATCTTGCTGATGAGTTTCCCTCTTTTATAGACTTAGCAGAACTGAATGACTCACAGCAGTGTGGAAACTCATCAGAGGCTTTTGTCAGCAGCACACATCCCACACCGCAGGCGTGCGTGTGTGCGGCCCCTGTGCCTGCCGTGGGCTTTCATTCAGCTGCAGCTTGCAGCTCTGACTCTCCTCTGAGGAGGCAGGGAGATGTTTGGTACCTGGAGAACGAGGTGACTCCAATCAGGCTTAGATTTACCGGCTCTTAAACAGGATGGCATCAGCCTGGAGAAGAGAAGGCTCCAGGGAGATCTTAGAGCAGCCTTCCAGGATTCGAAATGGGCTACAGGAGAGCTGGAGAGGGATTTTTTTCTTTTACTTCTGAGAGGCAAGATGAAAGGTGATAGCTTCCAACTGGAAGGAGCTGAATTTAGATGAGACATCGAGAAGAAATTCTTCTCCATGAGGGTGGTGAGGCACTGGGATAGGTTGCCCAGAGAAGCTGTGGAGGCACCAAGGCTGGCAGTGTTCCAAGCCAGGTGGGGTGGGACCTTGACCCACCTGATCTAATGGATGGTGTCACTGCCCACGGCAGGGGGCTTGGAACTAGATGATCTTTAAGGTCACTTCTGTCCACAACCAGTTTGTGATTTTAATATGCTTACCAGTTTAAGTCCCAGTTTCCATGAGTAGCCAGAATGCAAAGGTGTTGAGCTGCCGTGATGGACCCATGCCACCAGGAAGCTCCCAGTGCTGCCTCAGGCCCCAGCAGTGCTCTGCCCCCAGCATCAGCAGCTTCTGAGCTTGTGTGGAGTGCAGGCAGCTGCCAGACCTTCCAGCTCACCTGAGATCACCAACTGAGATCTTCCAAGAGTTTTGCTTAAAGACTCCACACAGTATGGTCCTGTGGAGAGTTTCTGCTGAGAAGAAATCTTGTGTGATGTCATAGAATCAGAAAATGATTTGTGTTGGGAAAGCCCTCTAAGATCATTGAGTCCAGCCATTGACTTAATACCACCATGGCCATCAAACCATATCCCAGAGTGCCATGTCCACACATTTCTTGAACACCTCCAGGGATGGGGACTCCACCACCTCCCTGGGCAGCCTGTTCCAACCCCTGACCGCTCTTGCAGCAAAGAAATTGTTCCTGATGTCCAACTTAACGCCACCCCAGCTCAATTTCAGGCCATTTCCTCTCCTATCACCTGATACTAGAGAGAAGAGACCAACCCCCAGCTCACTGCAACCTCCTTTCAGAGAGTTGTAGAGAGCAATGAGGTCTCCCCTTAGGCTGCTCTTCTCCAGTCTGACCAGCCCCAGGTCCCTCATGTCATTGCTAGGTATAATATCTCTTTTAGTTATGTCATTGTAGCCCCTTGTTGAAGTGTTACACCTGATGGATGTGTGGCTGCGTTAACTCAGGGAGCTGCTGAATGCCCTCTGCAGGGAGGGGGCTCAGTGAAACTAGGCAGGGAGTGAGGAGAGAGCCCCAAATCCTCTGCTGCTCGCTGGCTCTTTGCTCCGTGACTTGACGCAGATCCTTGGACAGGCTCCCTGCGCCCAGCCCCGTGGCAGCTGAGGTCATCTGATGTGCTCTGGCCAGGAGATCAGCAAGGGCAGAGCCTGGGACCTCTTCCCAGAGCCCATGCCAATGTTCAGGGCTATCCAGTGAATCAGCTTCCCTCTGCTTCTGACACAGCCTGGATCTGCTGCCCTCAGGGGCACAGTGCAGAGCTCAGCTGTGTCCCCCTGCTCTCAGGGGAGGGGATTCTGCCACACTCTCTGTTTTTCAGGACTGCAGTTTCCGTGGCTTTGGTGTTACCAGAACCCTGCCTGTCTCCATGCAGCTTCTCAGACCTGCCACAACCATCACATCTGCAGCAGATAGAACCGAACACCAGGCTGACCCATTTCATAATGTTTGCTTTAACCTTCTGCCCAGAAATGGCAACAGTTTTACAGGAGGAAAACTGCTGAGCCCTGGCTTGGAATGTGTTTAAATTACTCAATTTGAGATCTGTCAGATGCCCTTTGATACAGCCCAGCGAGAACACACCAAAGGGCCAAAGAGTGGCTTTGTCTGAAGTACCCTGAGAAACATCCCCCAGCAGCACATCCTGCATGCACTTTGGTTTCATGGAGTGGCTGAGGGACCTGGGGTTGTTTAGTCTGGAGAAAAAGAGGCTGAGGGGAGACCTCATTGCTCCCTACAGCTCTCTGGAAGGAGCTTCGAATGAGGTGGGGGTTGGTCTCTTCTCCCTAGTATCAGGACCCTTCCATCCCAAAGCTTTCAGTGGTTAGTGCAGTGGACTGTGTTTCTCTACAGACATTAAATGCTTTGGGACTTGCAGCCTCCAAGAAGTTGATCACTGGGTGCCTGAACTTGATTTTTAGGTCAAGCTTGTGATGAAATGTTGTATTGTCTCTTGATAACAGAGCTTGCTGTCCAGTCCTTGGTAAAAAACAGGCTGCCACTGTTACACTGGGGTTTCATACATCACACTTGTCCTGTGCTGCAGTCGTGGGCCAGTGTCTGTGGTGATCATAGAATAGAATCATAGAATCATTCACAAGGTCCTGTAATGACAGGACAAGGGGGAATGGGTTCAAATTGGCAGGGGGGACATTTAGAAGGGATGTTAGGAGGAAGTTCTTCACAGTGAGGGTGGCGAGACACTGGAACAGGTTGCCCAGGGAGGTTGTGGCTGCTCCCTCCGTGGAGGTGTTCAAGGCTAGGCTGGATGAGGCCTTGGGTGACCTGATCTAGTGGGAGGTGTCCCTGCCTATGGCACAGGAGGGTTGGAACTGGATGATCTTTAAGGTCTCTTCCAACCTAAACCATTCTATGATTCTATGAATCAGTCAGGGTTGGAAGGAACCACAAGGATCATCTAGTTCCAACCCCCCTGCCATACCCAGGGACACCTTATCCTAGATTAGGCTGGACAGAGCCTCATCCAGCCTGGCTGCAAACACCTCCAGGGATGTGGCCCCAGCCACCTCCCTGGGCAACCCATTCCAGGGCCTCACCACTCCGATGATGAAGAACTTCCTCCTCACATCCAATCTGAATCTCCCCACCTCCAGCTTTGCTCCATTCCCCCTAGTCTTGAAGGCAGTTGGTTCACTGGAGAAGACCAAACATTGTTTTAACCATGTACCAGCCTGTCTCTACACTCCCTGTTTGAATGAAGCATGGAAAAAAAACCCTTAGAATGGTGGTTTATTTTGGAGAGCTGAACATTGTGAGCTAATTTCTCTACTCTTTATTCCTCAGGCAGAGAATGAATCTGCCCTGTATGTACGAACAATGCAAACACATGCTCATGGTTGCCCGAGAGCTGTCACGCCTGCAAGTCTCGTATGAAGAGTATCTCTGCATGAAGACCTTGCTTCTCCTCTCCACAAGTAGGTGAACAGTTCACTAACACTGTATGAGGTACTGAAGATGTGTTCAAGGCCAGGTTGGATGAGGCCTTCAGGAACTTGAGGTGTCCCTGCCCATGGCAGGGAGGTGGAACTAGCTGATCTTTAAGGTCTCTTCCAACCCAAACCATTCTAGGATTCTACAAGTTTTGCTTTTAGACATTCATGCTGAGGGGTACTAACTGTGCTCAGAACTTTTCAAGGTCGTCAGGGAGACCTAGCTCCAAATTGCTTCAAAAATACATAAATCACAAACTGGCCGAGGAGTAGAGAAGAGATTGTCCCTGGCAGGGCTGCACCTTGAGTACTGGGTTCAGTTTTGGGCCACTCACTACAAGAAGGTTGAACAGGAGATACAATTTCTTCTCCAAAAGGGTTGTCCAGGCTGCCCAGGGCAGTGGTGGAATCCCCATCCCTGAAGGGGTTTTAAGGGCTGTGGAGATGTCTTTGCCAGCAGGGCAAGGGAGGGGATTCTCCTCCTTTACTCTGCTCTCTTCAGACCCCACCTGGGGTACTGTGTGCAGTTCTGGAGCACCCAGCACAGGAAGGACATGGAACTGTTGGAGAGAGTCCAGAGGAGGCCACGAAGATGCTCAGAGGGCTGGAGCAGCTCTGCTATGAGGACAGGCTGAGGGAGTTGGGACTTTTCAGCCGGGAGAAGAGAAGGCTTTGAGGAGACCACATAGTAGCCTTCCAGTATCTGAAGGGGGCCTGCAGGAGGGCTGGGGAGGGACTATTCACAGTCTTGTTATGACAAGATGAGGAGCAATGGGTTTAAACTGGCAGAGGGGAGATTGAAATGGGATGTTAGGAGGAAGTTCTTCACAGTGAGGGTGGTGAGACACTGGCACAGGTTGCCCAAGGAGGTTGTGGCTGCTCCCTCCCTGGAGGTGTTCAGGGCCAGGCTGGATGAGGTCTTGAGCGACCTGTTCTAGTGGGAGGTGTCCCTGCCTATGGCTGGGGGTTGGAACTGGATGATCTTGGAGGTCTCTTCCAACCTAAACCATTCTGTGATTCTATCAATCTATGTTGTGCTGAGGGACATTGTAGGCAAACTTCTGACTTGATGCCCATAAAGAAAACAAAAGCCAAGCCACAGACTGTAACAAACAACCGAAAAAATATATCAAAACAAAACAGGAAACAAACCCAAAACCAACACCACCATCTCTGAGAAAGTTCTGGTCCAAATCTGAGGCGTTTTTCTCCCCCAAAAAGTTGTCCAACAGCCCAGAACTTGCTCCAAAATTGTTAAAGACAACTACAGCTTTTTACGTTTGCCTCTAAAAAGTCCCTGGTAGTTTCCTGATAGATACCATGAGATAGATTTATCTAACATGCTGCTTGGTGGGGTTTGTCCTCCATAGGATATGCTGCAGTTCAGTCCCAGCTCAGCAAAGTTCTCCTGTCTGCAGTGCATGAAATGTCAGTGTCAAAACAACCCTGTTTAGAAGGTACAGAAATACCCTGATCTGAAACACTTCCAGTGTTATTTTTACCCTCTCTTCATACTCTCTGGATTTTTTTTTCCCCGCCTCATGTACAGTGGGGCTGTAGCCACCTGAAAAAGCTCAGATGTGACTCGGCCTCTGCTGCAGTCTAGAGACTTTGAGTAGCAGGGAAGCAGACCCTCACCTTGCACTGCTCCACCTGAGCCACTGCAGCTTGTCCCGTGGCCACCAAACCCGCACCCATGGAATCCCAGCACGCTGTGGGTTAGAAGTGACCTCTGGAGATCATCCTGCTCTCCAGACTCCACAACCCCTCTGGGCAGCCTGCTCCAGGACTCCAACACTAACCAATTTTCTCCTTCTGCTTAGATGGAATCTCCTGGGTTCCATTTTGTGCCCACTGCCCCTTGTCCTGTCCCTGGGACTCTTGAGTCTGGCCCCATCCTTTTGACCTTTAGCTATTGAGAAGCATTGAGAAGATCCCATGGTCCCACAGGACTGAAGAAGCTGTGAAGCAGTAACTGTAGTTGTTCTGGAGTCTTTGTACTCCTGCTTGACAGAAGCTGGTTTCTGGTTGGGTGTAATGACAGGGACACTAGGCTGGCTTGGAAGTGTCAGGGAGAGCCACAATACACAGAAAGCTTTTTCAGCATAGATTCATGGAACGGTTTAGGTTGGAGGAGACCTTGAAGATCATCTAGTTCCAAACCCCTTGCCTTGGGCAGAGACACCTTCCACTAGACCAGGCTGCTCAAGGCCAGGATTAGAAGATCTAAAAAGTGTTAGACAATTCTTCATGGAGAGATCTCTAACACTCCTCAGTTTTCCTGTTGCCAGTCAACAACAGCATCAGTTCTTCTAAAGAAATGAGATCTTGGTAGCTTTGGGCTTTTCCCAGCTGAAAGCAGGAGGATGGTGTAACCCAACACAGAGGCCCTGCTGGAGCCCAGGGTGATGAGTGTGGGCAGGAGAGGTGCCATGACCAGCTCCTCCCCATGCCTGTCGCCTCGGTGGCCTGGCAAGGACCAGCACAGCCTCCCCTGCCAAGCCCAGAACTGGCACAAGGAACTTTTTTCGGAGGAAATGTTCAGCTCTACACTGCCCTGGGCTGTGCAGAACTTGAACCTTCCCCAAAACTGCAGATTTCAAGCAAGTTTCTGAAGTCTCTCCCAAAAATTCCTCAAGTGTTTTGGATGTGATGGAGGCCAACTTTCCTTAGAGAGCTTGGAAATTTCCTTTAAGGAATTTCCACGGCAGAACTGGTGAAGAGGCAGCAGTCATGGAGTGAAGCCCGTTGATGAGGGAGCTGTGGAAGCCCTGGTGCTAACCAGCAGAAGGCTCCTCTATTGTATTTGCAGCTAAAGACAATCAATTCTCTGCTGTCTTTCTGAGTACAGACATTGTCTGAGGGGGAACATTGTGGACTTCTGCAAGTTGAATAGCTGAAGTTTGTGCAGCTTTGTCATCCACAGCTTTAATTTCTATTTATTGTGTTTCCCTCTAAGTTTCCCAAGAGAGCAGAAGGAGTAGGAGGAGGAGTAAAACAGAAATCCCATGTGGGTCTAGACACTGAGCTGACACCCAGACGTAGCTCACAGACCTCTTGCAGTTGCATTAGTGAAGCCAGAGGTGACATGTTGTCATCTCCTGTGGAGACAAGGCAGACAGGATGCTCCAATGTCTCACAGATGCTGGCAGTGTAGGGAGGGATGGAGTTTTTAGGGAGGGGAGAGTGCTTTAGTTGCGCTCTCCTTCTCTCTTCCCTTCAGTGGCATTGTCCCATCTCTGTCTCTCTCTCTTCTCTGCCTTCACCAAGGTAATCAAAGGCTTCAAATGAAGCCTCTCAAGCACTGCTGGAGTCCATATCCTTGATTTCTCCTGATTTGTGTACTAGTCCTTAGCCTGGAGAAAGACCATCCCAGTAGGACAGTACACGCACAGGGACTTAACGTGGATTTCGTAAAATCATAGAACAGTTTGGGTTGGAAGTGACCTCAGAGGTCATCTACTCCCACCCTCCTGCCATGGGCAGGGGTGCCTCTCAACTAGACTTGCTTGCCCAAGACCTCATCCAACTTTGAGCACTTCCAGGCAGGGGACATCCACAACCACCCTGGGCAGCCTGTTCCAGAGTCTCACCACCCTCCTACTGAAGAACTTCTTCCTAAGACCCACTCTAAACCTGCTCTCCCTCAGCTTCAAACCACGTCCCCTTGTCCTACTGCTAGCCACACTTAGGAACAGTCCCTCTCCAGCCTTCCTGTAGCATCCCTTCAGGTATTTGAGTGTGAGTACAGGCCTCAGTCTCCATGTCTTGGGTTCCTAACCCACAGCTCCTCTTTGGTCTGTAGTTCATGCCTATTGCAAGAAGCTCTCTGGAGAGCCTTGGGCAGGCAGCTGGTTGTGCCATCTCCCCAGACACATTATTTGAACCATCTCAGGAGGCTTGGAACTAGATGATCTTTCAGGATCCTTTCCAAGCTAAGCCATCCTCTGATCCTACAAAGCAGGTCATCCTGTGAGCCTGGCCTTTTTTTTTTGTCCCCTCAGCACAGAGAAGTTTCTTAAGGAATCTTTCCAATGTCACATTTCCCCAGGCACTTAAAACACAGGAGCCCCAGCCCTGGTGGTTCTTCATCAGGGCACTTCCTAGGCTTCATGTTGTCGTCTCCATGGTCAGGTTCCTTTCCTTCTGATTTAGGGGGTTAACTTGGTGTTATTTTATTTTGCCTCTGCTGTTTATCAGTCCTGTGCTGTTTGTTAAGCAGTCATCTGACTTGGTTCCTGCTCTCTTCCCTTGTTGCTCCACAGTCATCAAGCCCAAGTTCTTTTTTTTTTTTTCCCCTGGCAGTCATTTTTGCCTGACTGATGTAAGAGAGCTCCTCAAATAACAACTCGATTCATAGATGTGTAATGTCTTAAAGGTTTGTCTCCATGTTGCAGTTCCCAAGGAGGGCCTGAAGAGCCAATCCCTGTTTGAAGAAATCCGTATGACCTACATCAAGGAGCTGGGGAAGGCCATCGTGAAGAGAGAAGGGAACTCCAGCCAGAACTGGCAGCGGTTTTACCAACTGACAAAGCTCTTGGACTCTATGCATGATGTAAGTCCTGAAAGGCAAGCTGGAGGCCTGCCAGATCAAGAAAGTTTGGGGATCTAACACTAATCTCTATCCTTGTATTTAAAGGCATAAATCTGGGGGGGGCGGGAGGAGGCAGTCATAGAATGATTTGGGTTGGAAGGGACCTCCAAAGGTCACCTATTTCTTAAGATCCAGTCTAAACCTGCTCTCCCTCAACTTCAAACCATGTCCCCTTGTCCTGCTGCTAGCCACACCTCCAGGGATGTGGCCCCAACCACCTCCCTGGGCAACCCATTCCAGGCTCTCACCACTCTCATGCCAAAGAACTTCTTCCTCACATCCAATCTGAATCTCCCCACCTCCAGCTTTGCTCCATTCCCCCTAGTTCTCTCACTCCCTGATAGTCTAAAACGTCCCTCCCCAGCTTTTCTGCAGGCCCCCTTCAGATACTGGAAGGCCACAATAAGGTCACCTGGGAGACTCCTCTTCTCCAGCCTGCACAGCCCCAACTCTTTCAGTTGGGAAAAAAAAGAAACCTGTAGCCACAGCACTTGGGAACATGGTTTAATGGCCACGGTGGTGTTGGGTTGATGGTTGGACTGGAGGATCTTAGAGGCCTTTCCCAACCACAAGAAGGACATGAACTGTTGGAGAGAGTCCAGAGGAGGGCCACGAAGATGATCAGAGAGCTGGAGCACCTCTGCTATGAGGACAGGCTGAGGGAGTTGGGGCTTTTCAGCCTGGAGAAGAGAAGGCTTCCAGGAGACCTTAGAGTAGCCTTCCAATACCTAAAGGGGGCCTACAGGAGGGCTGGGGAGGGACTATTCACAAGGTCTTGTAATGACAGGACAAAGGGGAATGGGTTTAAACTGGCAGAGGGGAGATTTAGGTGAGATGTTAGGAGGAATTTCTTTGCAGTAAGGGTGGTGAGACAATGGCACAGGTTGCCCAAGGAGGTTGTGGCTGCTCCCTCTGTGGAGGTGTTCAAGGCCAGGCAACCTGTTCTAGTGGGAGGTTGGAACTGGATGATCTTTGAGGTCTCTTTCTTTGCAGTAAGGGTGGTGAGACAATGGCACAGGTTGCCCAAGGAGGTTGTGGCTGCTCCCTCTGTGGAGGTGTTCAAGGCCAGGCAACCTGTTCTAGTGGGAGGTTGGAACTGGATGATCTTTGAGGTCTCTTCCAACCTAAACCATTCTGTGATTCTATGATTCCTCGAGTGGTGCTGGGTCCCCTTTGCCCTCAACTCTCTGAGAGGTCTTTTCCATCCCTAATGCTTCTCCAACGCTCCTGTTGCAGGAGTGTCTTAGCCACGCGAGTAACTCTTTGCTTTTCTCCCTCGTAGGTGGTTGAAAATCTTCTGAGCTTTTGCTTCCAGACGTTTTTGGATAAATCCATGAGCATCGAGTTCCCAGAAATGCTGGCGGAAATCATCAGCAATCAGATACCAAAATACTCAAACGGAAA
>VWZI01000027.1:0-17301 GCA_013396835.1 Psilopogon haemacephalus
TCCAACCTAGACCATTCTATGATTCTATGATTCTATGATTCATAATCTGGGAAGAAACACAAAAGAGGTGCAAGGCCTGATTTGTTTATTTTGAAAGTCTCACAAAGAGCTCACTTCCATGTATGTCTCCGTTCCCTTTTCTTTTAGTTTGATCCGTGGGAAAGCTTTTAGAAAAGGCCACAGCAGCTAGCTGTAGTATGTTCAAAATCCATGGACCTGGGGCTTAATATAGACCGCCCTTTTCCAGGGCTGTGACTGTATCTGTCTGAGCAGAATTAAGAGGTCAGTCAGCTGTCATTCTTGTCATGGAAATCAGCCGTTATGGATGGTGAGCAGGTTTCTCCTTCAGAGAAGTTTGGTATCATTATAAAGTTCTCCCATG
This sequence comes from Psilopogon haemacephalus, assembly GCA_013396835.1. Classification (NCBI taxonomy): domain Eukaryota; kingdom Metazoa; phylum Chordata; class Aves; order Piciformes; family Megalaimidae; genus Psilopogon; species Psilopogon haemacephalus. The sequence goes on from VWZI01000027.1 coordinate 383, forward strand.
GCTTTCTCTAGGATAGACAGTGACCTACAGATCATAACATCACTGTGAAATGCTGGAGGGGAAAATCTGAACTAATCACTCATAATAACTCTGCACAGACCCACGGGGTAAGTCTGAGGTCAGGGCTGAATTGATCTTTGATGTGAGAATGGCAGCAGCTGTAATTTACTCACTGGTCATGGGAATGGGTCTGAGCCAAAGCTAGTTTTTTTTTCTGAGCTAGGTAAGGGGAAAGCAGGGATAACAACGTGACTTAAGAGTGTCTCAGTTTTAGGCTCAGAGGACCCTATCTCTGCATGATCATTTGCACAGATGCAAAGTGAATGCTGAGGAGGAACACTCTGAGTTCATGGTGGTTTATACTGGATTTGTTCTTTCTTCATGCAGATTTCTTTGTGTCAAAATACAGTCTTAAGAGTTCAGAATGACCTTGCTCTAACAGTCACAGAAGCCGAGTGCTACCTGGCAGCCCACGTTATGTAGGAAATGAAAGGAGATGCTTAGCTGGTCCCTTTTGGCTGTATGGTTTGTGAATTTGAATAGCTAGAGCGACAGCATAGCCATCGAAACCCAGCTCCCAGCTCAGTTGCCACTGCCCTCTGTCTATTTGCATTCTGGCCATGAGAATTAATTTCCTTTACTTTTTCCCCCCCTTTTTTTCCCCCTCTCTTTTGTGGTACTGCAGATGGTGAAGGGAAGATGATGGAAGAGAGGAAGAAAGAATATGGGAAAGGGGCTTCTGCATCCTATCACTTATAATTCACTGTGATCTGACCTTGTGGATTTTCAACCCTGCTCATCCATCTACCACTCCTCATGTGACTGTCACTTCCCATTATTGTAATTAGCAACTGTCAGCCCCAGAGATTTGACGGTGGAAGTGAAAAAGTCTGAACAGCTCTTTGCCAATTTAAAATTAACCCTGTCACTACAGGACAGATTGTCTTGATTCCAGAAGTAGCTCCTTAGCATTTCTAGTGACGCAGTCCCCTGCTCCTGCTGCTGTAATTCAACAATCTTGCCTCACCCTGCTTTCTCCTTGTGTCCTCCCAGATCCCAGGTCTGCTTCAATCTCCTTCCTTCCCACGTCACCCCTCTTTGCTGGCTGTGAGAATCGAAGCTGTTAATGAGAGCGCTTAAGCCGACAGTCTCAGAGTCCGTGTGGGTGGAAGATAAATGCGGCCTTCTGTGACTGTGCCAAATGAGTTCTGTCGGCCCAGCCTCAGAAAAGACCCTGCTGCTCTGAACATGCCTGTCTTCCCCTTCCCCTCTGCCTGGGACTTCTCCTCCCTCTGTGTGAGCACCATAGATTACAAAACTACCTGGGTGTCTGCCCATTTACATGGCCTTGGTTCACACTGCTAAGACTTGCTGTCTTTGCTGCTGTGGCTGGACAAAAGTTAGGTTAGATCTGCCTCTTCAGGCCCCGAGTTCCTCAGCTTTGCAAAGAGATTACAGACTTTTTTCACACCTGCTGTTTTCAGGGTCTCCATTACATGGCATTTACAGATCTTGCTTCATTATCTTCTGAGCAGGGAGTGGCTGGAGGTCATCCTTGTTGCTACTCTGTTCAGCTAATTGGGAGCAGCTCTTGATCACCTGCTGTGCAGAGGTGGCAGCACAGAGACAACTCAGAGGGTGGTTGCCGTCTCCCAGGAAATATCTGGGCTTTCAAACAAAAAACTGAAACATGGAGACCCCAACAATATCCAACACCCAGCCTCTGTGTCCATTGTATCTGTTCAAACAAACAGAGCATTGTCAGGTAACAAAGATTCTGACAGCCCTGCAGTTCAGCTGATGATGAACTATTTTAGTGCATGTGTCCTGGCTCAGTTAACCATGCTGACAGTCTGCATAAACCCAAAAATATATTTACCTGACCTATTCTGCATCCTCTAGGTGCCTTTAGGATAAGGCAACCCCCTTTTTGTAGGAGTTTGCATTTTGTTTTGGGCTTTTTTTGGAGTTTCTTTGTTGTTGGTTGTGGTGGTTTTGTTTGTTTGTTTTGCCATAATTAGTTCTGATTCATGATGTGCTTCTCCCCAGTTCCTCTTGTTACAAGCAGTTAGTGCTGTCTCTATTGCCTCTTCCTCAGTTCAGCTTCTCTGTGGGGTTGGGGCAGATCAGCTTCTCCCCCTCACCACAAAAAGTGTGACTGAAAACCCTTGAAACATGATTTCAGTATCTGGTCTTTACAGGCTCAAGCTGTGAAGGTCCTGAGCCTGCTCTCATCTTTCACACATATGGTGTTGCCTTTGCACCATGTGGATGATCATGCCATATGCCCATGCAGAGGGAAGCCACTGTTGTAAGACCAATCGTGTATTTTGTCGGTGTACCTGACACCATGCTAGATCCCAGCACTAACTGCGTTCACCGAGATGCAGGAAATTGTCTACGTAGCTATTACTGTGTTTAGCTTTTCTAATTATATCACATTCTGATGTCTTGTCAACTACATCCACAGAATAATGAATCCTTTCCTTTTATTTGTGCTGTGCTTCAGGGTTTTGTTTGTTTGTCTGTTTTGGGTTTGTTTGTAGTTTTCTGTAGTTGGGGTTTTTGGGGGGTTTTGTAATTTTGGTTGTTTTTTTTTCCATTGGGAGCTCTGAGAGTTTTATTAGGCCAGCAGGTTCCCTGTTTCTCATTTTTAGCATATTAGCAGCCACATCATCTGAGAATGTTTGAGACCCGTGGAAGCGTCTTGAGAGTGCCTAACCTTGGTGTTAGTATTTGCTTTATATGGACAAATGAAGATCAAATAGTTATTATTCAATGTTGTGCTGGTTTGAGGCTCATTGGAATATTTGGATGAGGAAAATTAGATTACAGGCTGTGAAAAGAAAATAGTGGTGATAACTAATTCACTCATAGGTTTGCTGAAACATGTTAAAACAAGGACACAAACATAGATAAGGCAGTCAGAGTCTCTCTCTCTCTCCCTTGGCCTCTGCTGTATTAACTGCTTCTAGCTGGATCTGTCTAACCGAACTAATCATGCTGCTTCTAATCCCCCTTGCCAATTCTTCCAACTCACCTTGCACATAAAGCAGATTCTGGGATAAGAGAGGGGAGTGGAAAGAAGATGTAAGGGTGTTTGGGAGCCCCTTCTGGGCACTCCAGTTGTTGGCAGGGGTACTGTGTTTCTGTATTACTTTTGACTTGTATACTACTGTATATAGCTGTAAATATCTGTAATATATTGTAAATATATGCTTGCATATTGTGCTAAACTGTGAATATAAAGCTTCATTCCTTAACTTCCAGATAGCTGAGTCTAGTCTGGGTGAAATCGCTGTGTGTGGGAGCAGATAACTCCCTGAACCTCTACAAATCTAAAGACAGATATGGAAAGAATGAAGAAGGACCAGCAGAACTCTAAAAGATCTCTGGGAACAAAGTTGTCTCTTTGGATTGTTCATAAGGTGCCACATTAGAAAAGCAAGCAAGGTAGGCACTAGTGGAATAATTTGTGCTTCTATTTTGTGACTATCTTCAAGGGAATATGACATGATTAAGAGATATTTCTGCTTGTTACTTAAATTCATGACTCTGTCCACGCAGCACAATGTGAAGTGTCAGCACCCATTGGTCCTGGAGCTCGTGATTTAAGCTAACTAGAAATATATGTGGATAAGTCTTGCACTATAAGGTTAAGCTGCCTCTGTAACTGTGCCTAGTGATGCTTTCTGGTGAAGCATGGAAAACAAGAGGATTTGTCTCCAGTAGCTGAAGGACATAAGGGCTAGAAGTAGCCTACTAACCATAGACAGCAAGATTTCGCACTGGGCATGGCAGGTTCGGGTTGGAAGGCACCTCTGAAGGTATCTGGTTCAACCTCTTGTTCAGGTCTGGGCTGGCTGAAGAACTGAGCAGGCTGCTCATAATTTTATCCATTTTTTAAAACCTCCAAGGACAGAAAATGTAAAATCTCTTATTTCTTTCGCCTGCAAATGGAAGTATAAGTTACAGTGCATGGCAGTATGATATCTTTGTGACCAGAGGAACTTGGTAACAAAATCAAAGCTGTTGTTATTTCGCTCCTTGTGCACTCCTCTTCTCTGTATCTGTCTTTATCACTATCCCCTTCAAAGTGTGTTATTGATAATGGTGTAACTGCACTAGAAGAGGCATGTCCTGCCTCTGTGACCTTAGAATATTTACTAACATGGATTCATATGCATGCCACACATGCAGCGAAAATCAAAGACTGATTCTCAGCTATTATTAGGCACATTTGCCAGCTCTCACCTGGTTATTTTTACAAAGGATGCAAAACCCAGCAGCTAAAAAGAGTGCAACAATGTTCTTTTATATCTGCAACGGGTAAAACCCTGGCATCCTTGCACCAAATTAAAAAAAAAAAAAAACCAAACAAAAAAACCCTACCCTAATTGCTTGAAATTATTTTTATATTATCCTTCCAACAATATTTTGGTGTATTTAAATCTAAATTTCAGAATACCAGCAGCTCAATGGGAGATGCAGATCCTGGAGTTGCAGGTTAATAGATCTTGTCACACTGGGTTTAGCCACAACAGAAGCTGCCTCTGCCACTAGGCTGTTCTGTATCCTTCAGCAAATTGCTTTGCTCCTCACATTGCTGGTTGGCGTTCTGCTCATTTATAGTCTTTCTGATGCTGTAAGTTCATCAGTTAGGTAACTGTCTCTTACTATAGGTTTGACAATCAATGTCTTGCAAACCCAAACTATTAGGTATTTGCTTTTTGCTTCATGTTTTCTGACTTTTCATGGGAAAATTAACACGAGCCTCTGCCTTGTCCTATGATGGAAGAAGATGGGGGGAAAAAAACTTCCAACTCTTCATAAGAAAACAGAAAATTGTTTCTTACCCAGAAGTTCTAATAGTTACTATAAGCCTGTCTCTCTCTATATATATGATTTCCTGACATTAAATTATTTTGACATTTACAACTGCTTTTATTTCTTCCTAGAGCCTTGTCTCTTTTTTCCCCACTTGTACTCTGAACACTGTTTTTAATATTGGCACCATGGGGGCTACATATTTATGTTGAATTTACTTAGAGTGCAAATATGTGGATTGACAGCAAGAAACTTGCTGGCTTTGGTGGTCTTTGAGACATGGTGGGAAAGGCCTTTGCTAACTCATAACCCTGCAAGCCTGGCTCTCAATGCCTGCCTGAACTTTGCCAAAATGATGGATGGTGAAGGAGAGCATGACGCAGAGAGTTGAGAACAGGCTGTGCAAGAAAAGCAGAGACAGCAGGCTTCTCTGCCTGGTCCTGCTCTTGCTGTTCTCGAGGATTTATGATCTTGTAACAGGCTCTGCCGTGAGCTGACTGTGAATAGCACTTTTCCTGGGCTGTACCATCAGCATTTTTGCTGCATTGGCTTCATTGCTTTGCTTCAGTACTCCAGTGAGCTGACAGGCAAAGTCCAAAGCTGCATGCTAAGATTCCTGCAGCATTACAGGCAAAATAATGCTCAAACTGCATGAATAAGGAAATAATGTACCCTGTAAGAGCACTTCACCTAAACAGATTCCCTAGAGAACAGTGTGTGTGTGTGGCGGGGTGTTACCAAAAGTTCTCCCTTGCTATCATCCACTGGAGAGGAAATAATTTGCATATAGTTATGGCTCACAAATTGCTTAATACAGCCTCTGCGCTCCACAGCAGAGAACTGCTGCCTACCTTCATACCTCACAGACAGATCCAGATCCCCAGAAACATGAGGGTAGGGTGAAAGGATCACTTACCATTTCATCAAGATGAAACCAAATTCAATACTGCCGTTTCATTGCAGTATGTACATCTCTTACCAGCTTACTGTATCTGTTATTTTTTTCTTGCTTAACAGTCTAAATATGAGACTCTGGAGTAAGGATCATTAGGTGTTCACACCACTGAACAGTGGGATCTTGCTCTTCCTTCATCAATCACTATCACCGTCGCATCATCATTCGTTTGTTTACACTGTCTGTTCATTCAGCTGGAAGCTCTGCTGGGAACCACAGTGGTAATAAGGACAGAGCACTGCTTTCCTCAGCCATGTCTTTTTATAATATTATAAAAGGCTTATCTCTTTATGGCACCCAAAATTAGATTTTCCTGCAGATACCAGCGATCATTTTCTGTGTTAGCTTTTCTCTTTTATGCCTGATGCTTTTTTTCACCATGATATTTTATAGCTGTCTAGGACTTTTCATTTAAGGATCTTGAGGCATTTATATTTGTGAGGTGCAGAAATGTTGTATCTATTTTACAGATGTGGGGAACTGAGGAAAAACATTGTAAAGTTTACATGTCATCAAGGTTATGCAGTGAGTTTTGTAGCAAAACTGGCAATTAGAAAAAACAGTTCACTGTCATTTCATTCCCTGTCTTTAGCCATTCCCTTCCTTTGTGCCTAATCTCCTTTCCATCTTCTTTGCCTTCTATTATTTTGCCACTGTCTTATCCTCTCATTCAGCAGGTCTTATCTCTAAAAGTGGGGTTTGCTTTCCAGATTTGTGAATCTGGATCTGATCTCTAACTTCTGCTTTTGTGTATGCATGTGCCACAGTGAAATCACACACTGCCGGTCCTACCTTCTTCTCTTTTACATGCCAATAGCTAGGAATTTCCATAGCAAAGTCCCAGTTATTTCAGGGACCTTGGACACTGGCAGTAATTATCTCTCTTGCCGCTTTCCTGTGGCACATTATAGTGCTAGCATTTAACTTTGTGTTATAGGCTGTTAGAATTTTGCTTTATAAATAGGTCATTCTGAAATGCTGTGGAGCTGGCAGTGTTCTTTGGGCCCTTCCGGGCTTGATACCTCCCATATGACTATCTGCCTGTATTTTGATAGAGATTCCTAATATAAATTTTCTTTCTGTTATTAACAGAAAGAAATCTTCAGTGTTTGCCTTACACTGCACCCCAAAAAGACAACAATCTATGTATAGTGCAACTGGATAAAGGGAAGTGTTTAAGGTCTGGGTGGGAGGTTTTGGGTTTGAGCTTTTTCACTCTTTAAAAAAAATAACAGAACTCTGCACGTGCTTAATTCAAAAAGCTCTGGGCCATGTATTCTGTGAAGTAAGAATACACAATTAAAAATCTGATCTGTATTTTAGATGCTATGTAAATGCCTTTCCTCAACAGCATTGTAATCTTGATTTTTAATACACTGAAACAAAGGGCATCTGCTAAGGAGGAGGGGAGTCTCTTTGCCAACAGGGAAGCTGTCTGGCAATTTCAGTAAGTATAATAATTGTTTTTCCTTTCCACTCCTCTTTTTCCTGGCTTCTACTCCTTCATGTTTGCTCCTGGATAGAGGCAGGTATTCAGTCTCCAAATCAAATTAATTCTGCTCCCTTCACTAAGGCTCTCAGCAGAGTTATGTGTCACGACAGTGTGCTTGTGTTATGGATAGTGCTTCTCTCTGTGCTGAATTGATATAAGCAGGTTTGTAGCCTCTTTCTCCTTCAGCCTGCTCAAAGCAACATGCAGATCACTAAGGCTGAGGTTACCTGGCTCTACATATCTTCTCTAAAATTATTTCAACTCCTGTCTCTCTCCTAAAAGCACCACAAGATCCATGAAATTGTATCTTTCATCTGAGTGTGCTCAGAGGACAAATTCATTATTTTAAAGATATATTTTTCTACTCACTTGTTTTACATCACCACTCATCTCTATGAACAAGGCAAGGCAAAACAACCACAAGAAAAATCAGCCCCATATTGATAATCTGGCTAACAGCTGATCTGACTTTGTGGTGTATCCCCATTAGCTCTACTCAAGAAAGGCATCAATAACTGGGGCAACAACAGGGATGGGAGATTCTCAAGGGATTCAGCTAATACAAAGTAGATCAGCAGCCCTATGTTAGACGTTCTGGCATTGGTAGGTTTCAGGTGAGACAACAAATGAACTGCCTGCTATGATATTTTCCACAAAGTATAGGCTGTCACAACTGTATTTTAAACACACAATTACTGATCCATACATGGAACTGTTGCAGCGAGTCCAGAGGAGGGCCATGAAGATGATTAGAGGGCTGGAGCACCTCTGATATGAGGACAGGCTATGAGAGTTGGGGCTTTTCAGCCTGGAGAAGAGAAGGCTTCGAGGAGACCTTATAGTAGCCTTCCAATATCTGAAGGCTGGGGAGGGACTATTTACAAGGTCTTGTTATGACAGGGTGAGGGGTAATGGGTTTAAACTGGAAGAGGATTTAAACTGGAAGAGGGTTTAAACAGGATGTTAGGAGGAAGTTCTTTACAGTGAAGGTGGTGAGACACTGCAACAGGTTGCCCAGGGAGGTTGTGTCTGCTTCCTCCCTGGAGGTGTTCAAGGCCAGGTTGGATGAGGTCTTGAGTGACCTGATCTAGTGGGAGGTGTCCCTGCCTATGGCAGGGGGTTGGAACTGCATGATCTTTGAGGTCCCTTCCAACCTAAACCATTCTATGATTCTATGTCTGCACCTGCAGGTGTTAGTTACATGCTACCTTACTTAGAATTGCTCAAGCAATCTTCATTTGCAAAAGCAGTACTTCCTATCTTCTGCCCTGGACTGCTGCTAAACAGGTAGATATATTACAGTGTTGGGGGGAAATGTGCCCTACATGTTCACAGAGAGTATACTGGAAATAGCTCTTGCCAGCTATGCTAATGATGGAATACTGAAACTTGGCCCAGCTCTTAAATGAGGCAGTTCCTATGTATTAAACTATAGCCTAAGGGCAGAGTATTGATTCAGAGAAAGGAGCTTCTCATCAAGTTGGAAATCCATGTAAGGTTGGTGAAAGAGCATCTAAATATGGCCTCGTGTTCCCCCTTAAAGTTTTAAGTGCACTTCAGCTTTTGAAGCTAAACCACTCTGCTGGAGGACTGCCCAGCTTGCTTTGGCTTGCCTCTTTCTCTGGACTCTGGCCATGCAGGAGATGTTAGCTACTTTGGTTATGTTTTAGAAACATGGAAAATGTGGCTCATGAAGCTTTTCTTAGTGGATTGCTGGACTCTTCAGGCTGGTGTTGTCTTTTGCATTCTGTATTTCTTGCTCGAGAACAAAACTTGTTTTTCCACTTGTCTAAACCTCACCCTGCTGTTTGCACAGAGAATTCTTCTGCAGAGGTGGCAGGATTTGCTGAGAGTAGGAAGGGAAAAGAGCTTCCCATGTAGATGTGATGTTTTCTGTACCTCAGTGGAGCTCTGCAGCCCGATCTTGTTCTGCTGCTCCCTAATATCCTCTTTTGCTGTACTTTTGACTGATGTCTGTTAATGCTCAATCACCCCTCAGCAATGCTTGAGTTATCTCATGGCTACTTTTTGACTGACTATCACCATGCGATCCACATCAGCCTTGGTTTTGTAAACTCAGAGAAGTTGCATAATGGAAGCATTTCTTACTGGAGCTTTCAAACAGCCACTTCTATACCGTGATAGCTAAAGATATGCTCATGACATAACATTTGTCTTCATCATCTGTATTACTACAGGTGTGTAACAAGTAGTTTATTTACTAGATGACTATATATATTTCTATACTCCCCCACCTATATCTATATGGATCTGTTGGAGACAGTTCAGAGAGTGCAATGAAAAAGATCAGAGGGCTTGAGCCCCTTTCCTGTGAGGACAGGCTGAATGACTTGAGTCTATTCAGCCTGAAGAAACCTCTGGGGAGACCTTATAGCAACCATCCAGTATCTGTAAAGGGCCTACAGGAAATCTGGAGAGGGACTTTTTGTAAGGGCAGGTCGTGATTGAACAAAGGGGTAATGGTTTTAAACTAGAGCAGGGTAGATTTAGCAAGTACTTTACAGTGAAGGTGGTGAGACACTGAAGTGGGTTGCCCAGAGAAATTGTGGGTGCCTCATCCCTGGAAGTGTTGAAGACCAGGCTGGATGAGGCTTTGAGCAACCTGGTGTCCATGTCCATGGTAGGTGAGTTGAAACTAGATGATCTTTAAGGTCCCTTCCAATTCAAGCCATTCTGTGATTCTGTATGTGCCAGGCCCTACACTGAGGCCACAACAACCCCAAGAAATGTTGCAGGAGTTGTTGGGGAAGTGTGGCTGGAAAGCTGTCTGTCACAAAGGGACATGGCTGAATATGAGCCAGCAGTGTGCCCATGTGGCCAAGAAAGCCAGTGTCATCCTGGTTTGTATGAGAAATGCTGTGTCCAGCAGGAGTAGAGAGGTGATTGTCCCCTTGTACTTGGCCACACCTTGAGTATTGTGTCCAGTTTTGGACACCTCAATACAAAAGGGATAGGGAGGTGCTGGAGTGAGTGCAGAAGAGGGCAATGAAGCTGGTGAAGGGCCTGGAGAATAAATCTTATGAAGAGCAACCAAAGGAGCTGGGGCTGCTTACTCTGAAGAAGAGAAGGCTGAGGAGAGACCCCATCGCTGTCCACAGCTACCTGAAAGGATGTTGTGGAGAGGTTTGTTCTGGTCTCTTCTCACAGGTAATTATCAATAGAACAAAAGGGAATGGCCTCAAGCTGCAACTAGATGGGTTTTGACAGGAAGAGTGGCCAGGCATTGGAATGGGCTGCCCAGGGAAGTGGTTGAGTCACCAACACTGGATGTGTTGAAAGGTTGCTTGGACGTGGTGCTTGGGGATATGGTTTAGGGATGAACTTTGTAGTGTAGGGTTAATAGTTGGACTTGATAATCCCAGGGGTCTTTCCCAGCCTGAACGATTCTATGATTCTATTATGTATTTATATGTCTCTTCAAAATTAGGGACTGTCGGTGCAGTGCATCTGCAGTGCAGATACTAAAGTGAACCATTTTGATGTGAAGCCCTTGGGCATAAAGCAAGCTTCTTTCCATGCTACTAGACATGGGCTCTCCACATCCCTAAGTCTTACCTGCATAATGTGGTTCTGGTAAACTATTGTGTAGCTTCACTGTTTCACTTCCCTCCTTTCTTCATGTGCAGCTTCCTGTCAAAGGTCTGACAATATCATCTTGCTATCAGACTGGCTCCAAGGAAGAAGAGTTGGCTTAAAATCTACCCATCTGGTTTATAAAACAGTTTGTTTCCAGTTTGGCCTTTGCATACTTCAAGTGCTTCAGGCATTTCTTGTTTGTAAGGCAAGTGGCAAACTTCCCAAGTGGATGCTAAGATGTGAACACTGGGCAGAGTGGGGAAGTGTGCAGCTCCTATCTCTTGCTGCAGCCCTAATCGTTCTGAAGAATTATACACTTTGTCAAATCCCATTTGTAATTCCTCTCTTGATTCAGCCTATTTTCCATCAGAGGGAAGGGAAGGTGAACTGCTTAATATGCCTAGCTCTTAGAGGCAATTTTTTTCAGAAAAATTAGGGCCTTGACATGGTGATTTTTTATGCATGTGGATGCCTTGTCATCCTATGGTCATTCCACAGAGACAGTATTTCCCTGAATGGGTAGCTGAGGCTTGTGTGCACAGAGTGGGTGAAGTTCTTGCAACTTCTAATAAGACGAAATGCCCTTAAAACAAACCCTGGCACCACATAAATCAAGAGCAGAGCTTCCAATGACATCCGTAGGGCCAAATTATTAGAAAACTTGACCCTCTAGAAAAGACTGAAGTCTAGGTCAGACAAATGTTTCTAAACTGCTAATAGGCTGTAAGCAGAAGGATCTTTCTCTTAGCTTAGTTTGCTGTGAAAATACACTTTACTTTAGAAATAGTCTTCCCATGGTGACCAGATCAAGAGGAGATCATAACCAGACACTAGATAGAAGAGTCTACAGTATATGGGATGAGGCTATAATGCACTTCTTTGGGCAGAATGGAGTCTCATAGGAAAATCTTGAAGTGCTCAACAGAGCAGGTGAGGGAAGAACCCAGTTCCCTTGGATTCAGATACTCTGCTGTCTTTTTAAGGTTCAAATTCCAAGTCTATACAAGAATCCAAATAGAGGCAAATGGTCACTGTCTCGTTACAGAAGACCTGAAATTGCAAGCTGGCATTTTCCTGACCTCTGAGTTGTTCCTATTATTCTATTTTGTGACATCAGCCCACCTCCACGTCTGCATTGGGTCAAAGGAGTCCCAGAGGCCATCCTGTCAATGATGAAGGAGTTGTGCTTTCTTCCTCAACACATCATTTCTGCCCACAGCCAAGCTCTGAGATAAAGTTGGCCTAGGAGGACAGAAATATGCAGGTCATAAAGATGCCAAAGCATGTAGCCTTGGAGTGAGTCTGTCTCAGTAACTCTGTGAGACTGGCATTTGAAGGTGAAGAAGAGAAGATAGCCCACCAGTGGAGGTGTCGATACATTTATGTGTGTACACACATAGAATCATAGAATGGTCTAGGTTGGAAGAGACCTCAAAGATCATCCAGTTCCACCCCCCCGCCACAGGCAGGGACACCTCCCACTAGATCAGGTGGCTCAAGACCTCATCCAGCCTGGCCTTGAACACATCCAGGGAGGGAGCAGACACAACCTCCCTGGGCAACCTGTTCCAGCGCCTCACCACCTGCACTGTGAAGAATTTCTTCCTAACATCCCGTTCAAATCTCCCCTCTGCCAATTTAAACCCATTCCCCCTTGTCCTGTCATTACAAGACCTTGTGAACAGTCCCTCCCCAGCCCTCCTGTAGGCCCCCCTCAGACACTGGTAGGCTGCTATAANTTGTTGTTGTTTTTTTTTTTTTTTTCAACTAAAGCCCTGTATTTCTGAACTTTTGAACTGCCAGGCCACCTAATGAATACATTCCAATAGATTTGGTTTTCTCCACTATCCCTTTCCTTCTCCTGGCTAGAGGAAGGGCACCCCTAATGATGAACATGGCATATAGGGTGTACCCAGTGGTTGGTGTTGTTGTGAGAGGAATTACAATTATTAGAATAATTGCAATTGCTCTGAGGAGCTGAAGAAGTGACAGCTACTCTTCTGGCATTGTTGCCTCTGTTTCCACTACTCTACAGTTCCCTGACTCTCTTTGAAAGGACTGAAGTAGGTTCATCATCCTATTCGTTTGTGTTCTCACCAAATTGGTCACACAGGAGTATCCAGAGTGACGCACATGATTGCTGGTGTCTAGGTGGAATTTGTCTCCTGGGCCAGAATTGCCTTGCAGGAGGTGGGCGTCTTTTCCTGATAGTAGAAACATGAGCAAATCTGATGGCTGACTGCAGAACTGCTGCTGCACTTGGCAGGCAACAGGGATAACTGGACTGGCCCTGAAAAACAACTTCAGACCTGAAAAGTGCCATCATGATTACTGGACTGAATTGATACCATGCTGATCTGTTGGCTTTTGTGCCATGCAGCCACAGTGACTACAGCCTTATTTGACCCAGGGTATTCTTCTTCATCCAGAGAAGGAAAGTGGCCAGAAAAGGACCACATATGTTAACTAGCTTTGGAGCTGTGTTACAGCTCTCCTTCAGCCGGGGACCTCAAAACTGAGTTGCTCACTGCAGTGACCAGTGGATGTTCAGTACTCACTGCACAGGGCTGGTATTGGATTTACTTATGTGAGTGAGGGGAAGTGGTCCCCTCCATGCCAGGCAGGGTAGCAACAACAGGAACTAAAGAAAAAGCTTGTGCATAAGAAGGAGGTGGAACTAAAACTGGCAGCCTAAAGCTAAGTGTCTTTCTCTGGAGTTACATCAGTAGTAGTTACCAGGATCAAGATGAGTTGTATGGACAAAGGACAGTAATTTGACAGTTTCTACTACAAATTTCCCTGTAGCTGTTGCAAAGCTCAAAAAAGACCTTATGCATTCTTTCCTGGCAACAATCACGTGGAGACCTGCTCCTCCCCTTGATTATACCAGTGTGAATCAGAAGTAAACCTGCTGAAGTTGGTGCAGTGGTCCTGATGTAGTGATGCAGAGGATGAATACACAAAAGCCCATCAGCCAGGCAAAGGACAACCCTGAAGACTTAAAGATATGCTGAAATGCCTAACACTAGAGGCAGGAAGAGTACACTCTTCCCAAAGATTTTTTCAGCCAACCTTGACATTTTAGGGAGAAACAGCATGTAAGGACTGCTTGACCCCCGTATGTGTTTTGGCTCCTGGCTGCTCTGCAGCAGTCGCCAGCAGCAGAGCTGGTATGAAGTGCCATCAGAGCACCTAGCAAGACACCCTGCTCTTGTCCCAGCATGGGCCAAAGGGTACCTGTGGCAGCATGAACAGTTCTGAGGGAGCAGACAGCAGCAGGGACCAGTGAAGCCCATTCCTTGCAAGCCCTGAGGAGGTAAGGGATTCACAGGGATTTGTGCTGTTTAGTCTAATTGTCTGCTCCCATTTCTCTCAGTGCTGGATAACCAGCTGCTGAAGCTGAGGTTATTTCTAACCTCTTGGGCAAAATTATACTTCCATTTTCTGCTCACAATGATGATTTCTTTTCCCACTGTTGTACATGGCAAGGCTGGCTGGACAGTGCTCTCCATTTCCAGTCTCTACTTCCTTCTCTTACCAGATTAGGAGATGTCAATATTTCAGGTATATTCTTCCAGTTTTAATGGAGAACATCTGCTAGTGTTTTCTGGCTGACTGCATTAATTTTAGAGAGCAATCTTATGATTTTTTCATTCATTGTGGCCTTCTGTTCCCTCTAGTGGTGGCTGGGATCTCTGTAAGCCATAGTTTCATACGGAGTTTGATTTAATTCTGAGCCTGCTTTCAAGATTTAATTTGCTCTCAGTATGTATTGTTCACCATAGATATTTACTAGAATGCTGGAAGACATTTAATCCAAGCTCTGGAGTTTGGCTATAGACCTCTTGCAAGCCTGAACTTTACGCGACCTGGTGTGTCAAACACTTGTCCACCAGCAGGTGTCCCAGAAGCCCATTGGTTTCCCACCACATATTATACCTGGACTTGGATCTTTTAAAGGGCTGCGTGGATGTCGTCTCACAAGCAGGATAAAGCCAGACTAAAAGCACAAAAGGAAAGCATGTGTTTCATGGAACTAGGAGTGCTTTAGCCACATTCTTCACCTTTCCATGCAGATATGGTCCTTTCAAGGGCTGAGGAGTCTGCTGTTGCCTTGGTGACAGGAGCCAGTTCTATTAGTGCAACCAGGAGAGCCTAATCCGGTATAGTCCAGAGGATTAAGACTGAGTCCCTGCAGCACAGTGCAAGAAGGGTTGATTTCAAGGATGATGTAAGGCAGGTATCATATTTTGTGTCACGTTTAACCAACAAAAAGGGTACTTGATTGAGTTAGTTGTCTGCTCATCATTCCCCCAGTACGCAAAGGGAGCATTATCTTATTTTCCAGAAGCCCTTCATCTTTGAAGGAGATGGGAACTCCACTGGAGACCACCTGCTATCTATTAGAAGTACCATCAATAGACAGTAGTTTCTCTGGTTCTTGCAATGGAAATGAAACCTCTGTCACAAGAAAAAGCAGCAATAATGTTGTGTTAGTCTTTTACAAAAGCAGAGAAGTATGTGCTAGCACCATCTAGCAAGCATCCCCATCACTGCATCACCAGCTACCTCTTAATTTTTTCCCATCTTCCAGCTCGATGCTGGTAGTTGTCCTCTGTTTTCAGCTATTTACTGCCGTGTATGCTTTGTCCTCTGGCATTACCGCACGTCCCTTCTGCTCCCCATTGTCTTTCAGAGAACTTGCTGGCAAAGCTATTAACTGTGTTGCAGTACTTGGGAGTGAGGAGGAACGGAGATGTTCTGGTGATATCTCAAAGCTCAGACCTGCAGACAGGGTGAAGCTAGAGTGTCCTGATGCTCTGCTTATGGTAGGTGCCTGAAATATGAAAATGGTTACAGAGCAAGTACTGAAGCAAGCCCTGGGGAAGCTGTAGTCTGACACTAGGCACAGCCCATCAGTCCTCAAAGCAGGGAGCTGTGAAGTCACCTTTTCTACCTGCAGTCTCCGGGTGGGGTAGCTCCAGGCATGGGTCAGCTGGACCCAGCTGTCTGATTTCAACACCATGTGTCCAGTGCAGCAGGGGAACAGCCAGATGAGCAGCAAGAAATCACCACAGACGGGGCAGTGCTGTGGAGCCAGCCATCATTGCACTCCATGGAAGCAGAACCCTGTTTCATGCCGTGAGGGCTGTCCTGGCAGCCCACTCTGTCTTGAAGCTTGCACAGCGCCTGAGCTCATCTCCTGGTCTCCTCCTTTGGTGTGTGTGCTCTTCCCGGGAGGTGACATAGAGGTAACACAGCAGCACAGTATGAGTGAGGGCAGGATATCCCTGCAAGCCCTTGGTCTTCCTGCCCAGCATGTGAAGGTCGCTGGCTCTTGGGTAAATTTCCATCGGATGCGGCACTTTCCCATTGCGACTCAGCATTGCTGACACCCGACTGCAGCTTCTCTTTCTCATCTGATCATTTTCTTGGTAAGGGGAACTAACAGCCGTTACTAGAGTGATTTGGCCACAGTCCAACTGTGTGTATATTACTCACACATTTCGCTGCTAGCAAAAGGCATTTCTTTTTTTTTCACTGTCTGGTTGCAGTCTCTTCCTATCTTCATCATTAGACAGCTCAGAAGGTCAGTGCTAAAAGAGAAATCTCAAAGCTTTTTTTTTTTTTTTTTTTTTTTCAAACCCGGAACAAGGGACTGCTGGTGGGGGAGGGGAAGGGTGAAAAGGCAGGGAGGCTGTGCCCAACTGAATTGATTCTTCACTAGGCTGATTCTGCACCAGGATGAAAACACAGACCTGGAAAAAGGGGGTATTTTTAGACACGGTACTGGCCCAGTTGGGTAAATCTCAAGGTCATTTGATGATCACTGTAAAAAGAATGGGCATAGACTGCTGCTGCTGCCCCAGCATCTTAAGACTGTAAGACGTTCAATTCAGCACTGAAATCTGTATACAAAATGGGATCCTACTTCCTCTGCCTAACAACCATCTCTCCTGAAACTGCATTAAGGAAGTACACAGCCCAGCAGTGATGCTGCTCAAAATGCCTGCTTTTTTTTTTTTTTTTTTTTTTTTTTCCCTTTCT
>VWZI01000027.1:17310-97417 GCA_013396835.1 Psilopogon haemacephalus
CTGTGAGAACATTAAGCTTTTAACTCTAATTCCCTCGGAGGTAGAGGTCCACAATTCGTTTCACATACAGGGCACCTCTGGAGTTCTCCTGAACAAGCAAAGGACCAAGTGATGGCCTGAAGACAATTTTTTTTTTGTTTTTAACCCTTGCCATCCCTTGAGGAAATTCTGCATAGAGGTGCTGGATACTAGAGTCCCCAAAGAGAAAAGAGGAGCAGAGGACTTGTCTTTACAGCACATCTGCTAAATTCCTGCAGAGACAAGTCCCAGCCTCATCATCAGGTGAAATCAGTCCTTCCACTGCCCTCACACCCCCAAAAGTACTATCTACCAAAGAAATCACCAGAGAAAGGTGAGATCAAGGTCATGACCAAGCTATTTCACTGTGGTACAAACAACTGTCCAGGTCTGAAGAATGAGCAGTGTCCACTGAAGAGAATGGAGTCAAGAAGGCACTGTCCTGAGGCAGCTACCCACTTCCAAAAGTTTAAAACAATCTCCCCTACCATAACATTAAAGGCAAACTAAATCTGACCTCCATAGAACTTTCCTGAATTGCCATTTCTGAGCACAGAGCAGAATCTTTCCTAAGATGTTCTGTTTCTGACACTTCTTTTCTCCAGTGGGAGTGCTAGCAACAGCCTTTAAGTTTTGTGTACAGGGTAAATTAGGATAATTATTCTTATTTGCTGTGAATCAAAGTACTTGATTTCAGTGACAGTACTGTAGCCAACACAATGCAATGCAAAGCAATAATAAAAAAATAAAAAATACAACAAACCCAACGCAGTCAGACTGTGTCACATTGGCCTGTGATGAATATGACATTAACCATGTGGCAACTGCAACAAGGTATATGCAAAGTGTGCAGAAAAAGTGAAGCTCAGATGAGTACAATGCATGAAGGGTATATTTTTGCTGTTGCATGACCTTGGGTTAGGTCAAGCTAGGCCAAGCAAATACAAGTGTGTCCACCTGTACTGGAGCGTGTCCTTTTGAAAAGCTGTGCTCACTCAGGTGAGGCTGTAGAACTGTTGCAATCACCACCCAGGTCCTCAGCCCTGCAGTGCCCTGAGGATACCTTTCCTTCTGAGTAGCTGGAAGGTGGTCTGGTTGTTTTCATAGAAATGCTAGGAATATTGCCTGCCTAGAAGACTGCATTGCAGGTGGATTTAAACCTGGTACATACCTTCTTAGCCCTTTCCAATGTGAGTAGTTAGCTGGCCAAGAATATGCAGCAGTAATGGACAAGCACTGGAAGACCAGCAGTTTTGAACAGTGGCTAACAACTTTAGCCTGAGCCAAGCGGAACAGCTCATTAAACCCAGGCAATAGGTCTTTACAGGGATTGGATAAGGGAAAACGCTGTGGAAATTCTTATCTAATACTGACAGTGAACGCTGAGTGTAGACATGCAGTGCTGCACAGAAAGGTGCGCAAATATAAAAGGGAGATACAGGGCAAGACAATCCAAAGAATTCTGTCTCCAGATTCCTAGACTGAACCTCGCTGCTCCAGGCAGGAAAAAAATTATATATAGGTTTAAAGATGGATCCTGTAGGAAAAGCAGTGGTTGCTTTCCTCTCTGAAAAGTAGAGAGGTTCTAGGGAGTAAGAATTCCTAGCCTAGGATGGTCTGTCTTGCTAGGACTTGTGAGAAATTGAATCCACTCTGGAGTGGATACCAGGAAGGCTGCAGCTAATACACAGGACATTCTCAGGGATTAGGAAGATGATTTTTCATGGGCTAGATCACTTTAGAGACATTGGTGCTATCATATCAAGGTGAATCCTTTTATTTGCACAGGAGTACACGTGACCAATATGAGGGCACCACTGGAGTATGCAGTGCTGAAGCAGCTTACTTAAATGGGAGAAGATGGTTAAAAGCATCAGTGGGAGAGAAGCCTGTGAGCACAGTCTTGTTCAGCTTTAAAAGTTTAGAACAGAGATTGTCTGTCTTGTGTTCAGTGTCAGACATATCTTGGAGGATGTAGGGTTGGACGTTACTTAGTGAGGCCAAACTCAAAATGGTAAACAGTGCATGGAGCACTCAGAATTCAGATGCTTGTAGGAACTCTACGCTGTTTCTTGACAGATGTTTTAACTTTTTGTTGGAATTCCCCCCAAAGGGAAATATATTTCCCTGATCTGCTGAATGCCTTGGTTATTAAAGCACTGCTGAGGCTCTGGCTGTCTTCAAATGGCCTCACAAAGTTGTAGCTCAATCATTTTGGAAAGCTCTGTCTTCTCTTTTCCTGATATTTATTAACTCTTTTTGTTGAAGAACAACTGTAATGGAATCACAGTTATGCTTATGCCCCAAACTGTGCAAGTGAGGCATGAGCAAAATCCTCTTCTTAGGTATTGTCCTTTGGGTGTAGCACCAACTCCATATTGGTGTGGAACCAACTCCATTCCTGCTGTGGAACCAAGAATAAGTCTGTGCATTTTTTAACACTGGGACAACCATCCCCAACACCTCAGAGTGTTAAAGGGGCCCTATGGAGAGTGTACAGGTTAGGGCTGTGCCAGAGAAGAGGGACATAATCTGTTCGTTCACTCCTTCTAACACTGTTTAGTGCAGTTTAAATTCTACAATGTCGGGAGAGGCTTCTCCCGCTAAGCACATTTTTTAAAGGTCTGCTAGCAGAATGACCTCTTTCTCTGCTCCCTTGGTGAGATGACACCCTTCTGCCTATGGTGAAATGAAGCAAATAATAGCATCTGCTAGTCCAGGGGGCATCTTTCAGCAGTGGAAGCATGCAGGTTTTGCCTGGTATTTTCCCTCTTCCTGAAGCACATGTTAATGATTTTGACCTTTCTAGTAATTTGATTCCAAAACCAGCAGTTGCAGCAGCTGAGCCCTAAGCTGGCGTTTTGAAAAGATCATCATTATCACCCTGAAATCAAAGTGGAGGGCTGCTTGTTCAAACCTATGTGGAGATCCCCTCACATATGGAGATCCTCCTCTCATCTTTCTGCGTCCTGAGCTCTGGGCCTGCTGTCAAGAAGTTGCAGTCTGGTTGTCCAATGCAAGGATAAATCTGCTGCCAGCTTTTTGCACCAGTGTAGTATAAAAAAGCTCTAGGAGAGTCAGACTGTTTGAATATCCTGGTGTGATACCAAAGGAATCTTTGTACATAGGCACCTAGTATAAAGAGGGGGTGGGGGTGTGAAAACATTTGTTCATGCTGTGCAATAGTTGAAAGGACATCGAGGCTATTTGCAGATGGACCAGAAAGTGCTCCCTACTTGCCTGAAGCATTATCTGGCTGGTTCGAAAGGTCTCCTTCCAGATCTGTGTTCCCTTGGCTCCTCCCACAGAGTGAATAATCCCCGGCAGTTCTGTGACTCAGTGGATTTGCGATGGAAATCACAGCAATATATTCAGAGTCCCAGTCTAATACCCGAGCCCCGACAGGATTCTTGCCCCCACACCTCTGACATTTTGCATAGTTACATAATGCCTCTTACTCATGGCTCCAAAATCAGGAGTATGTATGCCTAGTGAGGATTCAGAGTAGAATCTAATCCTCCCTTTTCTTCACTCCTGAAAAATCTTTTCATTGATGTTTGAATTCGTGACTTTTTTTTTTTTTTTTCATGTGACTTGCAGGTAGTTGGTTCTACAGGTGGGCACAATAAAGTCACATCTTTATTTTTAACTTCTAGCTTTGCATTGGAAAATCCAAGTTACTGTGTAGAAAGTCAGGCAAGGTGCTTCTTGAGACTAGTGTGAAGCAGGTCCAGAGGAGGCTTGCAGAGATGATCAGAGGGCTGAAGCAGCTCCCCTGTGGGAACAGGCTATATGAGCTGGGACTGTTCAGCCTGGAGAAAAGAAAGCTCTGGGCAGACCTCATAGAAGTCTTGCAGAACCTGAAGGGGGCTTACAAGAAATCCAGTAAGGGACTTTTTACAAGTGACAGAATGAGAGGGATTGGATTGAAGCTTGAGGATTTAGACTGTATATTAGAAGGAAATTTTTTACAGTTAGAGTGGTGAGACACTTGAACAGGCTGTCCAGGGAGCCTGTGGATTCCTCCCACCTAGAGGTGTTTAAGGCCAGGATAGATGAGTCTTTGGTCTACTAGAAGGTGTCCCTGACAATTGCAGGGGGGTTGGCACTGGTAATCTTTACAGCCCCTTCCAACCCAAACCATTGTATGAATCTATGAATCTAGGCTGTTTCATATCCTGTTCTCTGGATACCCTTCCTCCTGCTCCCTGAATGCTCAATAGAAAAGCAAGTGGAAGAGCAGGTGTGTACAAAAGAGAAAGAAAGAATTACATTCATCGAACACTTAAGACCATGTCTGTTGTTTCTTGTATTAGCCAAATAGAAAGTTGCTGATGTCAGAAAACTGATAATAAAAATCATTTAGGAGGTTTGCTGCACAGTACAGAGAAATGTCTGTTCTCATTGTAGTTTCTGGTTGCTCATTTATGGAAAGTCTCCCTTTTTTATTGCTGTGCATGGTTCTCCCAGATTAGCTGGAGCATTCACAGCTGCAAACAAAGGCCACAGCACCTTGTTACAGGGTAGGTATGCTGGGCAATGGTCACAAGAGGAATATTCATATATTTTTGTGTGATGTTCAGAGAGAAATGCCTGACTAACTGACAGAAAATAGTAAACCATTTTGCAGTGAGTTCACCTATATGGATGCAAGTAGAATTTGAAAGTGGTAGGCAAGCACATCTTGTATGCCCGCACCATCTGCCTAATGGCTCTCATCACCTTTTCTGAGTGGCTGTATCAGCCACTGCTGCTCTCATAGTAGCACTGCCTGCACTGTTCACCTATTCATAAAACGGTGGTCTCCCATATTAAAAGCTGCCTCCCTGAAGGCTACAGACTTGAAAGCGGAGCCACCTGGAGACTGCCCTGCCAGCAGCTGTAGAGCAGGTGGAGAATCCAGGGCCAGAAAAGCAGTCAGGCATTGCAAAGCTACTATCAGGTTCTGTTTCACAGGTGAAGAAACTGAGACAGATGGAAGGCAAGTGAATCGTTCAAAGTGGTATGAGTAATATCATTGGCAATGCCTGGTCTTGAAACTATGCCTGGCTTAGGCCAGTTCCAAAGCAATGTGCAATAAAACTGTCTGCAGCGTCTCTGGGCTTTCCAGTCCTGCCCTAGAGACTCACTGCAGATGACTGTCACAGCCAACACTGGGGTTGCACCATTGCTGGGGGTTCTTCCCCTTTCTCTCTCCTAAGGGTGACCGTGGTGAAAAAGTAGCTGATTCTTTACACAGCAGGTGCTCTTGCTTAAATTACAATAATCCCTTCTGGGTTTTGGTCCTGCTCACCTCAGTCTTCTCTTTTTCTCACATGATGTAGTTGGTTGACTGAATAATTTATAGGTGCCCCATGGCAGGAGCAGAGGTGCTGACATTTAAAGAGTCAGTAAGGATGAAACAAAGGCTTTGTTGTTTGCTGATACTTCAAGAATAGGCTGCAATGAGAGTAAGCACATCTTGTATTTCTCCTCTCCCCCTTCTCCCTTTGGTACCTTCTCCTCATCCACTCCAATCTACAATTTCCACTTCTTTATTCCCTCCTCCACTCCCTGCAACTGGCTGTCTCAATAGAGCAAGAAGCTCAGGTGCTCCATTTCTTAACTGCACAGAGGTTTCAGCAGACCATGAGCAAGAATTGAATCTATCCCCTATTTTTTGTATACAGATGTATTGCAGAGTGATGAATCAGGACTCTCCCTAACCTCTTCTGAATGTTTCAGACTTTGACTTTCCTCCTAGTCTTCGACCTTGCTCTGAGCTTGAGGAGACTGGTCATGTAAGCAGTCCAATCTACAGGCTTCTAAAGAAGAGACTTGATGGGAATCATCCTGAATGGTATTTTTGGCAGCAGTTTAATTATCCATGAGGCAATGTGTACCCATCCTGGGCCACATCTAATCTGCCCGTTCTTCTTGTCCTTCAGGAAAAATGGTGGGGTGGAAAAGAGCCAAAAGATTAGCTTTTGTTGAGACGAGGAGTGTTATGGCTCATATGGCTATGTCAGGCTAACCCATGACTCATTGACTTATCTAATTCACAAATCACAGGATCACTAGATGTTAGGAATTGGAAGGAACCTCTGGAGATCATCAAGTCCAACCCCCCTGCTAGAGCAGAGCCATAACCTAGTGCAGCTCACACAGGATTGCATCCAGACAGGTCTCAAAAGTCTCCAGAGAAGGAAACTCCACAACCTCTCGGGGAAACCTGTTCCAGTGCTCCATAACCCTTATAGTAAAGAAGTTCTCCCTCATGTTAAGACTGAACTTCCTGTGCTGTAGTTTATACACATTACACCTTGTCCTATCACAGGGCACAACTGAAAAGAGCCTGTCTGCTCCCTCTTATAAACATTGATTAGATCTGCTCTAAGTCTTCTCTTCACTAGACTATAAAGCTCCAGGTCCCTCAGCCTCTCCTCATAGGCACATGCTTCAGCTTCTTAATCATCTTGGTAGCCCTCCGTTGGACTCTTTCAGGTAGATTCTTGTCCCTCCTGAACAGGGGAGCCCATAACTGAACACAGTACTCAAGATGGGGTCTCACCAGGGCAGAGTAGAGGGGGAGGAGAACCTCCCTTGATCTGCTGGGCACACTGCTCTTAATGCACCCCAGGATCCCATTGGCCTTCTTGGCCACAAAGGCACATTGCTGTCCTATGGATAACTTGTTGTCTACCAGAACCCCCAGGTCCTTCTCCTCAGGGCTGTTTTCCAGCAGATCACCTCCCAGCCTGCACTGGTGCAATTTATTATTCCTTCCCAATTATTCAGACTTTGCCTAGCTGTCCATCATCCTAGGAACTAGCTAGTGTCATGAAAACTAATTCTCCCTGCTAACACTGCCATTTCAGCCCAGTTATCTTTGGCAATCCTAGGACACGTCTGTTACTGTTTAGTGTGCTTGGATTCAGCCTAGATAAACAAGGAGACCTTACTATTATCACGCTTTGAGCAGCACAACCCTTTTTGCTACTAGGCTGAAGTATTTAAACACTCTAGTTGATGTGCTTCACTGTTAAAAAATAAGAGGAAGACAGTGTGGAGCACAAATATGTACAGAGAAACTACCAAATGTTCTCTTTTCAGATTGATAATTTGCAGCCCAGTATTAACAAGGTATTGCTCATATCTCCAGAAAAGGTATCTCAAAGGAAGAGGGAGCTGCACGTTTCCAGAGCTAGATGTGTTGTAAAGGATAAACAGCTCCATCCCATAGTAACACTCATCAGTCAGGCATGTGCTGTGTCACTGAGTGCCTGCTCCACTGTGCAGCATCTCTGTTGTCACTGGCAGTAGCTTCAGTCCTGTGTTCCTCACTGTGTTCCTCATTACGGTTCTTCTCTGCACCTTCCATCCTATAGCATTAGGCTCCTCCCTGCTTCTGGATTAGAGGTCAGCTTTGGGTGCAGCTCTCCTTTCTCAGCAGTGCCATGCTTTTTGTTCCTCTTTGCCTGTGCACTCATGTGTTGGCCACTTTCACACTTTTCAGCTATTTCTTCCCTTGCCGCTTTCCTCTCTACTCTTTTCAGCTACATAATAGTATATTGCACTCTTCTTAAAAAAAAACATTTTTAAGATATAAGAACTTTTAGTTCAGGTTTTTATAGTTTTAGCGCTTCCACATTGCCAGTGGGGAAAGTGAAGCTAAGCATACTTAGTGATCATCTCAGAAGACAGTAATTTCAAAATCAGAAGCAAACTTGAAGGTATTTCAGTCTTAGTGCACAGTTCTAGCTCTGCTGCAGGGTATGGGCACTGCACTGTGCTCCAAGCCACTCAAAGAGTGGCAGTTTCTGTCATCGCAGATCAGCCAGTGGGATGGGCGGTGCCAGACCCCTTTAATCTGCTCCTGTCTGAAGTTAGACAGACGAGCTTTCTGCAGCTGTGTGACAGTAATGCACAGGATCCCACCACCAGCTCAGTTTTGGAGGTACCAGCAAGCAGCTGGCTGTGCAGGAATATTCTAAATAATTTTCAGTTGCTTGAAACAAAGCCACAGACTAGGCAAGAGAGGATGATGTGATAAATTGGATATTTTATCTGCCCCTTGTGGCCTGTACGATATGATTCTATGATTATCTGATGCCATGTTTCAAGAGTAGTAGCAAGCCTTGTGTCAGCCTCAGTACAGGAGTGAGTATAGCTCAGCTACCTGGAAATACAGCAGTGCTTTGGATTTTTGCAGGGAGTGTAGCAGAAGGGAATAAAACTAAACATTTCTCCCATTTATGGAGGGTAATCTATGTGTCTCCTGTATATTGTTCCCCCTTGGACAGAACTGTTGAATGGCTGTCAGCACACTGAAGACTTTAAAATATATTAGAAAGCCAACCTAAACTTCCCTCCTCTGGTCTGGATAATCTGACTGATCTCACCATTCGTGCCGAACAATGGAAAATTGCCTGAATATTTAAACATGTATTGTTCTTGGGGAAACAAAATGTTCAGCTAGTTTGGTTGCCTTAGCAACATCCACTTCTAAAAATACAAAAGAGACAATCTACAAAATAAGTGAACGTGTAGAACAGGCAAGGAGAAAAAAAAATGCTTCTTTCTCTCTGACCCAGAACAAGTAGGTCTTGGGCATGAAATGCTCTCATTTAAATCTCAGTGAAGGATTTAGGGTTTATCTTTAGAGACTTGTTGAACAAGTTTATTTTTTAGTAGTTTTGAACATGGCTAATGTTAAACCCATACAGAGCCCGGTGACATCTCTTTCATGTCGGCTCTAAACCAATTCAGTTGATGGTTAGAGAGTAGTATGAGTCCAGAAGGCATAGACTGTACTAGAAGTAAGTAGCAAGTCACAGCGATGGTTGCTCTGTGTTTAGGGACAAGGGGGCTAAAACGGTAAGGATTAAGAGTGATCAAAGGGCAACCTGATGTAGACCTTGTGAAAGCAAGTCAAAGAAACAACAAACAATTCCTTTGTGATGTGATGTGGAAAAGCCCTGTGCATGCTTGGGGGAAGTAACAATGGGATGACAGGTGTGAGCCAGGGACAGCGTGAGTTACTCATTTAACTTTAGCTCTCAGTAATTCTGGCAACGGAGAACACAGGGCAAGCACCAAGTGTATAGAAAAGGAAATCACTTATTTGAGATGAAACCAGAATGTAAGCATCTTGATCAGCTCCTGTCACAGGGACTAGAATATCTCAGAATATTCAGATAGCTGGCATATGAGATGGCAAGTCTTCCAGGCTGTTTTTTTAATTAATCTATCAAGTTGGTGGTGGCAGTGTCTGACTGTAGAATAACAGATGCAGCACTTCTGTTTTCTCTAAGAAAAGGAAAAGGCTGTAATCTAGGGAAATGCAGACCCATTCTTCTGACTGCCACAGTGCATGCAACTTTAGAGCCAATCCGTAGGAGGCAATAATAATTTTTTTAAAAAACAAAACAACAAAAACAACCAAAAACCACAGAGACAAACCAGCAGTGAGATACAACACAGTATCGATGCATGCCAGAATAACTTGATATTTCTCTTTGATAAGACAACTGCTTTGGAAAGGGGAAATGATAGAGATCTTTTCTGCCCAGACTACAATAAAGTACTTGACACAGTGCCATATGTGAGATTAGCAGCTAAAAGAGAAATTATGAAAAAGTTAGAAGGCAAAAAAAGAGCTGTCTGATGAGGAGACAGGGGTGGGTTGTACAGAAAGAGAAGGTATCAAGTTGGAACAGTGAAATTCAGTGACTGCATTTGCTAGAGCATTAGCTTTAATATGCAGAAATGTGTTGGCATCTCTAACAGCAACACTGGTGGTTCAGCAGCTGGAAATGCCAGAGAAGGGCAAAAGCTTGCACATAGTAATACATTACACTGTCAGCACACAGTGACTGTGAGCCCCAACACATTGCAATCATTAAAAGGAAAATGATACCCTAATGTATCTAGAGGGAGGAGAAATTGAATAGTGGTGTTGAGGACACTGGAGAGATGTCATCTGAAAAGTGGAATGCAATTCTTGTCACCTACTTACTAGAAATACATATTCCAGGGGGAACAGTGAGGAGGAAAACAAGCAGATGATACCAAGAGCACAGACTCCTAGCCTATGTGGCAAGACTGGATGACCAAGAGTCAGCAGTGTGCCCCTGTGGCCAAGAAGGCCCATGACATCCTGGGGTTGAATCGAGAAGGGTGTGGTGAGCAGATCCAGGGAGGTTCTCCCCCCCTTATACTCTGCCCTGGTGAGGCCATATCTGGAATACTGTGTTCAGTTATGGGCTCCCCAATTCAAGGACGGGGACTTGTTGGAGAGAGTACAGAAAAGGGCTATGAAGATGCCGAGGGGACAGGAATATCTCTCTTATGAGGAAAGATTGAGAAAATTGGGGGCTTTTTAGTCTGCAAAAGAGAAGACTGAGGCAGGATCTAACAATTGCTTATAAATACTTAAAGGTTGAGACCACTTCTTCTTCAGCGGTGCCCAGTGACAAGACAAGGGGTAATGGGCACAAACTTGAACATTAAAAGTTTCATCTAAGCATGAGGAGAAACCTGCTTAATTTAAGGGTGCCAGAACACTGGAACAGTCTGCCCAGAGAAGGGGGTGTAATCTCCATCTCTGGAAGCATCCAAAATTCCCCTTGACATGTTCCTGTGTGACATTCTCTAGGTGAACCTGCTTTGACAGGGCAGGTGGACTTGATGAGGTCCCTTCCATTCTGTGATTCTACGACCGGCTTCTACAACCAACAAAGTGTAGGATGACAGAGGCTTTGCTTTCTCTCTGTTAAGGTACCAGGAAAAACAGAAGAGGAAGTTATTAGAGCTGAAAGACAACTGCATTCCAAGAACAAGTGAATATAAGCTATTCATAAAGGAATTTAGCTTTGGAAATTACAAGAAGTCTTCCAGCCACCAGAGCAATTAGCTTTAGGAACAGTCTCTCATGGGAGAGGTAGGAAACAGAGACCAGCATGTTTTAAGAGTATTTTACTCAAATGAAATAAATTTCATGGTGTGGCTTTCTATGGCAGCTCTCAGTGACAGAGAGGTTTTGCAGGGCTATAGCTTTATCTTTACCTAATAATAAATCAGTTTGCCAGCTTCCATATCCAAGAGGTCTCTGATTTAGCTAAACTTAAATCTATGCTCTCGGCCATACCAGTATAACTCCAGATGCAAGACAGTGATCCACTGGAAAACACGTGGTGGGGAGAGTAACAGCAGTGAAAAGAAAATAGTACCTCAACAGAAAGCAGACAAAAGCAGCCCTAACTCTCTCCTACTCTATTTCTATTTCTTTTCCTCTATGAACTTAGACTTTGTTGAGGCTGTTCAGATGAAAGCCTTATTATTTTGGATGTTGTTCATCCTGTTTTTTTATCACTTACAAGGTGATTGCCATGCTGTATTTATGCTCCTCATGATATTTTGTAACAGTTCCTCTCACAGAAACTTTTTACAGAAGAGGGATTGATGTTCAAGCTGATAGGATGGCTTTCCTAGTTACTTGGGAAATCTGCTTAATAAATCCTTTTGCCTGCCTAACTGCCAAGGTTTCTGCTGCCCTTTCTTCCTTGTTTAATTTCCCCCTTCCATTTCAGTCTGCTTCTGCCAAACTTACTCATATCTTCGTCATGCCCTTATTTTCTTTGCCAGCTGAAGCACATAGCTCAGGTGCCATGCTGCAAGCCACTCCCTCTGATTTCTCATGATTCTCCATTATCTCCATGCATCACTCTCATGGCTGTAGATCATCACAGCAATGGTACAGGGATGGTTAGGATGGGCATTGTGATTCCAGATGAGCTAATATACACATACAATTGGGAAGCAGGGCTTTGGGAAAGCAGTGGAGAGAAGCTAATATGACAGACTTGCCAGTTCTGGCTCATCAAGGGTAAAACTCCGATTAATTCCCACATTGTGATACCCTCAGCAGGCAGGTTTTGCTCTGTGATTTCTCTGGAGTGCCACAGAGCAGAACACAAACCTCTGGTGGTGTCATACATGAGCCAGTGGGCCACATGCAATATGCATCAGTACAATTAATGGAAAAGAACAAGAGTTGCAGAGAAGAAAGCAAAGGCAGTGGATGCTGCAGTTGCTATGCAGGACCGTTGAGGAGATCTGAAATTACTGTTGTGAGAGGATTTATAATGCAAGGAAATTCAGATGTGTGTTTCCTTAAACAGGTAGAGTAAGCTGCAGCTCATCTCCACATGTGCTTCAGTTCGGAAAAATATTAATTATCTGTCATTTGGAATCTACTGTAATTATCCTGTTTCCAGAAACAAAATACACGTGCAATGTTGAAAGGGTCTGTCAATGCTCCTGCAGCCCTCTGGGTGAGCAGGCTTGTTGAGCATCTGGTATTAGGTCAGAGATTTTCTCTGAAGTACCAGAACTATTGAAGTTGTTAAATTGTGATGAGAATTGAGACCCATCTCATTGGATATGTGTCTTTCCAAGCAGGGAGTGTCAAGACCAACTGAGATATGGTGAACATGATATCTGACTATACAGCCAGTTACAGATTTTCTTGCCATTCACAATCTTCTTGTCACTGTCCATTTACATGGAGGTAACTTTTGGTCCAATCAAGCAATTGCTTACAAGGTAAGTGACTTAGTTATGTGTAAATGTGGTCAGTGCTATAAGTGCCTTGAGAAATTATTGAGCATAATGGACCACATTTTCAAGTTGATGATTGCCCCAGAGAAAACTGTGCAGGGCAAGGTGACATACACTGATGCTTTACCCAGATAAGCCTTACACTGCAGACAGATTAAAATGCATCTAAAGATCCATTAAAGATCTTGTTGAAGAGGAGGCTGAGGGAAGACCACACTGCTCTCTACAACTGCCTGAGAGAAGGTTGGAGTGAGGTGGCAGCTGTTCTCTTCACCCTAGTATCAGGTAATAGAATGAAAGGAAATGGCCTGAAGTTGTGTCAGGAGAGGTTTATGTTGGATATTAGGAAAACTTTCCTAGCTGAAAGAGTGATCAGGCATTGGAACCAGCTGCCCAGGGTGGTGGTGGAGTCAGTATCCTGGAGGTGTTTGAAAAACATGAGAACATGGCACTTCAGGACATAGTTTAATGGCCATGATGGTCTTAGTTTGATGGTTGGACTTGATAATCTTATAGGTCCTTTCCAACCAAACTAATTCCATGATTCTAAAGAGAGTGTTATTAAAGTAGCTTATAGTTTGTTCTACCTGTGACATGGATATAGGTCCCTTGGAAACTACTATAGTGGCCAGAGATTTAGATGTGCTCTTCCCTGTCAGTTCCTAACTAGCAAGAGAAACAAAGCTGGGTCTTCCATGTCAGTGCATATGAACTTGTCAAAATACCAAAGGTGCTTGGCAAAATGTTAGTGGCATTCTACAAAATGCTACAAGAGCACACTGCAAGAAAATCCACACCTACTTTCCTGCCTGCAAGCAGCAACGGAGCTAGTTACTGTATAGAAACAGAAAGAGGAGCAGATAAAGGCCCTTAATAAAATTTAGTCTATTTTTTAATTTGTTAAAAAGAAAAATCAGTGAGTTATGCTTGTTTGGTTGGGGGGGGCTGTTTGTTTGGGGGTCTTTCCCCTTTTTTGTTTTTGTTTGTTAGTTTATTTTGGGTTTTGTTCATTTGTTTGTTTTTCATAAAGAATGGATTGCTAAGAAACACTGCTATACTCTGCCACAGTGTCATCTTTTTCATCAGCTTTCTGCCTGCTTTGTACCACAGACTCTCTGATAAAGCCGGGGCCACAGGTCTGTCCCACTTTCCCTTTTCTCTCCATCCACTCTTTCTGCTAAAGACCTTGCTCCACTGAAGACTTGATAGCTCATATTTTACTATCTCCATTACCATAGCTCAGCCTTATCCCTTGGATAGTTATCACTTTATTGGCAAGGTAAATAAAAGGAATTCGCCTTCATACACCAGCTGCTCCTTCGCAAAATTTCATGCAAAGCTTTCTGCTTTGTTCAGGAGTTTTCTTCTTCTTCCCCATTAGCCAAATGACTGATGTGGGCTCATCCATCCCCTTTAGCTGAGGCATCACATCATGATAAATGCAAGATATTCTAACCTGTGGTCCAGTGGTCAAAAGAGGAGATCCCACGACATGATGGTCTTCCCTTCATGTGTATTCCTGATTGGCCTCTGTCATCAGGCTACTCAGCTGTCACATCCCTTTCTCTGTCGATGATTTCCAGCTGCTGGTCTCCTGCTACCACTTCTCTGACATGTGATTAAAGTAGCTGTGGGACAATCATCACAGGCTTTAATGAGCATATGATGATGTGGCAATGCATCACTTTACAGTATGGGCACAACATGAAGAACAGGAAGACAACAAGTAGTGAACTAGACTCCAGCAAAGGTTGTGTCTACTCAAGGATGTGGGGCCAGGCAGCTGCAACATCTTTAAATGTTTCTCTGTAGTTATCTACAACTCTGTCATGCTCTCCTACTCTGCTTTCCACCAGGAGGGAGAACCTGCAAGGATAAAAGCTATTCTCACTGGGGAGACTCCAGGTTTTCTCATTGCCAATTACAAAACCTACCCAGCTCATCTGTCAACAGCTTTCTGCTTGTAGACTTGATCACAATTACAATTGAGTGAGGCTTGATGCTGAGGAAAGACTGTCTTTTTGCTGGCTGCTTCTGCTGTCCCACTATCAGAACACAACTACAGAGACACATTAGTTAAAAATCACAGTTTGTTGGTTTTGGAGTTTTTTTAAGAGACCTTAAAAAAAAATAAAAATCTGCAAGTTCAACCATTAATCTCACACTGCCAAATCTACCACTAAGCCATCCAAAACTGAACATGGTATTCAAGATGTGGCCTCACCAGTCCAGAGTACAAGGAAGCAATCTCTTCTCTAGTCCTGCTGGTCATGTTTTTCCTGTTATTTTAGACATCTGTAAGGCCTTACATAACCTGACTGGCTGTCCTGTACCAGGCTAAACTAGGTCACTGTATTTGTTGCAATTCCTCTCCCATCTGTGCCTCAGTTATTTCTTCGCCCCTCCATACCCCTTGTAGTAAGATGCCAGATTTCAAGTGGAACCCATCTAGAGATAATAAAACTGGCAGGATTATGTCTGCCAGAAAGCTCCAACTCACATCTGCCTCTCAAGCCTGAGTGCCCCTCATCCTTTGATGCCCCAGCTGATGACCCCACCACTGTGCATGTCCATGGAGCGCTTCCACATAGGTACCTCACTCAGACATTTTCAGTATTTCCAGAAGATCTGGATGGATCACAGCACTGCAATGGGCACAAGAAAAGCTGCCCTGAAGCTTGCCTTTAAAGCCATGAACTGATGACGTTGTCAGCACATAGTGTTCATTCTCAAGTCATGAAGTTTATTCTGGGACCACTTGAGAGCTTCAAAGATGCCTCCCCTTGCCAGGAAAATATCTACGCTGTTGAGCTCTCCTTCAGATTCTCTCCACATGCCATAAAGGAAATGTTCAGAAACCTAATCTGAGGGTGATCAGGCTGCAAATTCTCCTTGTCTCTGTTGACTTCATGAGGCACGAAATCTGAGGGTGCTGTAGGAATCAGGCAGCCTTTCTAATGCACACCAGCTGTGTCATGTGCCTCCAGCAGGAAGGCAAGCTCTCATGTGTCCTTATTACTTCAGCCTCCACTCTTGCTGGTACCCTGCTTGCTTAGAAAGACTCTATCTCCTGTAGATAGAACTGCTGATAGGTAAGCAAATGCGAATGACATATCCTCCCTTTGGGTAAGAGTAAGACATGAAGAATGATCTTGTGACTGAGGCCCTGAGAAAGATAAAAGTTTCCGTTCTCATCTCTGTTGCTCAACTCTTGAGTGACCTTGACAAGGCACAGTTGCTCTTTCAGTTCCCATTTTTGATCCGGGGAAGATAATTGTTTATTTTTCCTCTGTCTAACCTGTGTCAGTCCTCAACTTATTGTGACACACGCTATCCTCAACACGATGTTTGTGTGTCATCATTAGTGTCGTTGAGTTAGCTCTTCACTCTGGGTGATCCTTTAGGTAATATTTTATTCCCTATGTATGAACAGGAGTGGAGCCGAGAGCAGGTGTGGGCAACACACAGATCCTGACATCTTCTTGCTGGTCCTGTTCTCTTGGCTTGTTTTGTCTCAGCAAAGGCTGCAGAGTCTCTTGAGCACAAACTCTTTGGTCTGAGCTACAGATAACTACCACAGCCTCAAATGCATAAACACCAGATGCTAAACGTTCACTGTCAGATACTGCATTGTAAGTGAAGGCAGACAGTTAACCTACTTCGGGTACCTCATCCAGGATGTCAAGATGTGCTCTCAGTTCTGCTGACACAAACTTGAGGAGATAAGCTAAATCAAGCTACATAACCCTCATGACAGAGCGCTTATATGCCATCGTTTGGAAGGCCACAGAAGTGCCAAATGCCTGACAATGTTTGGAAAGGAGACAAGTGCAGCAAAGCAATGTGAAATATGTAAAATGCCTATAATTATATAGGAGCATGTCTGAAAAATGGAAGCCACTTCCGCAAGGTGGGAGATGAAGGGAAAATATGTGCCCATGCAGAAGAAATATTTCCTCCTCACTGCTCTCTTCTCCCAAGTAACTAATGATAGAACAAGGGAGAATGGCCTCCAGCTGCAACAGGGGAGGTTTAAACTGGACATTAAGATTATGGTTTTTTACTGGAAATGTTATCAGGCACTGGAACAGGCCACTCAGGGAGGCAGTGTCAGGGAGACAGAGTCACTGTCCCTGTAGGTGTTTAAAAGCCATGTAGGTATGATGCTTGGAGATGTGGCTTAGTTGTGGACTTGGTGAAGTAGGGTTAATGGTTGGACTCCATTGAAGGTCTTTTCCAAACTAAATTATTCTATGATTCCTCAGTAGAACACACCTGTTGCTGGGTTCTTTTCTTGGGCCATATGATCCCAAGTTGAATCATCTACTGAGAATTATTTAATAATCACCAGATATCAACAGGAGAGTAAAGCCCTGTATAAATGGGCACCAGGGTAAAAAATAGTTTAAAGATGTGATCCCATAAGTTACTGCATTAGAAATCCAATGTGGGTCAACTCTTCTACATTCTGAGCAGCACAGTAATTGTGGGGTGGGACAAGATAAATTGTGAGGCAGAAATTGAAGGAAGCACAACATCTTGTAAAGAAAACAGATGGAATAAAAGAATGGGGACAAGGAGGTTTGAGATTACAGTGTGGATGAATGAAATGGGTGAGTAGCTGGGAAAGAAAAAATGAAATAAAATTGGAAGGAGGTGAAATTTCTGAAGATTTTTCATGGGAGTGCAGTGATGCATTTTTTTGAGCAGGTTGTAGCTTAGATATCCATGGCCCTCCTGACTGGCATTGAATAGGAATATCTCATACTTTTACCTTTTGATTTGGATGGGAGAAGGGTATTACTAAGGCTCAGACCACTTCTTTAGCATCTCTGAGCATTAGAGCAAGATAACACCAAACTTTTTCCAAGCACACGTACAAAGAGTAGCATTTTTTTCAGTGCCTGGAATTCCTTAAACTCCTGTCTCTGATTAGAATAATCCTTACAAAGCCGTGTGATTTCAGATACATCTTGCTGACAGCAAAGGCAGAATTAGGGAATGAAACAGTTTCATGGAGACATCCTAGACCCTGAAGGACAAGGTCTTCTTTCATCAGGAGAGAGCTTTACTGTCTCATCCTGTTATTTTTATAGACTAGTTTGAGACTCAGTGTTGCATTAGATCTAGTTTGGAGCTAACTTCACTTCAGCCTTTATCCTAAACTAGCCACTACTTCCTCAAGAGTTTTCTGCAGCAGTTACTGCCAGTTTTCCTTATTTTCTTGGGAATTTCTCAACAGTCTGAGGTTTTGTGTCAAGACAGATTTCTTTTTATTTAGTGAGACCTTTTCTCTGTCAGTTGATGAGAAGAACTTTAAAATATTAAAATCAGAGGTTTAAAAAAATAGATAAATTATTTTCAAATAATTCCAAATTTGGGAGGGGAGGGGTGGGTTGAAAAGGCAGTTTTTACATTAATATCATCATACCTATTGCCTCACTTGTGTTTTTTTAACAGATTGAGTTTTTCAGGAATTCTGAACAATGAAAATGAGATGGTAGGCAGTGTATTTGTGCAATAAATAATCTGCAGGATTGTAAGACAGATCAGGCAGTAAATGTGTGATATGAACTGTCAGGTTAACTTCTTTCATTGTATTTTCTTCCCCAAAGCTGTTCCAATTGAAACAAAGCAAGTGCAAAACTTCGTAAGAGCAATTGGTTAATGGAAGTGAAGCTGAAGGCAATCTGCATAGATGAATATGACATGATGAAGTTGTCAGAGTGGGTCACATTGGTATTGCACATGTGTGCTGGCACTGCCATTGGTGAAATTCCTGCATTTGGACAAGCATCAGAATGTTGTGGCATGCTGCAATAATGTCAGAAATTGTGCAGTCCAGCCCTGGGAGTCTCTTTCGCTTTTGATTCCTTCAGGGTCCCCTGGTAGCACACAACAATATTACTTGACACACGCAGACATTTTTCTTGGCCTTCCAGACAAACAACAATGCCCAGCCCCAATTCCTTAATTTGTTCTTTGATTGTGAGAGCAAAACCAGTCAGACCGAAAATTACTTCCTCGACTTACTTAACGACTTCTATTTACTCTTGCTTTTACCACAACATAATTCATTAATAACCCTTAGGAGCTCTATCACACTCTGGAGTGTGTCCAAAGAAGGAAAATGAAGCCGGTGAAGGGTCTAGAGAAAAGGTCTTATGAGAAGCAGCTGAGGGAACTGTGATTGTTTAGTCTGGTGAGGAGTAGACTGAGTGGAGACCTCATTGCTCTCTGCAACTACTTGAAAGAAGGTTGGAATGAGGTAGGGGTTGCTCTCTTCTCCCTAGTATCAGGTGATAGAATGAGAGAAAGTGTCCAGAAACTGTGTCAGGGAAGGTTTAGGTTGGTTCTCAGGAAAAAAATAGTTTTCTGCAAGAATGGTCAGGCATAGGAACAGGGAGGTGGTGGAGTCAGCATCTCTGGAGGTGTTTGAAAAATGTGTGGACATAGCACTGGAGACATGGTTTAACTGCCATGGTGGTCTTAGGTCAATGGCTTGACTCAATAATCTTAGTAGTCTTTCCCAACCAAAACAAGTTTATGATTCTATGAATGCATCCCACTGGCTAACACAGGCTATACCACAGACAGGTTGCAATCTTGCACACTGGCACACTAGAGACTGGACCCGGTGGGCAGCAACCATCAGTGAAGTTGCTCAGCCAGAAGACTAGACCCACCAGCAAGGAAGAACTGAAAGATTATTGAAATTAAGAACATTTCTCTTCAAATTCACGTCCGCGTACCAAAACCTTATGTATGTATGCCATGTGCAAGCATGTCCTAAAGCACACCAATACACACTCACTCATGTATAGACATATGCATAAACATCATCATTGGGAAATGGTGAACTTTTGTGGGCTTTTGTGGGTGACTCTTGAGTTAGGGGAATTTAATAGGAAAAGCTTTTAGTTACTGATTCTGAAACTGAGAAATAAGGAAGACAAGCAGTCCCCAGTTCAAGAAGGCCAGGGAACTTCTGGTGGGAATACAGAAGCCTTGTTAAAGAGGGGGAAGGTGTAATGAAATTGGCAGTCCTACAGTGTAGGGCTGGGGCTCTTGTAACTCAGGTTTTACAACATCACACTGCTCATGAGAAGGGTGGGCTCTTTCTTATTCTGTTATTCCTACATAAACTCTGTATTATGACAAGACTTTCTTGGCAGTGGATTTGAATTAATAATGTGGCTGCACTCTACCCAAGCAAATGATATTTTTATGCAGTCCTAGAGTCTTAAAATTATATTTGCCTGGCCAAAGTTTGACTTTGGTAATCAAACGGAATTGTAGGACTGCAAGAATGTGGAGACTGCAGGATTGCACTAAACTAACATTACCCACTGTTGAGCTGTAACCACTTCTGGGCTGGATAACAGCTATCAGGTACTGCGTGGCACCATGGCATACCAAATCAGTTCAAGAAATGGGGAATTGCCAAGCAGGTGCTTTAGGTCACTCATGGTGAGAGGAAACACCAAGAATCTTGACTGAGATGCACCATTTTCAACAGTGACCCTCTAGGGAAAAAAAAAAAAGAAAAAAAAAAAAAAAGAAGCATTTTTAAAGAGGCAATCTATTGTTGCTTTTATAGTGCATCAGAAAGCATAAAGTGATAGAATAGTTTCAGCTGGAAGAGATCATTCAGTCCAACCTTCAACCCAAGACCACCATAGCAATTAAATCATGTCCTGAAGTGCCATGTCCACTCATTTCTTGAACTCCAAGGACAGTGACTCTACCACTTCCCTGGACAACCTACTCCAGTGCCTGACCACTCTCTGAGGGAAGAAATTGTTCCTAATATCCAACGTAAATCTTTGTGTCATCTTCAGAAGTGCAAGACTGTGATACTACATAGGGGGTATTGGATCATCCCTCAGAGGAGGATTTTCTTTAAGGCCTTCCATCCAACTACTCAATAAAAATGAATAAATAAGACCACGGAAAAGTGGAATAAATAAGTGCTATTTCAAGCCAGCGAGATAATAACTAAACAAAACATGCTGAGCTCTTTATTTCTGAAAACTTAGTCAGAGAAACCAGTCACCAGGCAGCAAACACCTCATAAGCTGAGGATCTCTAGAAAGGGAAACGTGGTGTAAAAGTGATTTGTAGTTAATTAAACCTTTTTTTTTTTTCCCCTCAGTTTAAGGTTCTCTCATTACTAACAGGAAAAAAACAGAAAGGATGCTATGGTAGCTTGAAAATTCTGGTGTGACTAAGGTAATTAAAGCAGCCCATATGGATTTCAGACCACCCACCCATCCACCCCAGCCCTTAGTCAAGTCAAAACAAAGCATTACATTTTTTAAGAGTTGCAGCTATGGAAAAAATGTAGGCCTCTAAAAAGCTTGTTAATAGGCACTTCCAAGACAGTTTTTTGAGGAGCATTTCTGTTAATCTGACAACATAAATAAAACATCAGATTTTTTTATTATGGTGCGTAACGTGATTTAGATGCTCTTAGGCAGGTATTCCCCTTCAGGACTTTTCGCTCAGCTGTAGGAGATGCCGGTGGTAGAGCATGGTAGCATCTTCTCAGGGTTGCCAGTTTTCACACATTCATCTCAGCAAGCTAGGCTCTCCTCTCCACAATGTGGTAAAACAGGAATTCACTGGTATAGAGCCAGCATGAGGTCATCACTGGATTGTGAGGTCACAAGCAGCTTTCCCATGTAGAGCAGCAGCAAACACATTGCTCCCAGACAGTTGAATTCTGACAGGCAAGAAAAATAATCTATGGTTTAGGACTTCTCCTGTGCATTACAGATAGCCCACTGTGAAATTTTCAAACCTGAGTGATCTAAGAACCCAGTTGCCATTACATGCAAAATTAGGCTCCTAGGCAGTTAGTGCCATGCCTACAGCCAGGAGTTCTGCAGCTGTTAGATTTCTTGGTTTGTGAGCTGTGCCTTTATCATACCACCAAAGATGTTTTTTGTCTCTCTAAATATGGCTTTTGGCTGAAGTAACAGTGCCCAGTGGAGGGTCACCAGTGTTGTTCTCAGAGTCTAATACAATGCCCTGTGGGACATCTTGACAGAGCGTTTCTGGAGGGTGCTGTGACACCCAATAAAATGTGGGAGTGTTCTATCAAATACCCAGAGCTCTATCTTCCATTATGTGTCTTCCACCTCTTCTACTGTTTTAACCACTTTGTAAACTCCAATGTCTCATGTTTCTCCTCAGGATGATAATGTTCTTGGTTCTGGTGTACAAATGAATCATGCAGACATGAGTTTCAGGAAAACACTACTGCCTCTCAAGAAGAGGAGGATAAGGACAAGGTCTTTAAGGCATTGTGTCACTATAGCAGACACCACATGTTTTTATCCACCTTTGAAGGTCTTGAGGTCCCAGTGCACCTGTGTCCTCACACCTGCTGTGGCAGGTCACCCTTTTAGCTTCAGCCCCTATGGAATTCCTCTTTCCTTAGACAGAAACTTTTGGATAGGATGAGCTCTAAGACACAGTCTGCATCATGCTGTTTTGGTTTTGTTTCAGGCTCAGGTCTGGCAAAACTAGGTGAAGAAATTGTGCATTTCAGGGACACATTGATAACAGAGAGTTACTATTAGGATTACCATTACTATCATTACTATTATTATTTTGATACCACTAGTCAAGATGATTTTTTTTTTTTAATTCCCAGATCTTTTCTATAACCTTCTGAGGAGGTGCATGGAGGTGTTTTCCTGTCTTTGGAATTGATCAGCTTCAAGTTATCTCTGTGGTCCTAGCTGCTAGATTGTTAGCTACTGAAGACTGGTATGGAGAGTCTCAGCAGAAAAATGAAGAATGTGGCAGTAGCTGTTGCTGTGGCTGCTGTGGAGAGAGGTGGCTGTGGCTCACGCATCTCCCCCATGGCTAACGAATAGCTGGTGGGAGCAGATGCTTCCGAGCTCATCCCAACTCATTTACTGCCCACCCACTTTCAGCATTTGTCCCAGCCAAGCTCTTCCTGGAGGCTGTGGAAAGAATTCCTCAGCATACGGAGGCAGTGGAAGAACCATTGCTAGGGATAGAGTTAAAAGTTCAGAGCGTGTGGGAGAAGTTTGGGGCCATCAGGGTTGGATTCATAGACTGTCTGTTCCAAAATATTTGATAGCACTGCAGATCAGTGTCATCCTCAGCTGAGGGGAGATTTGAGCATCCTCCACAGTAAGTCAGGTCTTTGAAACTTGATGCAATGCATTCCAGCGTCTCATGACAGCGAAAGCGCAAGTCTATGAGAAGGTCTTGGCAGGACAGAGATTTGGGTGCTTTTTTTTTTTGCTAAGAAATGTTATTAAGAGTGGAGCATTTTATTTCTGTCGTCTAGCTTGCACATGAGATACTTAGAGATGGATATTACGACATAGATAATGACTCAGAAATGCCAGGCAGAGCAGAGCAAGCTCTTCAGCACAAGAGCAGAGCTGGAGAGAGAATAGTTGCAGCAAGTACATTTCAAGGTCAGCTTTGTGGAAGAGGAACAAAAGGTTTTGTAGAAGACTGTGAAGGCTGGTGGCTCCTGGGTGTAAGTTCTGCCAGCTTTTTTGAAGTGGAACTGCAGGGAATGATCCTGCGTATTGTGACAATATTTCAGGACAGTCATGTTTGGGAAGCTCTCCAATACTGTGACAAGCCAAATCTGAAGAACTGTGATAGATGAATCTCAAAGTGTAGGAATTTATGAGGTTTGTCTACACAGAGAAATTGCAGCAGCTTTAAATACCCTCGTGGTTAAAGCTCTGTGATCTCTCCTTTATTGTGAATTAATATTGTATTTATGTAAAGGTGTATGATGTATGTGGGGGGGTAAAAAAAAAACCACACAACAACTTTTTGGGGGATAGATGAGGTGACTTTCTAGAGCTATATACCTACAGGACTTGGGACTTGAGTTCCACTTCAGTGGAGTATATCAGGTGATAGTGGAATGTCAGCAGATTCCTAGGTTAGCCTGAATTGACTTTGTTTGCCTCATTCCAAATATAATTCAGGAAACATTATTCTAAGCAGCAGTGACAGCAAGGGACTTCCTCATGCCATCGTTTAGGGGTGCTAGAGAGGATATCTCCTGCAAATAGATGTCAGAGTTATCTGCCCTGGAAAAGAATAGTGTTCCTCAAGGACCTAGCAGATGAGGGGGGTGGGGAGGGGGGCAGGAATCAGATTGGTGACTTGGCTGACTGACTGAATCCTGCCTTATGAGTAGATGGGATAGAAGAGTCCAAATATATAACTCAGCTGGTGCAGTCTCTGGTATTCTGAAAGGAAGCTTTGACTGCCTGCCTGCTTGCCAGTTTCCTTGTCTGGTTCACAGACGAACAGAGAGTTTCAGTGTTGCTTCCCACAATGTTTCTTCTCCCTTTACCTGAGCTCACTAAACAGTCTCTAAATTTTATCTCCCTTAAACATATATTACTTTAGCAAAGTTGTAACCAGTTTACAGCAATGCTACCAATTTTATCCAAATCTCTGCTCTAGCCTGTGTAACTTAGACGGATGTTGCATATTAGTTGATGTATTAGCCTCAGTGAAAGAAGGCAATAACTGCATAGTTCTAGCTTTATATTGAATAACAAAGATCTGTGTATTTCAGTTACCTTTGTGCAGGAAAAGGAATACAGCTTAACTCTCCCACAGAGAACTGCTGTGGTTGACTGTAGCATCCGTGCCTTGCTTTCTTCCCTGCAATTTGCTCCCGTCAAGGGCTTACACCTCTCTGAATGACAGACAGCTGCTATAATTGTTAAGGTTAAGGGCAGCTCTCTTGTTTGCACTAGGAAAACTGAAGTCCACAAAACAAGTAGCGAATCAATTGAAATATTTGTGTGTTCATCCCTATAAAAGCACCCATCCTTTCTGCAAAACTAGCATGAAGCTTCAAGGAAACATCTAGGTACTGTAAGCCAATAATAGAAGCAATGTATTGAACAGTGTGTTGAACAAAACACTTTTCCCATATGCTCTACTGAAAACCGTAAGACTTAGAAATGATGTAGTGTGATTTTTGCCCTTCCATTGATGACAAGCATTTTAGCAATTTCTGTAGACTTCTGTAGTCCTTTTAGGTTTCTTCTCTAGGATACACTCATTCACATGTGCTTTCTGTGCCTTGTATACAGAATACCTGGAATCAGGACAATGGTGAAGATGTGGTGGCAAAGCATTGTGCAGACCCATGAAGGGACAGGAAATTTCTCCCAATGTCACAGCATGTCCAGCCTGCTACAAAAGCCCCAAACTGTACGAGTCATGGATGTGTCTCTCATTTTAAGCCTTTCAGAACTTGATAAAATTATGGCTATTATAAATTATAGATGAAATTGTAGATATTTTTAAAAAAATCTTCACTGGAAGAGTGGTCAGGCATCGCAACAGGCTGTCTCCAGAGGTGTTGTAGTCACCATCCCTAGAGGTGTTAAAAAAATGTGTAGACATGGCACTTCTGGACATGATTTATTGGGCATGGTGGTTTTGGGTTGATGGTTAGACTCGATCTATGACTGGACATCTTTTCCAACCTTAATTATCCTATGATTCTAAGAAATTGCAGATACTTTCATCTCTTCTTCGTTGAAGTACCTTTCCAGCCTTAGCTGAAATAGCAAAGAGTGCCTTCTTTGTTGGGAGGAAAGATCAAAAAGGAACGCAAAAAGTGGAAGTTAAGCTAATTTTTAAAGCTGGATGCCAGCTACACAACAAATTCAGCAACTTGGTTGCTTCCTTTTTCTGTGTTGTGTTTTTTTTAAAGAGTGGACAGAAATAATTATTTTACTATCAAAGGCAGTAAAATAAAAAGCTCTTGCTGAATTGGAGAGGAATACAGAAAAGTGTATTTAATGATGTGGCTTTTTATGATGCACAAGTGGATAAGGGAAGGGCAATTGATGCCATCTACCTGGGCCTGAGTAAGGCATTTGACTCTGTCCCACATGGGATCCTGGTCACCAAACTGGAAAAACACAGATTTGATGGGTGGAGCACTGCTAGATAAGGAGTTGGCTGGATGGGCGGACACCGAGAGAGGTGATCGAGGGCACAATGTCCACCTGGAGACCAGTGACAAGTGGCATCCCTCAGGGGACAGTGCTTGGACCAGTGCTGTTTAACATCTTTGTCAATGACATGGACAGAGGAATCGAGTGCACCCTCAGCAAGTTTGCAGATGACACCAAGCTGTGTGGCACAGTCGACTTGCTAGAAGGCAGGGACCTGGGCAGGCTGGAGAGGTGGGCCCAGGCCAACCTCATGACGTTTAACAAGGCCAAGTGTAGGTCCTGTGTCTGGGTTGGAGCAATCCTATGCACAAATCCAGACTAGGTGGCAAATGGCTGGAGAACAGCCCTGAGGAAAATGACATGGGGGTCTGAGTTGATGAAACCTCAATATGAGCTGGCAGTGTGGATGTGCAGCCCAGGCAGCAACTGTGTGCTGAGCTGCATCAAGAGCAGTGTGGCCAGCAGGGCAAGGGAGGGGATTCTGCCCCTTTACTCTGCTCTCCTCAGACCCCACCTGTAGTACTGTATACAGTTCTGGAGCCCCCACCACAAGAAGGACTTGGAACTGTTGGAGAGAGTCCAGAGGAGGGCCACGAAGATGATCAGAGGGCTGGAGCACCTCTGCTATGAAGGCAGGCTATGAGAATTGGGGCTTTTCAGCCTGGAGAAGAGAAGGCTTTGAGGAGACCTTGTAGTGGCCGTCCAGTATCTGAAGGGGGCCTACAGGAGGGCTGGGGAGGGACTATTCACAAGGTCTTGTAATGACAGGATGAGGGATAATGGGTTTAAACTGGCAGAGGGGAGATTGAAACTGGATGTTAGGAGGAAGTTCTTTACAGTGAGCATGGTGAAACACTGGAACACCTTGCTGAGGGAAGTTGTGTCTGCTCCCTCCCTGGATGTGTTCAAGACTAGATTTTATGAGGCCTTGAGTGACCTGTTCTAGTGAGAGGTGTCCCTGCCTATGGCAGAGTGTTGGAACTGGATGATCTTTGAGGTCCCTTCCAACCTAAACCATTCTCTAATTTGTTGATTCTATGTACTGGGAAAAATAATACAGAACACGTGAATCCTCAACACCTAATACAGATACAGGATACACGAGGATTCCCCCAAAACCTTCCCCCCCAAACAAGCTAAACCTCTAAACCCTAGTGCTCATTTTATCCCCGCACCCCTTTTCTCTCATTAGATTCAAACAGGCCATGATTGAGCAGCAAGAAATTCACTGCAGCCTTGGAGGCCACAGGCAATCTATTCCCCCATAGCTACCCAGGTAAGACTCTCTCCGGTGAGCCAAAGGAAGGGAGAGAAAAGGAGAGAGATCTGGCTTCACTGCCCACTTATAAAGTGATAGCAGGATTATGGGATTGAATAACGAAATTACGATTT
This sequence comes from Psilopogon haemacephalus, assembly GCA_013396835.1. Taxonomy (NCBI): domain Eukaryota; kingdom Metazoa; phylum Chordata; class Aves; order Piciformes; family Megalaimidae; genus Psilopogon; species Psilopogon haemacephalus. The sequence goes on from VWZI01000027.1 coordinate 44,319, forward strand.
CCAGGATCCACCTCCTAGACCTTTCTCATCCTCCTGGAGAACTCTGTGGCTCTCTTAAGGAGATGAGGGCCAAACTACCACATTCTGCCATGCAGTTCAGCCATTAATGTAGTTGAAAGGCTATCTAGTGGAGTAACTTAAGACTTTCTGATTTATTAATTCCATAATTTTGTATCCAATATATACATTCATAACTTGTGATGCCATGACAGTGAAGGTAACATTTCTGTCCTTTTACTCTATAGACTAACTATATGAGAAAATAAAGCCACTAAATATTTATAGTATGAGTTGCAGTGTATCTGAATATATGTAGAGTCTAAAAATACTTGTTTTAATTAGTGACCTCTTAGGGGTGAGCTGAGAGCTCCATTTTTAGTTACAAGATATTGGAGGAGGTGGAACTCCAGGACAGTTTCAGGGCAGTGATGTAGCACAGATTTTAGTACACAGTTCCTAGCCCAGCAGAGGAGTGGGGAAAGTTTGTGACTGTGCTGTTCGACATCACAATGCGCTCGCAGTGTGACTGAGACACCTTTAAATTCACAATGGTCTAGATTAAAAAATCCTAGTGGTGCCTAAGTGACTGAAAAATGAGGAAGAACTGTTGGAGCCTACCATTACAGGAAAGCAATCATGTACTAAATACCTAAATGCAGACACATTTCACGGAAGTATCAATAGATAGTATCTTGATGGATATCTGTCTTTAATGGGTAGTATCTTGCTTGATGGGATACAACCAGCATGGAAAAATAGGCTTGAGAATAATAATTTTAAGTTAATTGGTGGCATAAATATTTTTTTTCTAAATAGTTACATTAGAGAATTCTCCTTTGAGTTCTGCTTTTGTGTTCCCCTCGGCATAAATGTCAATGCACTCCTAAAGTGAAAGGAAAAATAATTACAGTGTGTTAAATTATTTGCCAGATTGATAGTCTGTCATATCCTGCTGTCTGACTAACCCCTTTGGGCAGGGTTAATATTGCTGTGGAAAACTGAATTTAAAATTGTCTGATTTACTAAATCTCAATCTTCATCTTAACAAATATTGGGTGAGTGAGAGAAGGGAGGTGGAAGCTTTTATCTTGTGCAGTGCTATAAAACAATAATTGCAGATGACAATCAGTTATATCTTGTTATATTTACTTTTATTGTTCTAAAATAGTAGAGTGCAGGGTGGCTAGGGAAGGAGATCTTTTGCTACCAGGATTACAAGTCTGTGTGTGTTTTATAGTAAGCTCCAGCCAACTCTCTCCCTTTACATTAAGTGTAAGCTACTTCAAGCTCTAATTTGCTGCTACATGAGAGCAGGCAAGTGAGAAAACAGAGAATGTTAAATTATACCTTTGCTTGTGCAATAATGGCTCTGCACTGAATTTAGAAGAGTAATACCAGATCCTAAGAGCCAAGGACATCAGACTGAGGTATTCAGGCCAGAGTTTCAAGAGGGTATAGACAAGTGGGTATGGTACCCATTAGCTCATGAAGCTTCCTTAGACCCTTGCAAAAGTACTATGTGCTGTGCCTCTCACTTGCATTCCTAGTTATTAGCTTCAGGTAGTTTAGTAACAGGCAAGTTCTTGCTTCCATACTATGATCAGCACAATACACATTGCTATGTACTATCAGGATGAAACATCTGGGCTATTTAAGGATGCACATGGCTATCAGCAGTAGGTTAGATTAGATGGAAGCCTTGAACAAACTCTGCCGATGTCTTTATCTTTGCTCTGATTTAAATCTAGATAAAGCTATATTTTTGGTATGAAATTTATTTGTACTACTTCTATAATGTCCCTACAGGACAGGGGTGAAATGCATCTGTGGTCAATGCAGACTGGCCTCTTCCAGCTCCATTTGCAGTGGAACCTCTCTTTTTTTACTGAGAGGTGTCATTTTTGGTGGTTTGCCCTTTCAGATGTTCTTCCTTCTCCAGCTATTGTCCAATGCACTGAATTGTTGCACAATTGCTGCATTCATTATAGAAAAATAGCATCATTACAGTTGGAGAAGGTTTCTAAGATCATCGAGTCCAATACCTCTATGACTACTCAACTTCTCTGACCACTCGACCATGTTCTGAAGTGCCACAACTACTTGTTCTTTTTTTTAACGCTGCAAGGGATGGCGACTCCAGCAGCTCTCTGGGCAGTCTGTTCCAATGAGTGACTACTCTTTCAGTAAAGAAATTCTTCCTAATATGTGATCTAAGCTTCCCCTGGCAAAACTTGAGGCTGTTACTTCTTGTTCTGTGGTTAGTTATGTGGGAGAAGAGGCCAGCACTGGCCTCACTACAACCTCCTTTCAGGTGGCTGTAGAAGGCAATAAGATCTCCCTCTCGGCCTCCTCTTCTGAAGGCTAAACAATCCCAGTTCCCTCAGCCTCTCTCCTGTAAGACATGCTCTCCACACCTCTCACCAGCTTCATAGCCCTTCTCTGTAGCCGCTGTATGTGCTGCTTTATGGTGGCATTTAAAAGGACAAAATGCCCAAGAGGTCTGAAATTATCTCTCTTCCTCAATACAGAAGCAGTGTCAGTGGCAGCAGCAGCAGGAGATGTTTATTAAGTATACTCTGTTGAAGAGCAAGTATTCCTGTACCTGACACTTGGAACACTGACACTCCTCCCAAGGGAACTGAGAAATAAGCCAATTAAGCTTGAAAATGGCAGCGTTAGTTGAAGATCTTTCTATCTGATTCTGCAAAGGTTCAGCCAGACCTCTGAGTCTGGCAGGAGGTTAATTTTAAGAAACAACTATTTAAAGAATTCCTCTTAGTTGTCTGCTGTCAGTCAGAATCTCTGTTGACTGCCCCAGCAGTTAACATTCACTGCCACACTGTGATTGTCTGCCTCTGTGTTCCCAGCTCTTTTCAGCCAGCAGGAACTAACACCAAGGAGTCTGCAGCTCTTTATTACTGGGAAGTTAGAAAATCTGTGGGCAGATGTTGCTGCTGTTATCTTGAAAATCTGTCTGTATAGTACCAAGAGAAAGAAACATTTAGAAAACAGGGGTTCTCTTCTTGAGTCTGCTTCTGAACCGTGATCATTTGACTGTAGTTGGTGGAGGCATCATAAAAGATAGACCATCAAGGCCGATACAAAAATTACTCTCAAAAGTAGTTACTCAGATAACCAGAAATAGCTGGTCAGATGCACATATTGTGGATTAGAAAGTGCCCTTGAAGGTAAAATCTTCTAACTAGTCACAGAATAGGTGGAGCAGTGGTAACAATTTCTACCAATGTGTTTAAGCTCTCACTATATTTAAGCTCTATAGCATGATATCTGCCCTTGAATTCCTGCCTCAAGGTCGTAGGAATATAGTTCTATATAGACAACTCTCCACCAGGAACCAAATGAGTATGATAGTTTACTTTGCACAGGCTTCTAATTGCCTATTGAAACTAAAATCAGTTTTGGCCATGGTACCTTGGCCTGATTTTCAGCTAGGTGAAAGCATAGTAGGTCCCATCTGTAAATATTAGAAGACCTGGGAAGAGGAATGGATATGAAATGGTAATAGATTTGCAGATAATGAGTTTGTTTAGGCTTGATAAATCATCAAAGAGTGAGAATTTTCACACAGGGATATAGCCAAAGGCATGTGGATGGATGGCAGGCTGGTCGAGCTGCGCAGCTGGGGAGGTAAAGGCCACTAGGGATGATTATTAATATGAGAGTTAAATTCAGCCACAGAGACAAGGTGGTGCTTTCAAAATATGTTCTATCTAATATGGACTATGGAACAACTTTATACCATTTCTTAAAGCATGATGAGCAGAATCATTTTGCATGAGCCAATTTGCTGCAAAAAGACTTGAAAAGATAAAAGGCTCTGTAGTCCACTACCATTCTTCTGAATCTTACATATTATTGAAGTAATTCCATTATAATTCCACTTTTCAACAGAAACCCATCAAATGGATCCCAAGAATGTGGTCGTTCTGACCCAGCTCACTCAGATTCATTTATCTCATAATAAAAAGCATAGTCAGAATACACCAGCTGCACAGAAGAAGATAAGTAGTTCAGATGTCTATTTAGAACCACTGTAAGTAGATCTTTTCTCTCCAGTAATGTAATTTTATCTTGCTGTATCTAATTGCGGATAGTTGCTGAATCTAAGGATGAGGTGGCTCTGTTTTCTGTCTTAACAATGTGTCTAAAGCCCAAAGCAAGGAGAAAATCAAGATTATTTTAAATTGTTCTGAGTGATTCCATTGTCACACAGCAGGATATTTTTTCTTGGGCTTTCATGAATTTCAGTAGATCAACACTGTATTATCTTCTTTTAGGAGAAAGAAGTTCCAAATTCTAAATCCTTCTGTAAGGTGAGTAGCTTCATGAGTTGGTTCAGTCATGAACCACTGACATGTGAAATAGAGACTGGACTAGCCAGGTGTTCTCTTCATCTCCTCCAGAAGCCATTTTTGACACTTCTAAAATGTAAAATGACGATTTGACACTTCTGTTTTGCTAATATTTTACTGATTTGCCTGTGTGTTATATGAGAATTTTGCTTTGCAGCAGCAGAAGGGATAACTTGTTGCTCTGCACAGTTAAAGTGGCCTCACGTTCACGGCCAGTGTGCCTATCTGAAACACAACTTGGAAGTCTCCTTACCAGTCACTGATGTCCAATACTTGGGCAAGTGCTGGCTCACCATTCAGCTACAGGTGTGTGTTCCGTTTCAGCAGGTTTCATCCCTGCACTAGAGGGCAGTCAGAGTCAACTGCACCATCTGGTAGGTATCTCACAACAGCCCCAGGGAACCTGTGAGCAGCAGGGCCTGCCAAGTCTCACCACCTTTTAGTCCTTCAGCACCTTTGTATTAGCCTTTTGACAGGGCCAAGAATGAGCAACACAAGCACTGCCATTTCTTATCGCAAATGGGACAATGAAGTGTGGTAGATGCTGGATCCCTCTCTGTAAGGCATTTGTGCAAGTTCATCCCTCTTCCTTGGCTATTCTTAACTGCAAATCTGCATGCATTTGATATTTTCTGGACCTACCTAATACATTTTTAATGTAGATAAATCAAAAGGAAAATGTATGGATAGCAATGAAATACTGAATAAATTGCTGAAGCACATGATTCCAGTAGGACAGGACTTGGACAGCTGTCATTGATTTCAACAGACATAAAAATGCATAGGTTTGTCTGGAAAATGAAAAGTCATGTGTTTCTCCCTCACAGTCAGCACTGCACCATCTTTGGCATTCTGAATTTGCCTCTTGAGAAGCAGTCATTGCCTGATGCTTCCAACATGCATTAGACTTTGTGGTTGCTAATTCAACATGGCCTAGCAGATTGTGTGGTATTGTTGAAGGGAGAACCCTAACAAACATCTGCTTGGAAATTCTGGCATTCACCTGCAGCCAGATTCACAGCACAACAGGCAGGAAGCAGATATCTTAAAACAGGAACTGCTGTCGAGTGAATGGCAGGTAACTGTAAAAAGCAGTTGGCTTTTCAGAACAGCCCCAAATAGGTGCTTGGCTTAGACCTATTATTCTTCTACCAAAAAGACAGGCTTGTGAGGTGAGCCCAAGCCAACCTCATGGACTTCAACAAGGCTAAGTGCAAGGTCCTACACCTGGGTTGGAACAAACCCAAGAATAAATGCAGGCTAGGCAAGGAGTGGCTTCAGAGCAGTCTCAAGAAGGACTCCAAAGTGAGCTGCCCAAAAAAAAAAAAAAAAAAAAAAAAAATCAACATGAGCCAGCAATATGCACTTGCAGCTCAGAAGGCAACCATGTTCTGTGCTGCATCAAAAGAAGTGTGAAGAGCAGAACAAGTGAGGTGATTCTCCCCCTCTGCTCTGCTCCTTTGAGACCCCACCTGGAGTACTGAGACCAGCATAAGAAGGACATCTAACTCCTGGAATGGGTCCAGAAGAACATGATCAGATGGTTAAAATACCTCACTTATGGGAAGAAGCTATGAGAGCTGGGGTTGATCAGCCTGGAGAAGAGAAGGCTCCAGGGACAACTTATCGCAGCCTTTCAGTACCTGACAGGGACCTACAAGAGAGCTGGGAAGGGACTTTTTACAAGGGCTTGTTGTGATAGGACAAGAGGGAATGGATTGAAGCTTGAGGAGGGTAGATTTAGCCTGGATATTTAAAAGAAATTCTTTAAAGTGAGGGTGGTGAGACACTGAAACAGGTTGCCCAAGAAGGTTGTGGATGCCCCCTCCCTGGAGGTGTTCAAAACAACCTTGTTCCTGTGGGAAATGTCCCTGCCCATGGCAGGGAGGTTGGAACTGGATGAACTTTAAGGTCTCTTCCAACCCGAACCATTCTGTGACTCTCTGAAAGAGCTAAAGAAAGGCAGAGAAGTGGGTAAGTCTTTTATATTTGTGGTGGAGTGCCTGTGCTACCAAGCCAGCTTCGTGAATCCCCTTCCTCTCTTGCACCTCCCATGCACTGCTCAGGGCTATCTGTAGCCCACAAGCTGCCAAGCCTGTTTTCCACCGTTTTCACTAGAGAACCTTTTCTTTTGGCTTGCTGCTGCTTGTTCATGGCTCTGTCAGTTTGAATGGCAAACACGGATATAAGGAGTACCAAAGGCAAAACCCCATGTGGAGGTGAGAGTGTGCATCTGGAACTGGTCCAAACTGAGTAAATGTTTCTTCTTCTTTCACATGCTTAAGCAGGAACCAGGAAATATCATCAAGGGATTTCTTTTTCCCCCCATTTTCTAATTCCTGCTTATTCTTTTCATAAAGGGCTGACAATTTGTAAACATCCCCAAAGCAAAACATGTGCTCTGAGCTTTTGTTTTCTCAGGTTTCATGTCTGTTTACACTACAATAAGGCTAAATAAATGAAGGGTGGTAGTAGTAGCATCTCTCTTTTTTTGTTTTGATTTCTGGCTGGCATTTCAGTCTGGTCTGGAACAGATGAACCCACCAGGAAGGGATTCCCACTGTTGTCAAAGGGCTTTACATGAATATGCCCAGGGCCAGTCCTTCATTTCTTTTAATTTGCATGCCCTAAACTCCCACCAGTTTCACTGGGTGCTGACACTTTTTGCCAATGGCAGCATCAGATCTCCCAGCAGGGATCTCCTGTGTTGAGTCTAGAGGAGATTAATGTCTCCTTTCCCTGTGCTATGTGTAATCCTTTGGCTGCAGCATAAGGATGCAGGGAATACAAGGTCCTGCCATTGTGGTTTCATAGTATTTTGCATCACCTTTATACTCCATTTCTATAGGGGACTGTATGTGATGTAGGGCAGTGAGGAGGATTGTTAAGACCTTTAGAAGTGCTTGTCCTCATCACTGAGGTGTGCTAGGGCATGAACAAATTATTCCAAACAAAATAAAGCAAAACCTTTAAATCACCAAATTATTTTTCTTTTCCCCTTTACCCTTTCCCTCTCTTATGAGTACCAATATTTCTTTTAACCTTCTCTTCCAAATTTTCAGACAGCTCTGGCCTCAGACAAAAGCTGAAGCACCTAAACCCCATGAGAGAAGTCTATTCTTGCTTTATTTCTAGCCTATTTTTGCTATGAAGAGAGATGGATGCCCTCTGAAGCTCAGAACGGTATCTAGAGTTTTGGATTCTTTCTCTGACCTCTGTGACACTTGCCCATCACTTGTCCAGAACAAATACACTGTTTCTTGCAAAGTATTTGTCTGCTAATAAGGGGGAAAATAGTCCTGCAGAGGTGAACTGCTGTCAGTTTAGAGCATGGAAAGGTGAGCAATATCTCTTTTGTGGGGTAAAGAAGTGAAAAAGCACATCATGAAATGAGCACTTGAAAGGACAAAAGAAAGAACTCACTCACAGTTCAGGTCAGCTAGGTGCCAGGTGTTCCTCATCCAAGGCACAGTACTTGTTTCAAGCATTTTATTTCACAGCAGTGTTAATAGTCAAGGTACTTGACTGATGAATCAGAAACAAAAAGATAGAGATAAAGGGGACATTTTCTCCACAACACAAAGATGGGGCTATTCCCAAAGCAAAACTGCTGGGTCACAAAGATGGGCAACTCTGTGTCCACTTTTACATGAGGCAGCAGAGTACTTAGCAGCACAATTCCATCGGCTCAGCACTTACTGTAGCACTGACAAGAAGTCCTCAGGCAGCTATGTCTTTTTCTGCAGCTTTCTTGGCCAGTCTAAAACTAGATTGTTAGTGTCTGCAGAGGCTGAGGTTGAAGACGTGACTTGGGTTGTGAAAGAAATAGCAGACCAAAGACCAAACAGCAGTTCTGGTTTCTCCACACCACTTCCTTTTCATGTGTTACCCAGAACTGCATCCTGAGGAACAGGAAGAAAAGTCCCTTCTCACTGCCCTGTGCCTGGTGAGCAGAGCTTTCCTCCTTGCTCTCAGTCTATCACATTGTGCCAAAAGTAACATCATGTCACATTAATTTCTGGGAACGCACCCACATTGAAAAGTATCTTAGAAAAAGATAATCCTACAGTCCTTTAAAACCCTTAGTAGATCTGAGTTAGGTCTTCTGCTCTTCTTAAAGGTTCCTCAAACCAAATCCTGCATCCTTGATGCTTTTCCCCATGAGTTTTTGTGGGCCTCAGATGGGATAGCTAATTTGGAAAATGAACACTATAGTGGTGATGCTCAAGAAGTGAAGTCCCTTATATCGGCTTCATGGTGCAGAACAAATGTAAGCAAGGGCAGAAGGGATGGGAGAGAAACAAACCACTGAAGTAAGAGGAATTGCTGCAGAACCATTTCCAGGGCAGCTTTTCTGATGAGTTAGTAGTACTTTTCTGTAACAGTTTATCAGACTAGAACTGCAGTTCGTCTCATAAACCCCCTTCTTTATAATTCCTGGGTTTAAAGTAAGATGCATATCACCTTTATTGTCTCTTTTCCTTTCCCTTTCCTCTGGAAAAATGCCCAATGGAAAACATATGTGCTGCTTGTACACATTAGAATGTAAAACTAGAAAGCTTTTCAGGCATTTTTCTCTACTTCTTTTAGAAGTTGATTCAGGCCTGTGAACAGATGCATTCTTCATTGCATTAGCAGTCTATTCCATTTTCAATCAGCTACGTGATGCTATCCTGATATCATTTAACCTAAAATCATCTTTAGTTCAGAAGCCCAAATATTTGTATCATTCATAAGAGCTCAGTAAAGTGGCACTCAGAGTTGTGGGTTGGTTTTTATTGGGTGGTTTGGTTTTTTTGGGGGGGGGTTTGGTTGGTTGGTTGGTTGGTTGGGTTTTTTCCTCTGTCTCCTCAGTGCTTCCAAGCTGTTAAGTTGTAATACTTTCTGAAATTTGAAGGGCTGCACTCTGAATACTCTCCCTAGTTATAAAGTTAGGACAGTCAGGGCAATTACTTGTTTCCAGTAACAGCAGGTCTGACCTGGTTCAATGATAGTATACCTGGTGATGTGTATTATCATAGTCAATATAAAAGTTCCTTTCAGAGAACAACTAAAATCACCATGAAGCAAGTACCTTTATTGATCTCTGTTGTACATGGGTTTGCTAGAAATACTGCTTTACTTAAATTCTAATCTCTTATTTAACCAATATGTTGGTAGGGGCTTTTGGTTGTGGGTTTTGGTTTGTTTTTTGCTTTTGTTTTTGGGGTTTTTTTAGTGTTTTTGATTGGTTGGTTGGGTTTTTTTGTTGGTTGGTTGGTTGGTTTGGTGGGTTGGTTGGTTTGGGGTTTTTTCCTTTTAATTCACTAATAATTTGTGGCAAGGTGTAGGGCAAAGCCAAGACACACTGAATTCTGAAACATCTGACTTAAGAGAGCTGAAGGGAAAGACAGAGAACATTGCTATGCATGGCAATCTGGAATTGTGCACATAAGCAAATATTCTGGTACCACAAGGATTTCAGATCTGAAATATATGTGCAGCCTTTAGATCAAAGGATCCCTAAGTGTTTTATTATGCTGATCCATCTAATAATATTGTACAAACTCCAAAGTACCAGTATTTGGTAAACATTCACTTACCTACCTCTGATATGGAGCAATTGCAGGAATCAATCATAGTTACTGTCTAACAGCGAGCAACAAACTAAGCTCAGATTTGCAGCAAGAGAAAAGGAATTCTTAACTCATAGGACATGACAGAACAGTCTTGTAGGTGGTGTCCTTGGTGTAGCTTTATGTGTCCATACTTTGATCTTTCTAAAAGAGTAGAAGAGGCTGAATGCCAGATTAGGGGCAAGGTCCTCGGTCCTGCTTGGTTATGGGGTTGCCCCAAGGTTCTCACAATGGGGTGCACAAGCACTGATGCAGCACAGTGAAGCTAGAAGCAACTGGAGTCTTCTTGAAGGTATAGTGAGTCTATAGTGAGTGGCCAAATCAGTGAACTGTGGAAACAAACTGTCAGTGGTGGGTGGGTAGGTTTGGGGAAGGGATGAAGGGGACGGTGAAGGAGTCCAAGGTTTTGAAAGATGCTGCTTTTTTCACCCCAGTTCCTTCCAGGTGGCTGTGTAGGCAGCAGAGGGGACTTCAGCATTTCTATCAAGTTTTTGCAAGATCTGCCTAGCCGGGTACACTCAGACAGCTGCTTCTGTGCCAATTTTTGTTCAGGCTGGGCAGCAGTATGAGTGGTATCAAATGGAGCTGGTCCAGAAATGTCACTGCTGGAATAACCACTATCAACTATATTCATACAGCAAGTGGTGCAGCAAATGGCTATATGCTTGTCACAGCAGCTGATTGCATAACACTTAGGAAGGGCAATTGGTTCACTAGAGGACAGGGAAACTTGATTGTAAGAAGGCAGAGAAATGGCATAAAACTGTCAAAGGAAGAGAAAGGAACACCCATTCCATACTCCCTGAAATATCACTGGCTACTCATTCATAGATCTTAATGGTATGGCCATGGTTTTCTGGCATTTGAGTTGTGAGAGGTTCAAACGATGTCCCCCTGTGGTCGGCTACAACACTGAAAATCATCCAGAGTCACCTTCTTTATTTTTTTTCTCTCTGTCAGTGGAAAAGAGGAGAATCAGGTTGGGTTTTTTTTTCCCTAGGGGAGAAAAAAAAGTTAAGCTCTTAAAGCTAGGGTAATCTTTTTTGTAAGTTGTGGTTGGATTTGGTTGGTTGCTTTTTCCTCCATACCAAGCTTTTTCAGGTCTGTGTTATTTTAGTTAGAACATCTTACTATTTTAATCTCTCAACAGCCCAAACCATTGACCTAATAATATATCTTCGAGATAAAATGTATTATTTGATACAGGAAAATCGGTGTCAGTTTAAAAAGATAAATTGTATGCTCCCTAGCAAAGAGAGCCCTTAAGGATCAAGTCTCAGGTTTTGAATTTACAAATGAGTGCTGATTCAGATAATCCAGTTTCCGACAAGCTAGTCAGCACCCCACAATGTCACATTGAGGCCCAAAATATATTTAAAGCAGCTGTTTGCTATGATCATACATGTGCCCATCCATTTGTTTACAGAACTATCCTGAATACAAGGTCAAAAATTCACTATAGTTTAGGTGATATTCTGAAAAGAAAGAAAATGCAGTATGCTTTCCTTCTCAATTTAAGTATGTTGTGTGTGCATTTAAAACCTTCTCGCTACTGTGGGAAGCAAAAGGTGAACCTGGCTAGAGGCAAATGGTAAGGATAAAAACTCCAAATTGTTCTGACCCTTAGAAGAGAAAACCCCAAGCAACTCCACTAATAGAAAAATAAATCAGGTCCTTAACATTCTCAGCTGTATCTGAGTCATGGCATTTTTAAAATGCCACTAAGAAGGCTATTGCAAATTATCTAATTATTCGAAGAAGAAATTCCTCAGCCTAGGCTTTCTACCAAATGTTTTTTTTCACTGTTGCTCTGGAAAAGGATGGCCTTACACTGGCAGAACCCTTGTGGAAGTCTGTGGGAGTTTGCTTTCACTGTGAGCTGCAGGAAACAGTTGGTGAAAAATCAAGTCTGATGGGAAGTACTGTCAGGAAAATGGACTAGACCAAGAAGGAACACAGGCACTTAAAGTCTTACTGATGTCCGTGACAGGCTGTGGCTTACAATTCTTTAGGTGGCAGGTTCTATGTCTTCTTTTATATTTTAGAATTAACATACCAAAATCAAAAAGCTTGCTTATTTTTGAGAGGAATAGCAGATGTATTTTCAAGAGCCACAAACAAAACTGGGCAGCAGTGTAGAAAAGAGAGTCCTGGTGAGGATGGTAAAAAGCTAGGAGCAATCTTAGATTACTCACCAAGCAGATGTGATGTGTTGATTGCACAGTCCTTTGGCTATGCTGAGTTGCTCTACAGAGGAGCATAGGAGGTTATAGTGAGGTGGGTGTTGGTCTCTTCTCCCTAGTATCAAATGACACAGTGAGAGTAAATGGGCTGAAATCGCACTAGGGAAGGTTTAGGTGGAATATTAGGAAAAATCTGCTTATGGAAAGAGTAGTCAGAAATTGGAACAGGCTGCCCAAGGAGGTGGTGGAGTCACCATCCCTGATGGTATTCAAGAAATGCGTGGACATGGTACATCAGGACGTGGTTTAATGGCTATGCTTGTGTAAGGTCAATAGTTAGACTCAATAATCTTAGAGGTCTGTTCCAACCAAAACAATTCTATGATTCTGTGTCTTGCTCATGGCAGCTGTGCCAGTGATGCAACAGATGAGCAAATCTCAGGGTGAATGGAGCCAGTGCAGTGGTGGTTTTGAGTACCTTGTATAAACACCTCAGACATCCAAGGTTCTTAAAGAAACCAAGACATGAAAGAAATGAAATACTAGGGAGAGATGTATCCTTCAGTTACTCTGCATCTTTGCAGAGGTTCTCAGAGGTCAGTAACCCAAGTACACATTCCTTACAATCCTTGAGGTGAGACAATACTGTTTCACTTGGAAAAGGTTTCCCTCTACAGAGGTCAAGGAATACATCAGATCTAAGCATGGGTGAAGTGTTCCACTGAATTGCAGCATATAAAGCTTCTGTTTAGGAGATGGCAAACAAAACTTTCATCAGCATCCACCATACAGAGAAAGCTCCCTAAAGCTGTGTGACCCTCACAGGTTATGCCTCTTGGAGGTGGCACCACTGTACCTCTACAGTCACTGCAGCTTGTTGCTGGGGACACATGTACCATGCAAGAAAAATCCCTGTACAGTACTTTCTTTCCTGTGCTGTCGCTTCTCTACTCTGTGTGGAAGGTTTTTCAGACCAACACTCAGGTACAGAAAGCATTTCACAAGAAATTAATCCTTCCTTGGGCAGGCATAGAGCAAAGAAAATTTGTTCCACTCCTCCTCAGGTCTTTAGATTAGTTTTAATAGTGATGAAACTTGAGATCTGCTCTTTCCTGCATCCCACCTTTTGTGATCCACAGTGAGCTTTGTATTACTTTGATGCAGTCTCCAGCCTTGGGCCAGCAACCAGCCCTCCCAGCTCACAGCAGCACAGCTCACAAGTTAGCGTTTTGCCTCCTGATTTGACAAAGACCTACACTCCACTTGTGGCTCCTGTGAGAAAAATTAGCTAAGCAGATTGAACAGAAATTTTGCTGAAAGAAGATTAGCAAGTTCAAACCATGATTGGTGCCTAACTCCCAGAAGCAGATGCACCCTGATGAGAGACACATAAACGTTTGTCTTCCTTGTGAGAAGGTACAATATTATTTACTCATTGTAACTTGCCAGGGTTTCTATTAGAATGAGAAGCCTGACAAGGAGTACGTGAGTTTTTTTGAGAGAGGGAGAGAAAAAAAATAAAGAGCCATCACATATATCTAGATACTGGGGGGAAAAAAATTTAAAAAACACCAAACACTACTGCACACACTCACCAGAGATTATATAACTTAAAATGTTTTAAGTGCAACATTTGTGTCTGGAGTGAGCAATTATCCATCTTTTTTTTATATCTTAGGAAAAAGAAAAATGTAATAATAACCACAGGTTTTGATCAGTGGTAGATGAGTCATCTAATGTCAAAACTGTAGCAAAGACTCCAAGCCTTGTAATGCAAGTACATTTTAATCTTCAGTCCTTTTTAATTATCTACTTACGGAAACTTGGATGGAGAGTGAGAGACTGTGCATATCGAGTGACTTCTGCACTGGATTTTATTTGTAAACTCTCAGTGAAGAGAATGCTAGGTAGGAGTAGATCCTGACTTTTTCTGAATGCTGTTGTGCTTACTTAATCCAGATGAAGAGCTTGCACAGAGTTAAAAGGGGTTCAGTAAAACGTCAGTGAAACTGGAGAGTCATTATACTTTGAAAGGAAGAAAGAATACATGACAGCTTGTATTCTGACCTTGAAACTCAGTCCCATTTTATAACCATTCTGCACTAAAACTCACTTCCTCCTCATGGTCAGCAGTTGAACCTTGGCACTATCTCTAGGCGTATCAAGGATAAGAAGGTCATTGGGAGCAGTCAGCATGGTTTTACCAAGGGGAAGTCATGTTTGATCAACATGAAAGCCTTTTGCAAGGACATAACCAGTTGGATAGATGATGGTAGTGCAGTGGATGTGGTTTATGTTGATCTCAGGAAAGCATCTGACACTGGTCTCCCACAGCATCATCACAGATAACCTGAAGAAGCATGGTTTTAATGGTGGGGTAGTGAGATGGATTGAGAACTGGTTGAAGGAAAGAAGTCAAAGAGTTGTGATCAATGAAGCAGAGTCTAGGTGGAGGCCTTTGTCTAGTGGAGTTCTTCAGAGGTCAGTACTGGAACAAGCACTATTCAACGTATTCACCAGCAACCTGTATAAGGGCACAGAGTGCACTGTCAGCAAGTTTGCCAATGACAAAAAAATGGCAGGAGTGGCTGACACACCAGAGGGCTGTGCTGCCATTCAGCAGGACTTGGACAGGCTGCAGAGTTGGGCAGGGAGAAATTTAATCAAATACAAGAAGCACAAGTGTAGAGTCTTACACCTGGGAAAGAACACCATGGACCAATACGGGTTGGGCACTGTCCTGTTGGAGATCAGCATAGGGCAAAAGAACCTGGAAATACTGGTAGACAACAGGATGGCCATGAGCCAGGAGAGAACCCTTGTGGCCAAGAAGGATGATGGTATACTGGGGTGTATTAGAAGGAGTGTGGCTTACAGGTCAAGAGAGGTTCTCCTCCTGCTCTGCTCTCTGCCTGTGAGGCTGCATCTGGAATATTGTGTCCAGTTCTGGACTTCTCATCTCAAGAAGGACCTCAGAGAACTCCTTGAATGAGTCCATTGCAGAACCACAGATGATGAAGGGAGTGGAATATCTCTTTTATGAGGAAACACTAAGAGAACTGTGTCTCTTTAGCTTGGAGAAGAGGGGACTGAGAGGTGACCTCATCATGCTCATAGATATGGGAAGGGTGAGCATTAGGAAGATGGATCCAGGCTCTTCTCAGTGGTCCAATGGTAGGACAAGGGGCAGTAGGTGCAAGCTGGAGCATAAGAGATTCCACATAAGCATAAGGAAAAACTTTTACACTGTGAGGGTGACAGAGCCCTGGAACAGGCTGCCCAGAGAGGCTGTGGGGTTTTCCTCTCTGGAGAATTTCAAAACCTGCCTGGGTCTATTCCTGTGTGACCTATTCTAGATGATCCTGCTCTGGCAGTGGGGTTGGACTAGAAGATCTTTCAAGGTCCCTTCCAGCCCCTAACATTGTGCAATTGTGTGAAACTCACAAACATAGCCCTGCCCTGATATAGAAAATAAAAAGTACAGCCATATGGTTTGTATGGAAAATCCAAGTGTTCTCTAAATTTACATGCAGGCCTTTGTTTTGTTTTCCTTTTATCTGCCTTGCTTTTTCCTAGTCATTGGTCTTCTGTGTTTGCAGTACCAAGCAACAGCCTATTACTGCTCTGCAGCTTTTATATGAGAATGTAGCCTTTCAGATGCACTCATCCTAGGCAGCAATAGCTGCCTTCACCCACAGTTAAGGTTTCACAATCATTTCCATTACAGGAGTATTTACTTTTTTAATTTTTTGTGCTGAGTTTGCCTGCAACTTTGCTAATCTTTGTCATTCAGGCTGAAATTTCCCATGCCAAATGTCTACGTCACACTTCTTCTGCTTAGTTTACAACAAAATTACTTAAATATCAACCAATTCCAAGAACAAGATGATGCAAAATGTGTACATCTGCCCACATTAGGAATCACAGAATCACAGAATGTTAGAGGTTGGAAAGGATCTCAAAAGATCATCTAGACCAACCCCTCTGCCAGATCAGGAATCGTACTCTCAGTTGAAAAGCTCTGATGCACTCACTCCTTTTCATTCTGGAGGTCAATACAAAGCTGTCCTGCTTTTTAGAAGTATGTTTGACATTACTGTGGCATTTCTTGAAATCTATTAAAAAAAAAAAAAAAAAAAAAAAAAGGTTAGGCACTTGGATTGTGCCTGGTTAAAAGGGACCTAGAGTTTGGAAATTAAATTCTGTAGAAATCTACCAACCTTTCAAGTGGAAACCAACG
This sequence comes from Psilopogon haemacephalus, assembly GCA_013396835.1. NCBI lineage: Eukaryota > Metazoa > Chordata > Aves > Piciformes > Megalaimidae > Psilopogon > Psilopogon haemacephalus. Next base: position 60,730 of record VWZI01000027.1, read on the forward strand.
TAGCCTGAAGTGTCACAGCAGTGGAAGCACCTGTTTGGCCTTAGGCAAAGTGTACAGGCACCAGAGAGATGAGGCTTGTCTACAGACAGAGGATTTTCCTGTCCAGATCCAGAATCATAGGATGGTAGTTGTTGGAAGACACCTCTAGAGATTATCTAGTCCAATACCCCTGCCAAAGCAGGATCACACAGGAATGCATCCAGGTGGGTTTTGAAAGTCTCTGGAGAACCACAACCTCTCTGGACAGCCTTTTCCAGGGCTCCAGCACTCTCACAGTAAAGAAGTTTCTCCTCATGTTGAGGTGGAACTTCCTGTGTACCAGCTTATATGCACTGTTCCTTGTCCTGTTACTGGGCACCACCAAAAAGAGACTGACACCTTTATCTTGACACCCACCCCTGTTCTTGTTCAGCACATACTTTTGGAGTTTCCAGGCAAGCTAGGTACTTGGCTACCTAGGGATAAGTCCGTGGATATAAGGTTTCTACCATTAATACTTTCTCTGCTACCTCAGATGAGGAAAGGCTGACGAGGAGATGATATTCCAGCTATATGTGACAAACCTTATGAGGACAAAATATCAAGGTGAAGTTTTGATATTGCCTGTGTTTATATTTCTTTGGAAGCATCGTGGAATGTAATTCACAAAGCAGAGTTAAGATTGCAGCCATTCAGAAGCCAGGACTCTCCTTGCAACTGTTTCAGCTCTTTCCTTATGGCACAAGAATGGTGTAGAGAGTATAGAGAAACAGTTGAGAAATTATGATGTCAAGGAGACCTACTGAAGAGCTGCATCCACCTCTGGACTCTGCTTATTAAGCTGTCTCCTCTGGGACTTTTGACTATTCCTCAAGAAGCTTCAAAGTATTGCCATTTTGTTCAAGAAAGGCTTCTTCCTCTCATCCCCTCTGTCACTGGCTTATGTTAAAGAAAGCATCACTACGCTGTGAATAAAGAGCACATATGTGGCTAAAAGTTACAGCAACATATCAAACCTTTCATCATAATAATTCGATGACAGAAAGAAAATGCAAAAGGGGGTGGGGGTCAGAGGGTGGGGGTGTGGTGTTGAGATGTATATACTCTTTCATTTACATTTTTTCTCTTCTGGCAAAAGCTGTAGGAGCAGATCTGTAGTACTGTCACAAGTATGGATCAGCTAGAGACAGATCTACTGCAAGCATAGACTGGGGCAGCAAGATGCTAATGGCTGCAAAGTGCTCATTGCCACTATGTCTGCTTGGCCAGTATCAAAACTTCGGCTAATATAGTGTCTGAAGAAGAATATAAAGCTGGTGAAGGGTCTAGAGAGCAAGTCCTATGATGAGCAGCTGAAAGAGCTGGGTTTATTTAGTCTGGAGAAAATGAGACTCAGGGGAGATCATATTGCTCTCTACGACTACCAGAAAAGAGGCTGTAGAGAGGTGGGGGTTGGTATGTTCAATCAAGTAACAAGTGATAGAACAAGAGGAAACGTCCTCAAGTTGCACCAAAGGAAGTTTAGGTTGGATATTAGGAAAATTTTCTCCACTGGAAGGTTTATCAGGCATGGGAACATTTTGCTTAGGGAGGTGGTGCAGTCCCCATCCCTGGAGGTATTTAAAAGTCATGCAGGTGTAATGCTTAAGGATATGGTTTAGGTAAGGACTTGTCAGTGTTAGGCTAATGATAGGACAAGATGATCTTGAAGGTCTTTTCCAATCTAAGCAATTTATGACTCTGTTGGATCTGCTACAAGAAGGGAGCAGGGTCCTTCCCTGGCAGCTACCAGAGGCCTCAGTAGTTTCAGCTCCTGTTCTCCTGTTTCTTCCTTCCCTCCTTCTGCCCTGACATCTGCCTCTTCTCTCCAGGCAGCAATGGTATCATTGCCTGTGCAGCCCACGTAGATATCTCTGTAAGGGAGAATGAGGTTACCAATGAAGAAAATACCAGCCTAAGATTCTTGGGAAAATATTTTACTTATTTAAAAATATTTAAAAATGCAGAACACTGAGTTCTGGGAATAACCTACATACCTGAGTGAGGCTTTGCCAGTCAAGGATGATACAGTCATATCAACCTCAAGCACACAATCACACATGCTTTGCTCTGTGACTCTCTTCCCAACACAACTGGTAACACATTATGAAACATGCAGATCAAGGTTGCTCTAGGATAAATATTAGAAGATAGATAACAGCTTTGAGTTTTGCTTATGTTGTGAATTACATCAGGATGGACCATTCAAAGAAGATCACAAGGCAAGATCTTTAGGTGCGCTCAAGAAGAACTTGCAGTGGATTCATGAGGCTGGAATTGTGCACGTTTGAGAAAGCTGAAGTGCTAGAGTGTCAGTAATACAGGAGTCTGAAACCCTGTTGATGTTGCTTAATTCTGAGTACTAATGAGTTTTAAGTGGCTTAGTTATCTTAAACTGCTCTAAAGGCCTAGACTGATTTAAGCAGTTTAGCTTACAGTTGTGCCACTCATGGTTCATATGGGTGAGGGAACCTAATCAAAGCAATGTACAGTCAGGAAGTGTTAAGACATGTAATTCAGCTCTAATGAATGCTCAACATTTTAAAAAGGTAATAATTTTCAGACTTTTTGTCCTGATTTTTCTTTCAACTAGAGGACTATCAGACAGGAAAATAGAGGCTTTGGAGCATCAAGGTTCAGGGCAGATAAAAATTTCCTAACAGTAAGGATATTCCCAAATACTAACTCTGGAACTAAGACTTGATCTGAAAAGCCAAAATGATACTTCACTGCTCTTTGGAAACAGTAATTTGGCATGTTACTTATTTTTTACTTTTCCGTGGTGTTTCTTAATTTTTCTCTAGGAATAGATGAAATAATTCCTAGCTGTCAGGTAGTGCTTCTCAGCTGCTCGCTAAAGTAGCTGCTTTCTTTGGTTACTCCAGTTTGAAGAAAGGCAGTTCACAAAAGTTTTAGAGGTTTGCAAAAGGACTTTGTTTTCACCCTGACATACTAAGAAGTAAGCAGACACCAGTGTCTTTTTTTTTCCCCAGGCTAACCTGCCTGCTCCCCCAACAAAAAAAGTTAGGAGAAAAGTAACACACAAAACTCAGAGTTGAGATAAAGTGGTAAGAGTTTAATATAACGTGAGATATAATCACAATGCGTAATTAACTTAACTAATAATCTAATTCATCTAATAATACAATACCTGATTACCTTAGCTTAACCTATTTGCAGAAGAAGCACAGTGAAATACAGGGTGAAAGACAAACAGACAAACAAGCAAACCTAAACAAAAATCCAGCAGAAAACCAGAAAACTAAAACCAGTGAGCTACCCAACACCCATTCTTCTTACTGCCATGCCTGCAGAAAGGAGCCAACACCCAAGAACCCAGAACCCAAAAGGAGAAACCCAAACTGAAAGCCTCCCATGCTGCAATCTAAACTTTAAGCCCCATAATACTTTGCTTCAGTTAGCACTTTCATGTTTGAAGCTGGCACGGCAGCAGCATGGTACGAGTAACTGCAGCAGGTTCAACTCAACCCATGACAAAGGGGTACTCACCATTCCCATAAAACAAGGGGACCAAGGCTTGAATCTAGAAGACTCAGCAGATTATATTGTGTCTGGAAGTGTTTGTGTAAGAGGCAAAGATAGATGACCACCTTTTGCACCAGGAAGGACAGATAGAAGAGCAAATGCAGTAAAGATGTGGGCTGGGCAGGGAAAAGAGAGGGCCCTGAATTTGTTGACACTAAGCACAAGTCCTGTGGCTCCATGTTGGAATATGCTAGCTTTGCTAATCATAGAATTGATGTTGGAAAAGACCTCTAACATCGAGTCCAATCAAAACCCAACTACCATGACCACTAAACTATATTCTGAAGCGCCAATTCTACATGCTTCTTGAACACTTCCAGGGATGGCAACTCCAGTCCCTCCTTGCGTGGCCTATTCCAATGCCTGACCACTCTTTCAGGAAGAAAAAAATCTTCCCTAATATCCAGCCTAAACCTCCCCTGGCACTACTTAAGCCCATTTCCTCTCATCCAGTCACTAGTTACTTGGGAGCCCAACACTGGCCTCACTACAACCTCCTTTTGGGTAGATGTAAGGAGCAATAAGACCTCCCCTTAGCCTTCTCTTCTCCAGACTAAACAATTCCTTCAGCTTCTGTGGAGAGTTTTTAGACGAATGGCTAAAGGAGAGAGGACCTAATTGCCTTGGGCTGGCTGAGAAACAGCATGGGCACTGTACAAGGACACAGCAGCCTTGATGGAGAAATCATACAATAACAGGATGCAGGTGCAGAAACTAACTCGTGCAAAACAGAATCTAGCTAGCCACAGGAATGTAAGATATGCTGTGAGGAGGACAAGGGCAAAAGATAACAAGGAGCCAATGATGAGGTCCACTTTTGCAGTATGTATGAGCTTCATTAATGCGGCTATATAACTGTGAGCTTCTGATAAATAAAGTGAGACTTGTTGATCATCATCGGGTGAGCACGTCTCCCGTCGTTTTTTTCCCACAAATGGTGACCCTTGACGTGATAACGGTAAGAAGGACACGCAGCCAGTGTGGACCACGGCAGAAACATGATCCACGGCAGGTGGCGCGACGATGGGGTCGGGTCCTGAGCAGCCGGGACGGCAAATAAGAGCACCGGGAGAAGAAAAGAAGTGCTCCGCGCTCTGAGTGATCGTATAGACGAGATCGGCCGTTACGCGCTGCCGAAGCCTGAAAAAGGGGCTGCAACGGTATCGACGCAATAAGTATGGAAAGGCAAGCAGTGTATGATTTATTTTATTCTTAAGAAAAGGGGGGTTAAAGATATAGATTTGCAGAAAGAATTACCGGGTTATTAGAATATGGACATGTAAAGGGAATGTTTGTGAACCCTCATACTGTTCATGAGATTTCTGAGTGGCGAAAGCTTGGAGACTTGTTGATCATCATCGGGTGAGCAGGTCTCCCGTCGTTTTTCCCACAAGCTGCTCCTTGTATGACGTGCCCTCCAAACCCCTCATCAGCACCGTTTTTCTTCTCTGGACATCCTCTAGAACCTCAATTGTCATCTGCATAACCTAGGTTTTGCAAGCACCAATTAATTATTATATTCTTTATTGGCATCATGTTGCTGAAAAGCTTTCTGGAGCTCAGCCTGCAAACCAGGGTTGCAGCCCTCTATTCTTGTCTAGAGTTGAAGGCTGGGTGTTAGGCCTCATCTGCTTATCACAACTGGCTGCTCCAGCCAAGAGCTTATTTGCTTATTTGTCAGTAAGCTTCCCCAAGGAGGCATTGCTCCACCATTGATTCAGTTGGAAATGCAAGAAGTGACCTTTCTGAGTGAATATTTACATCTGGAAGATGCTTAACATGTTTGGCACACTGCTAGGAATAACATCACAAATAATAACAGTATTACTGTGTCGCTAGAAAAGATCTTTACAAACACAGACGAGAACAAAAAGCTGGAGCAGAAAACACTACAGTAGTCCATTCATCCTGTGGCAGTTTCAGAAAAATCCTTTGCTGGGGACAACTTCACATTAAAAAATGCTTTTTGCTGGTGCCACAAACTCCCACTACTGGAAAGAAACGGTCTCTTTGCACTTGTGCTGAAGAGGTAATGTTGATGTGTTTCTAATTTTTAGATAATGCCACAGAAACACTGAAGAGGCTAAGAAGTACATCTGAGTAACAAAGAATAAATAAGACAATGCCAATTTTATTCCTGTGGACTTTGATTTAGATTTTCAAGTGTAACAGGCACAGACACACTAATTGTAGGCACACATGATGTCACCTTTGGGCTCTGGCTCACTTACGCCATTTTGGGATGAGAATGAGAACATTCCCCTGCCCTGCTTTTACAAATCTTTCTGAGTCCTTCAGCACCATTGCCACTTCACCACTTTGCATCGTAAACCCCTTATCAATTGCCTCCTGAGACAAGAGACTGGTTTTATACCATGTGACTCATGCGAAACAGAACAACAAGAGTATCAAATGGTTTATCCAGGGATACATTAAAAATCTGGGCAAGTCAAGGGGTTGAATCTACATCAAGCCCACCATGAGAGAGCAACTTACCCTTGTGGCCAGGAGGTCCAGTGGTATCCTGGGATTCATTAGGAAGAGTGTGATCAGCAGGTTCTGCCCCTGTACAGTGACCTAGTGAGTAGTGAGGCCAGTTCTGGGCTTCTCATTTCAAGAGAGATAGGGAAATTGTGGAGAGAGTTTAATGGAGACTACAAAGATGATTAAGGGAATAGAACATCTGTTTTATGAGGAAAGACTGAGAGACCTGAGGCTGTTTAGCCTAGAGAAGAGAAGGCTGAGAAGAGATCTGAACAATGCTTACAAATACCTTAAGGTGGGCGTCAATAAGGAGCCAGTCTCTTCTCACTGGTGCCCGGTGACAGGATAAGGGGTAATAACCACAAACTGGAGCACAGAAAGTTCCACCTCAACATGCAGAAGAACTTATTTGTTGTAAGGGTGCCAAAGCACTGGAAAAGGCTGGCCAGAGAGGTTGTGGAATCTCCTCCTTCAGAGACTTTCAAAACCTGCCTGGACTTGTTCCTGTGTGGCCCACCTTAGGTGATCCTGCTTTGGCAGGGGGCTTGGACTCAGTGATCTCTGGAGGGCACTTCCAACCCTTAACATTTTCTCCCAAGTTCTAGCCTCTTTAATGCCACTGGACTTTAGCAGAGGATGCCTGCACTCTCCTAACAAGCTTGTCAGCACACCTACATAGATCTCCAGGGAAATCTGATCCTTGATGTTATTTAGAATTCAGGGGACAGGGGACAGCAGGGGGGGGAGTGGAAATAATGGCAGTAGTATTTTTAACCTCAAATGTTAATTATTGCCTTTATACAGCCACATTTTAATGCTAAAAGCTCTGGGTTGTATATCCAAGTTTTCTTGATATAAAGATGTAATCAATTCTGGAACAGAATGCAGTAGCGGTTCTCCTGCATCCAGCAATTTTACAAGAAATCACAGAACAGCTTATAAAAAAGAGAGAGAGGAGATAATTTGTGTATTTGTAGCCTGGCACAAGCTTTTCTAAAGAGCTAATAGGTGAGAGGGACCAAAACTACAAACTACATACCCTGTTCTTCTGGTTCCTAATTGTCCCAGCAAGATCCCTAATTGTGGGAAGTCATGCAGAAACCAATCAAAGGCACACAAGAAATCCATATCTGGAACTGTAGAACAAAAATGGAAAGCACACTGGGAATCTCTGTAAAAGTCTCGGTGCAATTAATGTGAAATAAGAAAATGTAGAGATTAGAGAAGGTTTTTCTGTTCTGTTGCTTGAGGCAATAGTGATTTAGTAGAGGATTAACTCCTCCATCCAAAAGTGAAGGAGTAAGACCACTGTCAAAGAGCTAAAACATGTTCGAGTCAGCATCTTCATTTGGTCTGTGACATCACCTTGTGTCTATAAAGATGTGATAATTGTGATGTGGTCAGCACAGTGCCTGCATGACAAGCAAGATTTGTTTTCCTTTCACAGAAAAACCTGGAGACAGTGGGAGAATCACTGGTTCACTACCTCAAAGAGGCAATCTAAGAGGTGGTGCTGGAAGGAAAAAAAGTAAGGGAAGTCAAACTGGCTCCAACAGAAAGGGGATCCCAGGATGAGATGTGAGAATTTATCCCACTGCTTGAACAAAATCTTGTGGACATGAATATATAGTAATCATTCTTGGTTTGAGAGTGAGAGTATGGATCCTAGAATAATTCTCCAATGTAAAGAAAGTGATCTGAGAATCAGAAGGTTTTCTAATTAAAGCTTGAGCTAAGACAGGACAAAGTTGCAGACTTGTTCTTAGCTTGGCCTCAGTTTAGGATTGAAGAAGAGATTTAAAAGATGACTGAAGATATTTCTTTAAGGGTTATTCCAGTTCAAAGCATGAATGGAGCTTGAAATAACTTGCTAAATATAAATACAGAAGACGTATAGGTCAGGAGGGTACTTTTTGCCTATGTCTGCATCCAAAGCCAGACGATCTCTCTTGTTAAACCTCTGTGCCTCACTTGCAAACACTAGACAATCCACCTCACCTCTTGAAGCTGAAGGATAGCATCTTCCAGAGTGGAGTGAGCTATATTCTTCCTCCATGGCTATTGGCCTTGCAGTCATTTTAAGTCTGATACTAGAACTGGAAGAGAGAGACCAGCTGTGATTTTCATGAAGTAAATTCTCTTTTCTGGCAAAGGCACTTATTAATTCTCTAAGCATCCCTTGAATTCCTTTACTTTTGTCCCTGCAGACATCAAGCAGGACATCTCTCTAAGCCTCATGAGTGAATTCTAAAGGAAGATTTATCCTCTGTTATTTGCAGATACATGTCAGCAGGTTAACAGGGAGGTACAGAGAAGAAAGGACACGTTACCTAACAGAGCTACAAGTGCCAGGGACTAGTCCCACGGCAAGCTGTGAAATATCTATACCACAAATCATGTTCAAAAGAAGCAAAAGCTAATGTTTACCTCCCCCTCAGTTTAATGCTCTCAGCTGTAGAAATACAAAGCACACAGAAATCAGGAATAAAATCCAATCAGCCATGTGCTGTCAAATGGTTTCGCCTGCTCCTGGTAGCATAGATTGGCACAGCTATAAGATAGTCCCCATGACTATCCCAGTCTGAAAACAATTGCATTGGGTGGATAAACATTGCTGACAGAAGCTTTATGCCATCTAAATAGATAAGCAGAGCTGTACTGGGCTGTGGGGATTTTTCTTAAGGAATCCCACTTCATGGGTGTGGTGGGTTAAGAACTTTTTCCTCCCCCAATTGAAATTTACTAGACCAGTGCAGACAGCTCAGATGTAAGATAAAGCTATACTTACAGCAAAGCTAAATCTTCAAGCATATATACACAATATATTTACATGTACTTACAATATACAATTTAGTAATAATACAGAAATCCAGACTTATCCCCCAGACAAAGAAAGTCTAGAAGAGACCCATGACACCCTCTCTCTCTCCCCAGACAAAAAACAACCACCAAGGCTTACATATGTGTTAACTGGTTAGCCAAGGTTAGTGGAAGAGATTAGAGAGAGAAGTGAAGAGAGAAGCAAAGAATCACAGAATTGCAGAAACATTCCAGTTGGAAAACACCCCCAGGATCATCAAGTCCAACCATTATCCCTGCTCTACAAAGTTCACCCTTAAACCATATCCTCAAGCACCACATCCAAACGACTTTTAAACACCTCCAGGGTTGGTAACTCAACCACCTCTCTGGGCAGCCCATTCCAGTGCCTGATCACTCTTGCTGTGAAAAAATGTTTCCTAATCTCCAGTCTAAACCCACTCAGCCAAGAGGCCATTCCCTCTTGTTCTGTCACTATTTACCTGTAAGAAGAGACCAGCAGCAGCCTCTCCACAACATCCTTTCAGATAGCTGTAGACAGAGACGAGGTCTCCCCTCAACCTCCGCTTCTTCAAACTGAACAGCCCCAGCTCCTTCAGTCACTCTTCATAAGATTTATTTTCCAGGCCCTTCACCAGCTTCATTGCCCTCTGCACTCCAGCAACTCCACATACTTCTTGTAATGAGGTGCCTAAAACTGAAGAGACCCCGTGCTCAAAAGCGAAGAAAGAATTGTTTACACATTGGGGTTTTCATACCTTTTAGCAAACCAACGAATGATATAGACTTTATCATTATGACTCTTTTACAACCAATAATCTAATTTCTCTTATTAGAATATTCCAATCATCTATAAACCAGCACAATGGAAAATTACAATTGCACCGACTGACCAGTTTTATTGAATGAGTAGGACCCTGAAAAAAATAAAAATCCTTTAGATCTCAGACTGGCCAGCCAGAAAGAGTTGGAGCTTGTGGTTTCTAAGACTCCATCTTACATGTGTATTCCAGGGTTAATATCCTTTTCACAAATCCCCATCTCTCAGAATTGCTTTGAAGATATACCCATGAAGTGGCAACAGAGAGAAAAATGTGTTTTCATGGCACAATGTGAGGCTACTTATCTGGATATCACAGGGTGTAGGACACACACAGTGTTCAGAGCTGGCCCCGATACACTGGTCTAGCACTTCACTGAGCCATGGAGACCTGCAGCGTGATACTCTGCTGAGAGAACTGGGGAGAAATACGTACAGGGAAAACACCAGTTGTGTATTCGACAGACTATTCAACTTGTGTGCAGGATCTAAGGTGCATAGATTCATGTGGAATGACTCAGAAAAGACGAGCATGTTGGCTTATCTGATCCATGACTATGAGATGGTAAGTCCAATTCTAGGACCAGAGGGAATGTGCCACGGCAGCGCTGAAATGGTACATACTTACTGTGCTGTGTCAAATGCTTTTTAAAGAAGTGAAGGGACACACTGTTCTGGCAGATTGTATGTCATGCACACTGTCTGCTCTTCACTGACTTCATGATGAGTCACTTATGGTCTGTCCTTCCACCACTGGTCTAAGTCCCCTATCTCAATATAAAGCTTCCTAAATGCCAGCTTCTGTGCTTTGGCTGGAAAGATTATTAAAATGGGATTGTACACATTTTTAAGGTCCAGGTGATACCTGTAGTAGCACATATCTTCTGTGTAATATGTTAGTGATACTGTTAGTAGTAGTAGTAGTAGTATTAGTAGTAGTAGTAGTAGTGCTACTACAGGCTGTGTTCAGAGTGGGTTGAGAATAGCCCTGAAGAAAAAGATTTGGGGGTTTTCATGAAATCTAGAAGGCAAACCATATCCTAGGCTGCAACAAGAGGATTATAGCCAGCATGTCAAGAGAGATGATTCTTCTCCTTTACTCTGCTCTTATAAGACCCCTCCTTGAATATTGCATCCAGTTCTAGTGTCCCCATTGTAAGAGGGATATAGAACTGTGGGAGCAAGTCCAGCGAAAGGCCACAAAAATGATCCAAGGGATTGAGCATCTCTGCTATGAGGATAGGCTGAGGGAGATGGGGCTGTTCATCCTGGAAAAGAGAAGACTCTGGGGGACCTTACAGCTGCCTTCCAAGACCTGAAGGGAACCTACAGGAAGGCTGGAGAGGGACTTTTTGTAATGGTGTCTAGCAATAGCACAAGACAGAATGGCTTTAAGCTAGGGGGCAGTAGGTTGAGAAAGGATCTTAGGAAGAAGTTCTTCAGTATGAGGGTGGTGGGACTCTGAACAGGTTGCCCAGAGGGGTTGTGGATGCCCCTCCCTGGAGGTGTTCAAGGCCAGGTTGGATGAGGCCTTGAGCAACCAAGTCTAGTCGAGAGGCATCCCTGCCCATGGCAGGGAGGTTGGAGTAGGTGATCTCGAAACACGTTTCCAACCAAAGCCCTTCAATGATCCTATGAATCTACAATACTACTACTCAGTAGTGTGCAGGCCACATATCAATGATCACACAGTCACTGTTGAGTTTCATCAGTGCCCTGTGCAGTGTGTGGTACAGGTTCCTCAGACAAAACAGATTGTGATCCTGCAACTGGAGATGGTATCAGAGTGCCTTAGCTCCAAAAGGGAACAAAGGTTTCATAGGCAGTTCTAATCTTGCCATTTCCTACCTGTGAGTGCATGATTTTGTGTCCTTGATGATGTTCCTTTTGTATGTCATATGATCATAAGCCTAAGCCTGTGAGCATTTCCCACACAGCACTTGGATATTTTGTCTGTAACTCTTTAACAGTGTGCTTTTGTGTCTTCCTTTGCAGAACTCTTGCTACTACCTCTGTCTGTAATCTTTAGTGATAAATTCTTCTATGAACCAAAGCAGCCTGGTACACAATTGCTTAAGCATCTGCAATACCGAGACTAAATGTTTTGGCATCGAGGAGCTGCTGTAAACAGAGCTTCTTTTGTGATGTGTTCCTACTGGAAGTTATTGAAATCTCATATCAGTATTTTTTGTTAAGTTTTAAAACATACTGCCTCCTTTATTACCTGCTTCCCTAGCAATCCCCTTTGTCATTCAACAAATTAATAACACAGCTGTGTTATTAGCCAGTTTTCCATCTGAACTTGAGGGTGACTTTCACCAGAATGCAATTCAGTTAGGTGCTGTGCCAGCTGCCAGGTGCTGGGGTCAACCTGGAGTGAAACTGAGCTGGTTTGTCACTGGGCTCTTGGAAGCAGGACTGTCTCCGTGCCTCTGCCAGGAAGGGATGAGCAACATGCCTCGCTGTAAGGCTGCTGGCTATGTCTCTAACCAGAGGCTGCTTGTGGCTGCTGTCCCATTAGGAGCTACAGCAGCTAACCTGATTTTCAAAGGGAGCTTGCCCTTGGTAAAGTTGAGAAACCTTCACACTGCAAATTGAGTGCGCTTAAATGCAGCATGTCTCCAGAGCAGCCTTCCAGTGACAGAACAAAAGAGAATTTAGAAGTATGAGGAACAGAAGATCAATGATGACAGAAAATGGAAGGAAGAGTTGGAATATGGGTGGAAGAGACAGTGGTGGTGACCCTGTGCAGAGATTAGAGGAGTGAGGATAGATCATGCTGATAGCCCTGCCACTGGAAATAGCAACTGCCCACACAGTCTGAACCCAGTCAAGGAGGAGCATGGGCAACAGAAGACAATCTGGCTCTCTGACACCTTGGAACATGCGAAACAGGCATCTGGGTCATAGCTGGCTTGTGTGCTTTAGGTTTCTTGCTCTAGGAAGTTAAATGTTTTATTGATTCCTAGAGCCAGCCCTGTACCTGTCTACACATGGCCTCAACTACTTCTCTTTGTTTGCATTGCACTACTTTATCGTTCTCACTAGTAAGTCTTCACTTGTTCCTGTGTGTGGTCCTATGTGAGACAGGACAATAAGCATTGCCCCAAACTGCCAACAAGGGTAAATACTAGCTTCATTAGTGGGGACTTACCTCTTTTACAGGCCAGAACATAATTTTGCTGTTGCAACAGCTCCTTTAGGTCTGTTCTGCTAAGTGCTGAGGCCATGCTGACTGGGAAACTACCCATGTATCTGAGTCCAGGAGAGCAATGGGAGCATTACCCCCATGTTACAGCCAAACCCACTCTCTTCCAGCACAGCACAAGCCTGCTACAAAAGCTTCATGCTAGAAATATCTAGGGAGGGGAGTGGCAAACTAGGAAAAGATGGAACTGTGTCCAGAAGGCTGCTGCCTTTAATACCCATGGTGTGGATGCTGAAGATGTGTTTCAATGGCAGTAGCAAAGCACAAGAAAAGTGAGCAGAATCTCTTTTGTCCCTACCAGAAGATCAACACCTACTCCAATCCAGACAGTGGGATACTGGGGCAGCCACAGTTTTGTCTGAACCCTGGGGACCTGCCAGCTATTCACAGCTGGGAGCTGAACACTGCTTCTGTTGGGAGTGAAGGAATGTGGGCATCATCCAGAGTGAGATGATGGACAGAAAGCAACTGGCAGATGGAAACAGAGAGGGAATCATACATTAGGAAAGTAGTTGATGTTCAGGAATACTTGTCCTTGGGACAGTGATAGATTATTGAGGGCATTGACTTGGAGATTGCAGTGTGTTCTGTGATCCAGAAGTTAGAAAGAATATCAGGTCTAGAAAGTTCAGCAATAAAGTAGGGAAGCCAAGCCAGCCAATGGACTGAAATTCAAGAGGTAGTTTAATTATATCACACAGCTGCAAAGAATAGCTTACTAAATTGCTAGGCCTTGCTGTTGAGTATTGCAGAATCACACAGAACCATAGAATGCAACAGGTTCGAAGGAACCCTTGAAGGTTGTCTTGTCCAAAACCCCTACTGTGAGCAGAGACATCTCCAACTAGATCAGATTGCTCAGGGGCCCATCAAACTTGACTTTGACTGTCTCCAAGGATGGGACCCCAACCACATCCATGGGAAACCTGTTCTAGTATTTCACCACCCTCATTGTAAAGAACATCCTCCTTATGTCCAACCCAAATTTACCCTGCTCTAGTTTCAAACCACTGCCCTTCTAAACAATTCCTTCCCAACCATCCTGTAGGTCACTTTCAGATATTGAAATGTAGCTATAAGGTCTCCCTGGAGCCTTCTCTTCTCCAGGCTGAACAGCCCTAACTCTCTCATCCTGTCCTCACAGGAGAGGTGCTCCAGCCCTCTGAATGCAAATTGCAAATCTTTACAGTGCTGCTTCCTGTCCTCTTCCCATTTTCTGATAAATGAAATATTTATGACAGGTTTGTTTGGGTTTCATAAAAGACTGGAGGAGTATTTCTGTTCCTCTGGAAGAACAACATAGAGCAGTTTCACACAGAGAGTTTGGGGCACGCTGCATTGGAACAGTGCCTCTACTGCTCCCCTGCACCCTTTCGTCCAAGCAGCTTCCCACACATGCATTTGCACACAGGAGATAAATGTGGAACAGCTCAAACACTGCAAATTATTACCTCCATCTTCACATGTAGAGGCTACCATCACAGAAAGTAGAGTACCCACACAGACATTTTCACCAGTCCTACTGTACCAGTGTACTTCCACATCTGACACTGTACACCACCAAGTTTCCCTAAACAGAAAGAGCCCTTTGAGAAGCAGGAGGTGGTTACCCAGCCCTTTGCACCAGCTTAAAACTAAACTTTAAAAATTGCTTAAGACCTTATTTAAAAAATTTTCAGTTTTAAATTTAAGCAGTGCATTTTTCCTATGGCATTGGGGCAAAAAGAAGGGGGCCTTTAAAACTAGGCCAGGGCCAAGCATTTGAATGTCACTGTTTCTCTTCTCTTTAGGAACCAGCATAGAAACATTTATGAGCTGTCAACTATTGACAGTCTACCTGAGTAGGACAGGCTCAGTCTGGAGTTGTACTGATTGTCTTCTCATCGAGATCTGAAACGAGACCAGCAGGCCAGAAGCATGCCTGTAGCTGAGAGAAGGGATAAGCAAGTGTCATCATCTCTTAAAATTATGCTCTCTGCCAATAACTCGCTATTTTCCTTTTTCCTGTGGACAAGTTGCTTGGTTTCTCTGTACATGAGATGGCAGCTTGATGACACAGAGTCTTTTTTGGTAATACAGGCTTTCAGGTATTGCTATTTCACATCCCAGCACTATTATCTTTCTCCTTCCTCCACAGCTCAGTCCTGCTCCTGTGCCACTGCCTGTTACTCCTGTCCCCCTCATCAGTCAATATTTTCTCAGCAGTGCTATCAGTCTGGTAACTGCTGAGACTGCAAAAAAAAAATACTTTGTCTAATTTGTTTGGTTTTTAGTTGGAAGAGTTACACCATCTGGTTTATGAAATAGCACAAACCTGGTCACAAGGAAGAAGCGAGGAAGAGGCAGAAGCAGTAGTGGTTGAAGACTTTGCCGCTTTCATGTTCTTCCTGTTGACAGGAATGGCCTCCATTTCAGCACAAAACAGCAACAAAGTGCTGTGAGTCATCACTAAATTATATTTGTAAAGTGTCTTGAGATCCTTACAGATACCTTGCAGAGAAATGTCCTTGAAGAACAGACATCTCTGTTCTTACCCTACAAGTTTTTCTAGGCAGACAGTAATAAACACAGACATTTGCAGGTCATGGCTAGCCTCAAGAGCGTGAACTCCTTCCTACTCAGGCAGAAGATGCAATAATCATGTGTTTGAGTAAAAGGAGGGAGGAGGTATTGTTAGGTTGCAGATACTTTTCTGTTGTCTAATTGTGAGAAGGTGAAGAGAAGATTCACAACTAAGGGCTGAGCTTTTGACCCTGTTCGGTATGCAGTGGGCTGAGCTACTTCTGTTTAGCATGTTGTGACTTTTGAGAGCAGCAAGGCTATAATCTGCAGTTATCAGCTCAAATGTTGTAATTCTCCATCCCACCATAGTTGTTTGTTGTCATTTTTCTCCCCCAACTCAGTTGTCCCATCTGTGGTGCTGGCATGAGTATTCATGTCATAGCACTCTGAACCAGATTGCCATTTTGAGGAGAAAGTTGTATTTTATCCTGAGCTTATTCAGCAGCCAGGAGCCAGGAAGTGGGGAAAGAAAAGAAGGGAGAACTCATGCAACCATAAAAATCTCTTTTCCTTTACTTTGCATGTTGCTGCTGTACCCTGGAAATGTCATTGTAACACCCTATGAGATATGATGGGATGGGATGCACTGGGCCAATGTGAAAATTGTGCAGCCCTTCTGCTTTAATTTCCAGCTCTATCCTTGCTCATGGAGTCCACACAGTCTTCTTATTGGACTCACAGGCCTTCTGCCAGCCCAGTTCTGCAGAAATTCTGCATCCTTTTATATGGTTGTGCTTTAAACATTGCAGGCTGTTTCCCCTTTTTTCACCCTCTCCTCTTTTATTGATTGCTTTTATTTTGCCCTTTGTTTCTTCCACCGTATTGTTCATTTATTTGCACTCCCTTTGTGCCTTGTCTCAAGGCTGTGACCAACATCTCAGAGCAGGGAATTCATTGCACTACCACGTCATGGTGGAAAGAGGTCCCATTCAGAGGCAAGGGAGGATTTTATTAAAGGGGAAACTACCTTATCCACAGTTTCATGTTTGTACAGTGCAATGGACAAAGGCAAGCCCCTCTGACACAACTTTATCTCCTGCAGGGCAGGTTCTGATGAAATATGAAATGAGGAATAGAGAAATTATGCTAAAGGAACAAGTTGGAGCATGTAGAAATGGAGAAAGAGAGGAAGTGGGGCAAATGTCCAAAGCCACAGGCCATGGAATACAGCTATGATTTGGTGCTGGATGTGTAACAAGTGGGTAGAAGTGGAAAACAGAGTCTATACCTCTGTGTGAGGTGTCACATTTCTGCTACTGCAGTTTACAGACAAATGCATTCAGTTGGATTTGATGACCTCAAAGGTCTTTTCCAATAATCACCTTGAACTCACTCAGTTCAGCCTCTCACTTAGATGTTCAACTGTGAAACGCAGCAGCTGAAAAGCAGGTCTAGACCCCCACTTCTGAATGGTGGAAGCACACAGTGAAATGGTGCAACTGTCAGACAGCCCTGCAGTATCAGTCCCTGAATGTGAGTTACTGCCTAGGGTTGCTATGTGAGGTTCAAGACAGAGGTGCCATTGAAGAAGCGAGCTACCATGCCAGCAGTGAGGAGATGAACTCCAATTGATGCCATAATGAAAGAAAAAGCTCAGTGCTGTCAGAGGTAGAAACATGAACAGGCATGCTTGAGAGGAAAAAGTAAGAATGTTTTGCTAATGCATTGCAAACTTGGTACTTTCCTCAACCCAAACTGCAGGGTGGCTAGTAGAAGTCCCATTAGTGCTTACTGTAGTACTTTAGGCCTGCAATGAGCTTGGCCTGATAGGGCTCCATGGAGAAAGAGGAGATGATGGTGGGAAAGGCAATGGAGACAGCTGGTGTCTGTGGGCAAGAATGTGGAAGGAAACTGAAGGAAAGGTCCTGACACAAGACAGAGCCATAGAATAAAAAACTTCACCTGCTAGGACTCAAGATTCCTTGCTGCCTTCTGTAGGTACTTCTGCTGATAGCAATGTGCAGTTTCTGGCTTGGACAGCACTCAGCAAGCAGCAAGTGCAGCAAGACAGCAAGGGAGTGTGGTTTGAGCTGGTGCCCTGTAGTGAAAGAAGAACTTGCAGAGTTGCTTAATACAACGAGAGCTTCATGAAAACACAGGTTCTTATCTGCACTCCTCCTATACAAGTACTCAGCAGTAACTAGCAGGTACTGCAACTTGGTGTTGGTCCTTGGCAATACTGAGGGGCCCTAGAGCTACCCTCACTTGCTGTAGGGCTTGTAGTGATAGGACTAGGGGGAATGACTTTAAGCTGGAAGAAGCTATGTTT
The DNA here is from genome assembly GCA_013396835.1 of Psilopogon haemacephalus. Lineage (NCBI taxonomy): Eukaryota > Metazoa > Chordata > Aves > Piciformes > Megalaimidae > Psilopogon > Psilopogon haemacephalus. The sequence goes on from VWZI01000027.1 coordinate 78,457, forward strand.
AGATTGGATATTAGGAAGAAATTCTTTACAGTGAGGATGTTGAGACACTGGAACAGGTTGCCCAGGATCATGGATGTCACCTCCCTGGAGGTGTTCAAGGCCAGGCTGTATGGGGCCTTCAGCAACCTGGTCTAATGGAAGGTGTCTCTGCTCATGGCATAGGGATTAGAACCAGATGATCTTCAAGGTCCCTTCCAACCCAAACCGTTCTATGATAGTCACACCTGAACACTTATCATTTGGTCTCCGAGCACTGATGTTGAAATGTGCAACACCCTGAAAGTTGTGCGCAAGTACCTGTTCCTTGTGCCAAATGAGCTTTCCGTGTTTATCCTTCAGATGGTGGGTATTTCTTTGCATATTATGAGACTCATACCCTTTGTTGCAGAGATCAGTGTGACTTCTAATAAGCAATTAAGTCCATGGCAAGTCAATCACTCTATAATTAGCTCCAATCTGTGTTCCCATTAGCTGCAACATCCTCTACCTGCCATTGAGCAGCCAGAAGTAAAAGGTGTGAAAATGCTTGTGACCTTGGAAATGTATCCCAAAAAGTGAAGCAATCCCCTCTGGCCAGATACTTGCAGACTACTGAGAACACATAGCAGAAGTTGTCTGTTGGGGAAAACACCACTGAGGAAATCCTCAACAGTGGTATTTAGTAAAGCTTAGTTCTTTTTATTAGTCTTGAGAAAATACGAGAGGTAATTTAGCTGACGGGAAAGTAAAAATAAAGAGTTCCCATTAAAGCACTTTTTATCTGGATAGATATGCATTTTGAAATACCTCTGGTTTTACAGGCAGAACTAGTTTTTTTTTTAAAAAGCCAGTGATATAAAGACATAGCCAATTAATAGGATTTTAAGCTGCTACCAGGCACTGCAGGGAAGACAGATACTTTACTCCCACTAAATCCTTAGTTAGATATTGCATAAAGCAGCTTGCATCTCAGGTTTGGTTTTCTGGTTGCAGAGCCTTTATATATCAGTTGGACCCTGCCTAGTGTTGCTTTAATATATCATAACACAGGGATAAACTTGGAAGTTAGCTGTTCATCCCAGCTGTAGTCTCTTGTTTGGTTTTTTATCATCTGGCGGTAGTATGTGCATTTTCCTCCAGATGAAAAAAAGGTACTATATGTGCATTGCCACAGAGAAAATGCCTCTCGTGTTCCAGTTAACAGGTACCTCTGAGACTGTAAGCAATTCTGAAGACAAGCAGGATTTAGAAGAGAGAAGGTTCCTCATCAGTGTTTCTCTACATACATTTTTAAGTGCAAAAAAATGTTCAGGGCCATGTCCGATGAGGCTTTGACCAACCTGACCTAGTGGGAGGTGTCCCTGCCCATGGCAGTGGGGATTGGGACTAGATGACCTCTAAAACCTCTTCCAACTCAAGCCATTCTGTGGTTCTATGGTGATATTAACAGTAAGTAGTCTGGGCAGCCCATCAAACCCATTCAGAAGGTCTATACAGAGCATGGGTATCTATAATCAGCTTATTTTAAAATTTATCACTTAACTGCTGCATGCTGATAGCAGCATTATCCTAATAAGATCAAAGCTGTTACTCTGCAGTGCTCCTTGGCTTCCTAAGCTCTCTTTCTCATCCAGGGATCTGCCCTGCTGGAAGCCATGCACCTCACTGTGGTTTGCACATTTCTGTCTCTGAGACCTCACAGACTAGCCATGCCAGAGCAAAGGGCCATCATAGAAAGGGGCAGAGGTGGTATCTGCATGGGGGAAGCCTTTCAGGCATGGTAGGAAGATCCATGTGTACCGGGGTGAGCATCCAGCATTATACTAAAGAGCAGCATTCTTGCCAAGGGGTGAAAAAAAAAAAAAAAGCCAAGTTAGCAGGCTGATCTCACAAAGACTTTTGGAATAGTAACCTGTTACTAAAGTGGAGGCAGAGAAAAGTAAATAAATATGTTGCAGAATTGTTTCTTTTTTAATGTGTGGTTTTTAAACCAAACCATGATTTTTTTTCCCTGAAGTATAATTATTCTAATGTTGGAGTATTCAGTGCATTGTTGACCTTTTGCTTCAGAGAAAGTTTAAATAAGGAAAATTCTCTTTTTCCATTCTGCTAGACACAATGTCGTGGCCATCATCTCACACAAAGTACAATTTTATCTTGTGTTTTCCCTAGGACAACAATTCATTGAAATATGGCTGGGATTTTGCTGCAAATGGCTTGTGCAGATTCTGTGAAAGGCTTAGCTGCATTATTGGGGAGCTTGAAGGACCAGAGGAACCTGCAATAGCTCCCTGTGCCATAAGCAATTTTCTGCACTGGGGGGATTTCATGTGATTTACTGCATTCTCCTCAAGAACTCTCTCCTTTTATTTACCAGCTCTTCCTAGAGAAACTGATGTCTTATGGTCTGGATAAGTGGTTAGTGCAGTGGGTGGGGAACTGGCTGACAGGCTGTCCTCAAGGGGTGGTGGTAAATAGCTCCTCTTAAAACTGGTCACCTGGCATAGGTGGGGTCCCTCAGGGATCGATATTGGGCCCAATGCTGTTTAATATCTTTGATGTGATCTGGATGATGGGATCAAGTGTAACCTGATGCAGTTCAATGATGATACCAAACTGTTTGGAGATGTGGACACTTCAGAAGAGATAATCACTCTGCAGGAAGACCTGAATAGGCTGGAAGAGTTGGGTAACAAGGACCTTATGAATTTCAACAAGTATTAGTGTAAGATCTTGCACCTGGGAAAAAATAACCCAGATGTGCAGAACAGGCTGACATCTACCCAGCTGAAGGGCAGCTCTGTGGAGAGGGACCTAGAAGTCCTGGTGGACTCTCAGTAGGAGTGAACCATGTGCACCAAAGAAAGCCAACATGATGTTGGGTTGAGTCAACAAAGATATCACCAGAGAAATGAAGAAGTCATTTTCCCACTCTACTCAGCAGCTGTCAGACCACATCTGGAACACTGTGTTTTGGTCCTTGCTATAATAAAAATGCATAGACAGGCTGGAGAGGATCCAGAGATGGGACACAAAAGTGATCAAATTACTTGGAAGCCTGCCATGTGAGGAAACACTGAGAGAATTTGGTTTGTTCAGCCTTGAGAAAAGAAAGCTTAGGGGAGACCTTACCATCATGTTCCAGTATTGAAAGAATGAGTACAATGAAGATGGAGACTCCTTTTTCCATAAGTAGTCACATGGAAAAGATGAAGGATAATGGATATAAGTTTTTCCTGCGGAATCCATCACCTCCTTGGGCAGCCTGTTCCAGTGTCTCATCACTGCCACTGTAAAGAATTTCTTTCTAATATCCAGTCTAAATCTCCTCTCTCCCAGCTTAAATCCTGGTTCTATCACTAACAAGCCCTTGCAAAAAAATCTTCCCTAGCTTTCCTGTAGGCCTCTTTCAGGTACTGGAAGGCCCCTATAAGGTCTCCCTAGAGCATTCTCTTCTCCAGGCTGAACAGCTCCATCTCTCTCCCCAGGGAAGTGGTGGATTCCTCAACAATGGCCATTTCTAGTGTTTAAGTGGACAGGGTACCAGGACATCTTCATCAGACTGTGTTTTTGCCACAAGAGGTTGGACCACATGATCCTTGACGTCCCTACCAACCTGGTATTCTATGATTCTATGGTTTTACAATTCAGCTACTGACTTAAAATAACCAGGCATGGAACAAGAAAGAGCTGCTGGATACTCAGTGCAGCCTCAGCTATTTCACAAATACTACTCTCATAGACGTCTGCTATGCAAGCACTGCAACTGTTACAACTAGGCAGAGTTCCTCAGCAGTTCCCCAAATTTTTATGCCTGAGGGAATATAGACTATCCCCTTACACCAGACAAATAGTTTTCAACCTTCTTTCAATTTGCCAGACACTGAAAATTCCCGCAGAAGTATGGGCTCCTGTAGAGAGAGTCGGTTTGCATTTCTTGGTCTTCATCCATGGACTCCTTAAAAATAATTGGCAGATCACTGGGATCTCACATATTGTGGGTTGAACAACAGTTCTAGATCAGTAAACAGATCCACTAGTGAAAAGAATAGAGCTATTCATGGCTGCAAGCAGCACAGAAGTAGGGTGAGAAGTTAGTCCTCTTCCATGTGTTTGTCGTTAGGCAATGCGTTCTTGGGGATAAAGCACTGGTCTGGCAGTCAGGAGACTGGGGAGCAAACAGGACCTATGGTCATGCAACACGCTCTGGAAATAAGAAGGCACGGTTGATGCCTCTGGAAAGATGACACTGCTACTCAGCCATAAAAGCAATATTGGCTGGCTTCTGAAAAAGATTTTGTTTCCATGTCCCAGAGACGCCAGAATAAATTTCCTCTTCAGTGTGCAGAAGATTTCTTTCTCCAGGAGGAGCATAGTACTTCACTGAGAAGTACATCTCCAACGCTTGTGCATGAGCTGGCTGCATCTCAGCCTATATTAAAAACGTTATCAACCTTTTAACTTTGCCAAGAGCCCTCAGAAGAGCACAGCGTTCAGCTAATAAAACACAAGGGCTAAATTTTTCACTCTTCTTCCAAATGGCTGTCTGAACATCAACTTACTGCTAGGACATTGTTACCATATCTTATATCTCCTCAGCAAGCTGCTGGGCTGATAAAGCTATCTGTAAAAGGTCATGAAAGTTTTTGCATTAATTCTGTGAAGTGAATATCCATAAGTAGGAGAAAGTCTCATCTTCCTACTAGACATGCTTTTAATCTGATGGATAGAAACACAGGAGCTGCCTGGATGTTGCTTTTCTAAGCTGGGATAGATAAATGAGGGTTGTTCTCCTATTTGGATATGCCCCAAAATGCTCAGCAGGTTCCTGCTCAGTTCTTCATATCTCTCAATGCCAGAATGTATTGAGTGGCTCTTGTTGCTCTCCTGAACAGACAGTTCTTGCAGCTGGATATTTGGAAAGCAGAGAGCTTGTTTTTAGTGGTCAGTTTTAACTGTGGAATAAACAAGGATTTCATCCAGAAGGAGAGATAGTATAGAAAGATATTAAACCATCTCCATGTTTGGAAATTAAAGCTTCCAAACCTCTTTTAAAAAGATTTTCTGGAAGAGAAGATGCAAGGTGGAGAGAACAATGTTCTATCAACTTCCCAAGGAAACAGTCCTTGTTTGGTGGATGAAGAGAACAGCATCCTTGAGATTTAGTTTGCGTGAGGTCCAAAAGTAAGGGATACAAGAACATCACAGGGTTTTTTTGTAGGCACACGGAGTAGTTCAAGCATAATGTCTGCGTTCTGGCTGTCCTGCACCAGAATGAATCTGGATTATTTCAAACTGCAGGCAGCAAAACAGAACATCCTTGGTTTATAGCTCAATCTTTATATTTGGAGACAGTTAGGGAATGATCCCAAACAATCACCTATGACCCACTGCACTTGCACTCATTTCTTCTTCTGTATCTCATGCCTCCTCCATATATCTGCTAAGCACTGCAGATGTTGCATCAAGGACTTGCAAGTGGAGAGTACCTATCTAATAATCTTGTAACTCCTGGAAGGCCTCTCAGGAGCAGGATGTGTTGTTCGTGTCTGATATTGCCTTTAGTAGGTCTGGTTCCCGCCTCTCTTTTATCACATATACTCATATGGTATTAGGGAGCTACCTCACAGCCACTCCTCTGCTGTCATTTTGGTGTAGGTCCCTGCTTTTTTGTTCACAGACCAAATACAGTGGCACTTGGTGTTTACCACGTAAAACCATGTAGCCTAGGCAGAGTATTGTCCAGGTATGAAGCTGCTGACCCACATGCCATCCATACAAATTAGGTCACCCTTGCTGTGCATTGTAGTACAGATAGGAGAAACTACTTATCCATCTGGAAAGTGGGCTGGAAGTCACTATAAGGATTTTAGTCCTAGCAGGACTTGTGCTGCTTTATTTACCAGTCCTAACTGAGGAAAATAAAAACTGGTTGGGGTGGGGGGAAGTCATATAGTGCAAGGTGCATATTGTGTTCTAATGAGAAGACATCATGTGTAGAAGCCAGGGCACTGGCCCTAAACAGAAGTCAGTGTTCTCATGGCAATGCTGGGAGATCCTGGCAAGCAGAAAACCTTATTTTATTCATCTGCAAGTAAATTCATAGGAATACAACATTCTTACCCCACAGGCATTACAATACATTTCCTGGGAGAGAAGCAGAATCAGGATTTAGCCTATGGAGAACTGAGAGGAGTTATGACTTTTCTCACGTTGTACTAAAACGTGGGGCAGAACCAGGGTTTCAACCTCTTCCCTCTTTCAATGCTTAATTGGCCCTGTTCGAAATGTCACCCCGTGGCTGAGCCTGCAAAGTTATCCTTCTGAAGAGCACTAGGATCTGCCTCTGACTTCAGTGCAGTTTCTCTCCTCCTCACCCTTGCACCCCCTCTCATTAGCTTGAAAACTCCTATTTATAAACCTGCTTAATCCTGCTTGTTCAGGGAGGAGGAGCCAAAATATTCAGCACACAGACAAGGAAACTCAGCAGAGATGCAGGCAGAGCTACTTCTCACTCAAAGGGTAATAACCAGATGGAACAAGTCAGCAGGAAGAGTGCCTGAAATGTCACAGAAATGAGATCAAGCAACAGCTAGAGCTTTGTGTCTGCAGGCACAAGGGGGAGAATCACAGGATCTCAGGAAAGAGTTAGAAAGAAGCACTGAGTGGAAACAAAATATTTAAGTGGATATAAACCTTGGACTGAATGGTCTTATCATCCCACCAGACCAAGGTACTCTCTTTCAGCCTCTCTGACAGTGATGAACGGGAGGCTCATAAAGGTGCATTTGCTGGGGAAAAAAAAAAAAGATAATAAAAATTGTGCCAGGCTACTAACTGTGGAGTGACTTGTCACCTCTGTTGTTAAACAGATCAGTCACCTCCCTCAATCGCACTGAGATGCTGTTTGTAAGCACAACACTCTATAAACTTAGATTTCCCTGCAATTTCTGTGGCACCTGGTGATTTTTTTGCTGGCAAGCCAGAGATCAGGCTGATGAAAACTTGAACCCCTGTGAGGAGAGGAGTACTTAAATAGCTGTCCTACATTGTATGGCACTACATACCACAGCCTGACTTCCCTTAACTTTCCTTCTGACATTATTTTATGGTAATGATCCAGACATGACCTAGCTCCCTCTGCTTTTCTGTAGAGCCACAGGACAGTTATGAAAGATCAGACAAGCTCATCTGGAAGGAAGGAAGGAAGGAAGGAAGGAAGGAAGGAAGGAAGGAGAAAGAAAGAAAGAAAGAAAGAAAGAAAGAAAGAAAGAAAGAAAGAAAGAAAGAAAAAGAAAGAAAGAAAGAAAGAAAGAAAGAAAGAAAGAAAGAAAGAAAGAAAGAAAGAAAGAAAGAAAGAAAGAAAGAAAGAAAGAAAGAAAGAAAGAAAGAAAGAAAGAAAAAACTGTATCCCAGAATGCCATGTCAACATGGTTTTTTAACACCTTCAGGTACAGTGACTCTACCACCTCCCTGGGCAGCCTGATCCAATGCCTAATATCCAACATAAACATCCCCTGACACAATTTGATACCATTTCCTCTTATTCTATCACCTGATACTGGGGAGAAGAGACTGACTCCCACCTCATTACAACCTCCTTTTAGGTAGTTGTAGAGAGTAATGAGGTCTCACCCTCAGCCTCTTCATCCTTCATGGAGATCAGCATGCAGGCATTTCCCTAAGCTGCTTCTCTTCCCTGGGCTTCTGAGCCAGTGGAAGGCAAAGGACCTGCTGTCCCAAGGGCTCTGCTCTTCTCCAGTTTAAGTACCTCCCATCAGTCTCACTAATACTGGAATAAGTCTCCCTGGCATCTATGCTCTTAGGTGCTTTCTCACCTGACACATTATTACTTAAAAAAACCAAAACAAACAAACAAACAAACAAACTCAAACAAGCAAAAATCCACAAACAAACAAGAAGCAAAACTCAAAACAAAATATTTTCATGCCCACAGCCTTACCATTCTGGAGTCACAGTGTATTAAGGGACAGCCTGCAGATCTAGCAGGACAATCATTCCCAGGTCAAAGACAAAGTACAACTGGTAAATGAAACAGGTAGACTGAGGAGATGAGATCAGGAGTTATGGTAACAAAAGTAATGTGACATGCACTGTTGAGACATTTTCATTCTCAGGGTTTTAATGACGGTGTGCTGGACACACTCGAGCACTATGAAACTCTTGTGCTAATACAAAATATCCTAAAAAGTCACTGAATTTGCCTGAATGTTATTGCTCTCTTTGCTGGAGAAAACCTAATCCAGTTTATGGCATCACCTGACATTTCTTAGTAGTTAAGAATCTCTCTGCCAACATCAGAGGGAAAAAAAGAAAATCAGCCTATGTAGAGCACGTCTCTGTGCCAAACACAGACTGAAGGGTGTTTACAAGCGAGCAATGAAAGCTGTCACAGGCCTAGAAAACCTGCCCAAAGTGGAACGATTGAAGGAATTGGGTGTGCTGGGATTAGTGGAAAGAAAAATAAGGGGCAACATGGAAAACTGTCTTCTAATGGAGCTATTAAAAAAAACAGAGATTAATTGTTCTCTGCTTCCGGGACAGGAAGGGTACAACAAATAGTGGCTGGCTTTGTTTGTATAAACAAAGAATTTGGTTACATATCAGAAGAAGATTCATTCTGAAAATAGGAAGAGAGAAGCAATGAAGCAGCCCTGAAGCCTGTGAAGCCCCTGTTTATGGAGTCCTTTAAGAAGAAAGCTTTGTTAATCAATGATGATCTAGGCAGGTTTACTTTTTTGTGAGGGAGGAACCTCTGAGGTCCTTCCAACCCAATACTTTTATGATTTCTACTGAGTCTGCAGCTCTAACAGCAAGGCTGCAAGCTATAATATAATTGTATAAATAAGAAGAAATGGAGTTTTCCCTTGGATTCAAAATGACCAACCCCAGAAAGAGAGATAGGAGGTCTGGGGAAAACAAATGCCACAAAAACCTGTAAAGATTTATAGATGCAATCTGATCCTCTAGTTTCAAGACCAATCTGTGAAGAGGTGCCTGGGTTGAGCAAGCTAAAAAGAGCAGAAACTCCTACTCCTTGTCCTTAGTTTTGCAAAGGGACAAACTGGAGGATATGCAGTTGTCCTGTGTTTAAAGAGACCACTTCAGGGCTGGCAGTAGGATCCAGCATCTCAGTAGTTACACTCACAAATATGCAAACAACTAAACTCGCAATAACAAAATCTAATTGATGGAAATGCAGTGGCATAGCTCATGTGGTTCATTATTTCAGAGCTGGAACAGGAGAGAAATTTGTGAAACTGAGAAGCCTCATTTTGTCCAAAATGTTTTTGTTAACAGAACCTAATGAACATTACTTCCTCCAAGAAGATTAAGCTCAGAGTATCTAAAAGTCCTGTCTAAAGCTCACAGTGGTGAAAGGAACAGGCTCTGTCAGGGAACCATAGAATCTTAGAATGCTAGGGGTTGGAAGGGACCTCCAGAGATCATCGAGTCCAACCTTCCATCAAAGCAGGACCACTTAGGGCATATCATACAGGAATGCATCCAGGCAGGTTTTGAAGATCTCTAGAGAAGAAGACTCCATAACCTCTCTGGGTAGCCTGTTCCAGTGCTCTGGCACCCTCACAGTGAAAAAAAACATTTTCTCATGTTGAGATGAAATTTCCTGTGATTATGTTCATTGCTCCTTGTCCTATCACTGCTTATCACTGAAAATCAACTGGCTCCATCCTTCTGACAGCCACTCTCCTCATATTTGTAGACACTGACAAGGTCCTCTCTTAGCCCTCTCTTCTCCTGCCGTGCTCCTGTTTTTAATAACTTGGAAGGATGGTGAGATTTAGTAAGTCTCAGTCCAGCTCATGCTAGACTATGGTTGATCTCACAACTGTTCCATGTGTACATCCTTGCTGAGTGAAGGACTCATTCTGGAAGCCTTCTCAAGCTGAGAAACTTCACTCTGAGGCACTATGCTGAGGCTAGCTTATGAATGAGGCAACTTTAATTCTAGACTCCCTGCATCCTGTGTTGTTATGTGATTGGACAGGTGACATTTTTCTAGGAGTCTCCTGAGATGCAGCAGGTCAGTGTTACTTCTTAGCTGTAAAGTCATCATGAGGAAAAGTATTTCAGAAATGCCTTCAGCAGATGTTCTTAGCACAGGTATAACTATTAAGGACAAGCTATGTTGCTATTTATCTTTAGATGATATTTAGCATTACTATTGCTCCTTCTACATGGTTTCCCTCCTGGATTTACTGACCCATGCATCCCTGGGCAACTTAGGTCTTAAAGCAGAACATGGTAGCCCAGCAGGGCATATATGTAGCTTTACTGTGTCTGCACTTGAACTGGGTACATCAGAGTAGCAGCATGCTGCAGGGGTTTGCAAAGGAGCCTTGGTTTCTCTCAGCCCTGTCATGAGTATCTCTGCCTCATTTGCCACTGTACAGTGCAGAAATGCCCAAAGCCTTTTGGGAAATCCACAGATCAAACTGTTTCATAGGCCAGATCTAGCCTAGGGTCTAGATGTTTGTCACCACTTCTCTGCCTATTAGAGGTTTGTTCAGAAACAAATAATGCAAAACATTACTTGAATCACTGAGGCCTCTGCTTGCTCTCAAGTTTGTTTGTATGAGTCTTAGTTTACTGTATAGTGCTGTGACACTATAAATGCATCTAGGACTACTTTTCATCCCTTTCTTGCTCCAGAGTAGCAGGGCTTGGACTACTGAACAAAGCTTACTGAAAATGCACCAACATCCAGTCTACAACTCCTGGCTTAGAGAAATGGACACTTTCTGTTTCCTGCCTCCACCATACAAGCTTCCTACCATACTATATCTGAAAGCTGGTCAGCCAGCCTCAATGGCCATTAGGTCTCTGCAGTTAATCCAAAAAGACTTAAGTTGGTACACAGCTAAAGGACTATGTACAGGTAGTTACTTTAACAGTACTTTGTGTACATCAACAGGAGAAGGAAGAAAAAACAACAAGCAACCAACACAAGGTTGTTACAAACTGAAAAATAAAAAGGAAAACCACTCCTCTTTCACATACTCTTTGCTATTTGCTCTCCTTGCTGTTCTCTGCTCATTCCATAATCTCTTGGTGTGTTAAATAATCAGTCTTACATTGCATAACTTACAGCATTGATGTCACTATGGAATTTGGTACTTGGCTGTTGGATTTTTATTTTTTTTTAATTAGACATAATGGTTAGACTTTAAGCAATGATTATAGCTTTAAAACTTCTATAAATATGTTCCTGTTTCAAGTGGGATTTTCTTTGTTAAATAGGTCTTATTCAGAACATTTATCACAACTCAGGGAGCAAGTGTGTATGGAGAAACACAGGAGAAGAGGCCTAGTCGGATGACTTAATGGCAGCAAGTTTGTATTATAGGTTAAGATGCTTTATTTCTTAGGATACTGACAACCAGAAAATAGCTTCCAGAAGAAACATATGATCTCAAAAAATATTGGTAAGGGGGTATGCTGTGTCTTTTCGTTGCACTGGTGAACATAAGCTAGCCCAAGGCTGATAAGAACTACTCCTACCAAACTTGCTGGGAACTGTGGAAAACAGGCTCAGACCCCCGTACCTGCATTTCTAGATGCCAGGTCACCAGTGATGGATCAAGAATCAGTGTCCACCTTTTATTTACCTCCATGAAATGAGGAAGGGTCCCAAGAAGAGGAACAAGAAAACCGTGAAGCCATTTCTGTACAGCTGATTCTTGCCACTGAGGCCAGGTGAGATGAAGAGGGAAGCCTGTCCTTCTGCAGTTCAGTTTTGGGGGGGGCCTGTATTGAAACCAAATGGCACTGGAAGGACAGTCTTAAGAGAGCTCATTTTCCCACTAGGCTAAAAATAGTGATTTCTATATTTCCTTCTGATTGTGGCTTTCCTTGGCACATCTAGGTTTACCTGCAGTTGTAGTTATTCTAGATAAGGAGTTCTTTTCCTGGTTTAAGATAAGACACTTATGTTCTAGGTTATAGGTACTGCTCAGTTTCACCCTGACTGGCCTCTTCAGTACTGTTTTTTATAGCCATCTTGTCTCTTCAGGTCTTGTGTCTTCAGGTTGACAGTTTTTCAGTCTCTAGCTCTCTGCCTGTATAGTCCTTAGAAGATCCTCTTACCGTAAGAAAAAGACAAGAGGGGTTTTCTGACATTTCCTAGCATGTGACAATGGGTACAAGCAGAAGGTATGTCCTTGGGAGCTACCAGCTCAGAGTTCACATTTCAAAATGTGTTCTGGGACACATCGTTCACTCTGGAGAAATCATTCACAGGTATTTCTGAGACACCTCAGCTCGTTTATCAGTTCAATGTCCCTTAACATTTTCTCTCATCCTTTCACCAGAAGAAAAAATAAGCCAGAAGTGCACACAAAAGGGTCAATGTTTTTGAAAGGTCAGTAATTCCAGATGAAATTCAAACCTAAGGCTTAAAAAAAANAAGCACTTAGAGTTTGACTTTGTTACGCAAGAAACTTTCCAGCTGGCTGGCAGTGGTTATGAAGGGTGTCTGTGTGGTTATTGATTAATTAAATCTATTGTTACTCACTCCTTTCATTAATCCAAGTGTTTTCTCTGTGCTTGTGTCCCCGCACAACCTTGTTTTAAAGACTGGGAGTCTGTCAGAGACAACTGCTTTGAGTATCAGGTTGCTTATTTGAAATGCAAACTCTTCCTGTCTCAGACATTTCTAGGCGTGGCATTTTAGAAATCAGAAAAATAAGAAAGCTGCTTAAAGTTGAAGGTGTCTCCAGTTTCATGTTTGGACCTGGAACTCTGCATTCGTGTGTAACAGAGAAGAGAGTGCAAAAGGGTGGACCAGAGAGGTGGATCTGCTGCTTTTTGGTAGAAGTGCACTCACTCAGTACTAGTGCCTTGTAGGCCAACCTTGTAGTGGATTTCCTGCTGAGTTGAAGGGCAGACGTCCCTAGTGGATTGACATTTGCTGTTCAGGACTATAAATCTCCAGTATCAGCAAGCCAGCAGCAGTTTTGCTTCTCTATATGCCTAGCTCAGGCCTAAGGAAAATGTCGAAATAGCCTTATGCTTATGCAGCCCTCTTCTCATGGTCCCAATAACCAAAACCCCTGAACAGCACTGCCACTCCAGCACTTGGAGCCTGTGCCTAAAACCCAGGGAAGAGCACAGCTTTTGCAAAGCCACCCAGTCCCTGGTGTCTCTGTTTGCTGTACTGAGGGTACTTTGTTCTCTACTCCCTGGCCTGGCGCCACTGACTCATGTCACACAGGAAACTGAACCCCTGCCAGTTGGGAACCGCTTCTGGTCGCTATCTCCAGTCATCAGTGCTTGATTGGAGCTGTTAACCAGGCTCCTGACCTGCCAGCCTTGCAGATCCCAGGCATTTGCTTTCCCTTTCCAGCCCTCGAGATAGCAGAGTTTGTTCTACCAGCATGAATGCGTCTAGGAAAGGCCAAATCCCAACTAATCACCACCGGGTACTGGGAATTTTTAGCTGCAAGACTTCAATCCTGACTGGAAACATTTGCCAGAAAGTAGGACGGGCTGAGTTCAAGCCCAAGAGCAGGGCAGATCCTTGATAAAGCTTCCCTACAGCAGCAGTGCTCATTAAGAGATTCTTTATCACAGCAGCCACAAGTCACTCTTGCTTCCTTCCTGCTGTTCAACAGCATTATTTCCAACGAAATACAGGGGTCATCTCAAGGGTAAAACCACACCATCTCTGCCTTTCTGAAGCAGGGAAAAAAGGAAGGGATGTTTATGGTTCATGACTATTTGATTGCTTTATAATTTTGTTTGTTAGGACATAAAAGAGACCTGGAAATTTCAGAGGGCTATTTTGGGAAATCCTTTACAAGTTCCTTTACGAGATGGGTTTTACCTCAACAATTCAACTAATTACAATTAGTCACTTGATTCTGAAAGCAGAAAGAAACTGTGTTATGCAGGATTTACTTAAGCATTCTGGTTTTTAGCTCTTTGGCGCCTGCTGGTTGTCCTTTAGCCTGTAATATCAGCTGGCAATACCTGATGCCTTTGTACCAGAGAAGTGGGCTTCCTCTTCTGAAGAACTTAACAAAAAGTGTCTGCTGGCAAGCTCAATTCTTGTGAAAATCAGACGCATCAGCAGGTATCCAAAGACTGCTTTGCTGACAACGGTACCACAGAATGGCTTGATCTCAAAGGGACCTTAAAGATCATCTTAGTTCCAATCCTCCTGCCATGGGCAAGGACACCTCCCACTAGATGAGGTTGTTCAAAGCCTCACCCAGCCTGGTCTTAAACACTTCCAGGGATGAGGATATCCACAACTTCTCTGGGCAACCTGTTGTGGTGTCTCACCACCCTCATTCATAGTAAAGAACTTCTTCCTAATGTCTTATCTAAATCTACCCTGTTCTAGTTTAAAATCATTGCCCCTAGTTCTACCACCACCAGTCTTTACGAAAAGTCCCTCTGCAGCCTTCCTGTAGGCCCTCTATGGGTACTAGAAGGATGCTGTAATATGTACTTGGAGCCTTGTTTTCTCCAGGCGAAATGACACAACTTGCTCAGCCTGTCCTTGTTGGAGAGGTGTTCTTCTACCAGAGGATCACTCTGGTTAGAGCAGTACTGTTAATAAGCACTACAGTAAACCTTCATGCAACATAGTACCAGGAATCCCCACCCTGCTTTTCATAAAGCACTGAGGCCTGCTATAACTCTCTTGTCCTTTCTTGCTTAGACCTCTTTTTCTGTTGTCTGTTTTATCAATCAGTGATTATGCCTGAGGATTTTGCAGTGTCTCTCTTTGATTGGATTAGAAATGTTTGTGGTGTTTTCCTCTCCAAAGCCTTGCACACACAGGGCAATTTTCCCAGAGAAGTTTCTCAGCCATCTCAGAAGTACCCTTGTGCAAGCACCCATCTGCATTACTCTGCTGCTGCTGCTGCCCCAACCTCTGTGGAAGGAACTGCTCCTGAAAATTAGTTGATCCGGATCTAAATAAGTCTGTCAGTAGAAGCAGGTGATGAGTTGCTCTCAGTAGAAGCAGGTGATGAGTTGCTCTCAGTACAAGCAGGTGATGAGTTGCTCTCAGTAGAAGCAGGTGATGTGTTGCTTTCCATCGAGCAGTCTCTAACATACAGGAATGAAGGCTCACCTTAACCCTGAATTAGGGTGGTGCTTCACCTGATTTTGCAGTTCTATTAGAGCTGTGCAAGGTGCAACATCCACAGCAGATTTAGGCAAAATCATTTAACTGTGAGACAAATACAAGTAAATTGTCTGTGCAACCAGAGATCAGGAGAGCTAAAGCATGAATAGAATTAAATCTGGATAAGAACATTAAGGGGAACAAGAATAATTTCTTCAGGTATATAAGTGAGAAAAAGAGGATCAGGGAGAATGCGGGACCCTTCCAGAAGGGAAATGGAGAACCAGTAACAAAGGATACAGATAAGGCTTGCTGGATAAGGGATTGGCTGGATGGTCACATACAGAGAGTGGTGATCAAGGGCACAATGTCCATCTGGAGACCAGGTGGCATCCCTCAGGTGTCAGTGCTGGGACCAGTGATGTTTAACATCTTTGTCAGTGACATGGACAGAGGAATTGAGTGCACCCTCAGCAAGTTTGCAGATGACACCAAGCTGTGTGGCACAGTTGACTTGCTGGAGGGCAGGGATCTATCCAGAGGGACCTGTACAGGCTTGAGAAGTGGGCCTAGGCCAACTTCATGACATTCAACAAGGCCAAGTGTAAGGTCCTGCACCTGGGTCAGAGCAACCCTGAGGAAAAGGACCTGGGGGTCTGGGTTGATGAAAAGCTCAATGTGAGCAGGCAGTGTGCATGTGCAGCCCAGACAGCAACTGTGTGCTGGGCTGCATCAAGAGCAGCATGGCCAGCAGGGCAAGGCAGGGGATTCTACCCCTTTACTCTGCTCTTATCAGACCCCACCTGGAGTACTGTGTGCAGTTCTGGAGCCCCCAGCACAAGAAGGACATTGAAATGTTGGAGTGAGTCTAGAGGAGGGCCATGAAGATGATCAGAGGGCTGGAGCACCTCTGCTATGAGGACAGACTATGGAGTTCGGGCTCTTCAGCCTGAAGAAGAGAAGGCTTCAAGGAGACCTTATAGCAGCCTTGCAGTCTTTGAAAGGGGCATACAGGAGGGCTGAGGAGGGACTATTCACAAGGTCTTGTTATGTCAGGATAAGGGATAATGTGTTTAAACTGGCAGAGGGGAGATTTAAACTAGATGTCAGGTAGAAGTTCTTTACAGTGAGAGTGGTGAGTCACTGGAACAGGTTGCCCAGGGAGGTTGTGGCTGCTCCCTCCCTGGAGGTGTTCAAGACTAGGTTGGATGAGGCCTTGAGCAACCTGTTCTAGTGGGAAGTGTCTCTGCCTATGGTGGGGGTTTAGAACTAGATGATCTTTGATGTCCCTTGCAATCTAAACCATACTATGATT
Source organism: Psilopogon haemacephalus (assembly GCA_013396835.1). Classification (NCBI taxonomy): domain Eukaryota; kingdom Metazoa; phylum Chordata; class Aves; order Piciformes; family Megalaimidae; genus Psilopogon; species Psilopogon haemacephalus. The sequence goes on from VWZI01000027.1 coordinate 94,872, forward strand.
CTATATTAAACAAAGAATATGACCATTACTGCCTTCCACCACAGAAGCTGTGATGAGATGTGGCATTTACAAATTGCTGTGGCTGATAGCAGCACAGTAGCTGGAGTGACTCTTCATGGAATCACAGAATCACTATAGTTGGAAAACACCTTCAAGATCATCAAGTCCAGACATTATCTAACTCTACCAGGACCATACACCATACACCACTACACCATATCTAGACAGCTTTTACATACCTCCAGAGATGGTGATTCAACCAGCTCCCTGGGCAGCCTATTCCAGTTTTCAAGAACTCTTTGGGTATAGAAGTTTTTCCTATGTGTTTAACCTAAACCTTCCCTGGCATAATTTGAGGCCATTCCCTCTTGTCCTGCCAGTTGTAACCTGTGTGAAGAGACCAACCCCCACCTCACCACAACCTCCTTTCAGGTAGGTGTAGAGAGCAATGTGGTTTTCCCTCAGCCTCCTCTTCTCCAGACTATACAACCCCAGTTCTCTCACATCATTGTCTATTGTTTCCTCAGAATTTTATCCTCCCTCATTCTCAGTGTTTTCCTCGTTGCATTCCTCAAATACTTCCTTATTGGTGTTTCAGGTCACCTTAGCGAAGCTGCAAGAAAAGCTACATTTGAAAGAGCGACAGTGGTAATCTTCTCAGCAGCACAACTCCCATGTACTCAATTCCACCAAGCTCCCTCCAGATAAAGTGCCTAGGCCCACCTCAGCTGTGGACCCAAGCAATCCTGTCTTTTTATTGCCTCAAATTTGCTGCAAATGTCACCCTGACTAAGAGAGAGACCCTACAAAACAAATCCTAAAGATTCTAATTCACAGACATTTCTGAACCGGCAATAACCTTGGACAATAGTACATGGTAGAGCTTATAAATAGCACTTTGAGCACCCTTGATGTCACAAACCACAAGAGCATCTGACTTGTGGTTTATTACACCAGATCGTGACTTGCTCATCGGCCTGTACCTTGCATCTTATTTACAGTCAGTACACCCACCCTTGTTCCTAAGCCGTCCCAGTGTTGAGCAGATACATAAATGCTGCCTGGAATTTAAACAGTAAACAACCCATTAAACATTTAACCTTGTTCTTTCCAATCTCTTCTTGTATTATTAACTGAGGGTACTGTTGCTGAAACTGGAGTTGTGGGTCCTTGCTACAAGAAGGGCATTGAGTTGCTGGAACATGTCCAAAGAGAAGTAGCAAAGTTGTTGGAGGGTCTACAGAACAGGCCTTGTGAGGAGCAGCTGAGGAAACTAGGGTTGGTTAGAAAGAGGAGATGAGTCTGAGTGGAGACCTCATTGCTCTCTAAAACTTCCTGAAACTAAGTTGGAGTGAGGTGAGGTGGGCATCTGTCTCTTCTCCCTAGTAACAACTGACAGAATGAGAGGAAATGACCTGAAATGTGCCAGGAGAGGTTTAGGTTGGGAATTAGGAAGCATTTCTTCACAGAAAGTGTGGTCAGGCAGCAGAACAGGATTCCCAGGACAAGATGCACAGGGAGGGTGATGGAGTCACTGTACCTGGAGGTATTCAAAAGTGTGTGGACATGGCACTTCAGAATGTGGTTTAATGGCCATGGTGGTCTTAGTTTAATGGTCTGATTTGATAGAGTCTTAGAGGTCTTTTCCAACCAAAGCAATTCTATACTTCTATAATGACAAGTAGGTGTTCTTTCATTTGCCTGTCTGCTACCTTTGCCCAAACACCACTTGTTGTATCTGTTCTCAAAAATAATTTCTCATTAAAATGGCATTTATTTGACGACAAACTCCCTCCTTTTTGTTCAGTGCAAGGCTGCTGTTTTACAACATTTCCTACAATAAAATAGTGAAAGTCTATTTCTAGAATTTAATGAAATAAGAATTTTAATTATTTTTATAGTTCTTGGCACTTCACACACACACACACACACACACACACACACACACACACAAATTGGCTTACCTAAATAGCAGTTTGCAATATCAGATTTTGACAACACGATTAAAAAGGGAAGTTCTTGGTACTTACATTCATTAAGCTAAGCAACATTGAAATTTTATGTCACATCTTTTGGGGCAGGGAGGGGAGCAGGATCTCATTCACTTTGGCTGTGCTCTGGAACAGGTGACAGTTAAGATTTAAATACAAGCCTGTATAAAACCCCAGACATTAAGACTGGAAAATTCTTTGTCCTGCTCCCTAGTATTTCTGAGTTCTGACGATGACTTGGTTTCCCATAGCCCAGTCACAGAGAAAGGCACTCAGCTGAAATCTGCTGGAAGAACTAAGGCATTTCAACAAATGAATGCCCAGCTAGATGCATTTTAAAATAAACAAAAGCCCACTGTGAGAAAAATCACAGAATAATTTTGTTTGGAAAAGACCTTTAAGATCATTGAGTCCTGCCATTATCGAGCTCTGCCAAGTCTGAAAATGTGTGTTCATATTCAGATGTATCAAAAGTAGTATATCCTGGTATCTAGGAGGAGGCAGGAGAGTAACTACATGATCCAGAAATGTCAAAAAAAAAAAAAAAAAAAAAAA
>VWZI01000027.1:97466-129085 GCA_013396835.1 Psilopogon haemacephalus
GAAATAATTTACATAGCTACTCTCAAGTGAATATCAGTGAACCTTGCTGGTACATTTGCCAGTGCTCTCTCTCAAAGGCTGCTGCAGAGCGCTCCTAAATGTATCATTGTGATTTACTCCATCTCTTTGAAGAAAAACAAACCAAACACCCTCAGGTAAGTTTAAGGCCATAGAAAAACTAATTATTAGTACTGATGTCCTGTAGAATATCTCAGTGTATGCCTCACAGTTTCATAGTCTGATCTTAAATGCAAAGCCTGTGTTCTGAGATCAGGAGCTCCTTTTGTATTCTCACAGGACAACGTACCCTGAATCAGATAGTCAAAGGAGATCAAACACTACATGTCAGTGTGATTGGCAAGGGGGACACAAAGGAACCTTTCTGTAGACAGCTGGTTCTTTCTAAACTTTAATTGAAAGATCTACAATGCTAGTAGCCCTTACTGGAGCTGGGGCAGAGTGCAGATAAGATGGTTCAAGGTGCATGAGAAATCTGGTTTATTGCTGTCTTCTCTGTACAGGTTTTGCATTTTATATCCAACCTTGTTTAGTAAATAGTGAGTCGGCTAGCTAAAGTGTACTGGTGGCCAGGAAAGAGAAATCCACTGCACAGCATGGTTTGTTTTTTTCCTACTGGACCTGCTTTAGGCTATGAGTGTTTTCAGACTCTTGCTGAGGTTGGCAGAGGGCTTATTGGAGATTGTGGGAGTGCTGTGTGCTTGCTGTCTCTGAAAAGAAGAGCCAAGGTGCCCTGAAAGTCAAGAAAAATGCTCATCTTTGTTTAGAGAAAAAATATTTGCATGCTCTGCTAATAATATCAGGTATTTTGTCATCTAGAGGCCTTACACATTTAGAAATTACAGGATTATTGATAAATAAATAGAAAAAAGAAATGTAATGTTTTGTGGCTATGGGTGCCACTGGTGTACAGAGAAGTTCTGTTCTCAGGCTTTTCCAGGCTAGAATCCCATTTCCCTTTGTTCAAAGCACCTATGCCACTCCTTGATACCAGGAACTGCAGCTTTAAGGAAAATATTGCAAATCTTTCCTGTATAGAAGATTTTTTTGGACACATTTATCATCCAGTTACTGGCAGCCTGCCACTGACACAAGGTAGTGCTGGAGGCTAACTGGGTGCCTTCAACAATTATCAGTGTGTGTCTTCCTACATTTTACCATCTCCCTGGGCATCTGGTAGCAGCTACTGTCAAAGCCAGAGCAATGGCCAGATAAGCCTTCATGCTGTTCTGTCAGGGCCCTTCTTATGTCTTACTTTGAATTTGGAGGAGTTAATAAATATACAGGTTCATTTATCCTCCTCTCTAATTACATCCCACAAGAAAAATCCCACAAGCCTCAACTACGTCCTTAATCTCCTAAACAATGGAAACCATATTAAAAAAAAAAAAAAAAAAAAGCCAAACCTGTCTTCCTGGGAGAAATGGATGCCAGTCAGTGACCCAGAGCTGGGTTTCTGGTGCAAGCCCTGCGTGGGCTGGCTGACGGTGGCTGCCAATGACTGCAGGGGTGTAGGGACACCTCCTGCTTAGCTGGGCTGGGCTGGGCTGGGCAGGTATGTGTGGCCTAAAAGCTGGCAAGGTGCTTTGCAGTGGTTTGGAAAGGCATCAGAGAAGGAGAACCCTGTGAAGGCGGGTTTGCAACTTGTTTGCTTCTGCTTTTCTTTTAGATTGAGAGCACTTGGACAGAGGAATGAAGTGGATGACTGCCACACGCTTGCCCAACCTGGCTTCCAGAAAGGTGCCTTCCCTCTCTGGGTCTCTCTGCTCCATACCACTAAAAATGCTTATCTGAAACAGGCCCTCTACACACAGCCGTGCAGAGAGCCTCAGCTGGGCTGGCAGAAATCAGTCTTCTGGTGTTCCCTGTGTACTTCAGGAAGGGCACAATCAGCTGACCGGGACCATTATCAAAAGAATTGGGACAGAGAACTGCACATTTAACCCAGCCTCTCCTCTCTTCCTCCTCCCTCTGACTCAACAAGTGGTGTAAGATGCAAACAGCATCCTTATCCAACAAGCATGTGTTTTATTTCCATAACAAATTGAGGTATTAGGAATTTTAAACCCCAGATGTTTCTCAGAGTTATGTAAACCAGGAGCCACCTAGATGTTCACGTAAGAGCAGAGGGAAAGTCCCTTCAAGAGCATGTGCCCAGCTCATGGCTGCAGTAATGTGCTGGGCAAGGTTAATCAAACTGTGTGATGTAACAGGCTGAGACAGCAAAAGCCCAAGAAGAGTGAGGTGAAGATGTAAAATGACACTGTTCCTTTTTTTTTTTCTCCCCAGGCAGGCTGGTGCATAACTAGAATATACTACAGTTGTAGTTCCCAGATCAAGAGTCAGGTTCTCCTATGGATGAACTAAGGCAGAAAGCCAACCACATGAAAGAGGTGTAAATGGCAGAGTATCAAATGAAAAAAATGATGTAACAGGACAGGTAAATATTACATTCTGTGCTTCCCAATGTACTATACTTAATTTTAATCTCATTTCTCTCCCCTTTTGAGATGGAGAACTGTCATCTGGAAACAAGGAGAGTTTTCCTCATGTTTTGTCACATCAGGGCCTACAGGGAAGGTTAGAAAATGTTTAGGTTTTTGAAAATAATTTTCTGTCTTTAGAACTGTCACAAATGCAAAGTCAGTTTCTTGGGGGTCTGTCTTGGCAGACCTGAGATGTTGACCAGGAGGTCTCTGAATTCTTAGATAAACTAACTAAGAGTTTATTTAAATTCTTCCTTATCATCTCAGAGATATTAATGAGCACACACTGTTAAAAACAGTTGTTCCTACTTCATACTAGAGCTCATCTCCACCATAGCAGCTCTGCTGAAAAGAGGAAAGAGATCTCTTAGGTGTTAATTCAGTCGTATGGAAGCTGGTGCTCTACTTTCTTCTGTCCCTCACCTAGAATGGGCAGCCTGCATCTATCTACACCACCCACCCCCGGCCCCGACCCTGGCCCTGGCCCCGGCCCTGGAATATCCTGCATTACAGAGATCAGTGACATGACCTGTCCTTATCTCCTACTGGGAAATCATAGAGCTATTAGGAACGCGGAAAATACCTTTTCTTTCACTCTCCTCCCAGCAATCAACTGCAACTAGCACAGCCTTTAATGTAAATGAAGTGATAAAGGCAAAAGCAGCAACAGGAGGCTTTTTCCTGGTGTGGCTTACTATTACTATCTGAGAAAATAAACTGCAAATGCAATACTGAGGTTTGCCAGTTAGGGCACTGCTCCTGTACCAGTACCTCGGTTGGTGGAGGCAAAGAATGACATGTGAAATTGTGCAACCAGTGAGGCAGGAAAAGTATTTTACTATAAGCTGAGGCATCCCGAGGAGTAAAAGAACTAAGTTGTAGGCACGTAAGAAAAGCATTTTGTAATGTTTTGAGGACACTCACATGCACATGGCACCATTCTAAGGGTAGCTTCACAAAAACTCTTTGTGTGTGGCTTCTCTGTTGGGATGCGAAGGAATCCATGGTTGGGATACCATCAGGCCTTTCTGGCTGAAATGTGTGGACTGTAATGTAAGTGGCTGACTCAGTTTCAGCCTCGTGGCCTCCTAAAACTCTCAATATGTGCCAGATGTATGGAGATATTAATGATGCAGGTATCACCAAAGAATCAAATCGAGGCCAGCACATCCTAGCATAAAGAGTACTAATCAGCCCTCTGAGGCTGAGTCACCATCCATTCTCACCAGACCAGGTTTTGAACCAGGTCAGAGGATCAGTTGTTTGTTGTCAAAAACTTTAAGCTCTCCATCCCTCCTTGACAGTAAAGCTATTTAGCAAGTTTCAAAGCATTATGCTTTCAAAGTGGCCAGTGCTTGCCTTCTCCTTAATGCCACTCTCCAAAGATAAGCAAACTCAGTGTCACCCTCAGTTAGGGCTGCATGCCCTGTATCCATGACCTTTACCATGCTAACCTGCCCTCATCTTGCCCGACAGCACTAATTGCCTCTTAGCATTGTCTCCAGCTCTGGCAAGTTAAGACAGACAGCTCATGCTTCCGATAGTTAGGAACAAGTAATAGTCAGCTTGGGTCCTGGTATGAGAGAAGCAGCAGCTGGTAATGTCCCTTCAGTGTCCCATTAGAATGAAGGAATCCCCAAAATGTAGGTTAGTTTCAGCCAAACCCCTTCCCTCACCAGCCCAGGCTCTTTCTCATCTTCTGTTTCAGCTCTGCACCACAACCCACGTGAGGAGGGCGTGATGCTATTTATTCCTGTTTCCTCCCTCTCTGGGATCCTATCAGAAATGCCAATCTGAGTCAGAGGCTGTGACTGAAACAAGACAGAAAACTGGGAAATGCACAGATTTTGGCCCAATGTGGATGCCCCAGCTCTGTAAAGGAAGGCCAGATCTCAAAATAAGCCTGACACACTCAGCAAAAGAGTGCCTAAAGAGAGATTGTGAAACTGCCTAGCACGCAGCAAAAAGGAGTTTCTGACTTGTCATAAGTAATGAACAGGACTCAGAAGAGTGTTGAAGGATGGGTGTTACGTGACCTTCTACCCTCGTGCAATAGCTGCTGGTTTTGGACATTTGCTGAGAAGAATCCCTCCAAAATCACTCTTCTGGTTTACTGGGTGGTGATGGCTGGGCTTTCCAACACAAACAGAACTGTGCTACACTGACAACTTTCCAGCAGGGATAATTTTTCACATGCATTTAAATGAGAGCACATTTAAAAGCCAAATTTCTGCATCAGGCAGGTAGGGGCAGGATACCAGGAAGCAATTACTTGCCCAAATATTCTAGTCCCAGACATGTAAATCTATCTGCTTGCAATGTGTTCACATTGTACATTAAGCAGCACAGATCTGGAAGTATCTGGAAATACTTTCCACATCCAGATCTCCCCAGCAAGAACCATGTCCTGGGCAGACTGCATTTTTATTACCTCCACTGCCTTGCTCAGATGATATCCTGGTGCTTAAGGTGAGCTGTGTGAATAATGGGACTTGGGTATAATGGAGCCATTTGCTTCTGCCCAAATGAACTGGTGCTTAATGGTCTGTACAGTAGTATGACCTTTGGTCGCAACCTGATCAGATATCACAAACTAAATGGAGCCTTGAGGATGATGGGAGGAGAATGGAGAGCCTTAGGAGGGAGGGTGAGGATCTAGGGTATTGCCCAAAGTAGGGACAATTGGTCAGTAGGTGGCAGGAAAGGAAGCAAGAAAAGCCCCCACAGCGGTAGAAAACAGAGTGGCCTGCCTTTTCAGTGAGGTGTGGACACTTAAGTGTATTGGTTGTAACAGTGAGCTAACCTTGCCATGTCCCAGATGCTATGACTTAGGTTCCCTTTCCTCAGCTCTTCTGTGTCCCTCCTCTAGTTGCATAGCTGATAGGTTGTACGCAGCTTTCTTCGTTGCCAGACAGCAGTACAGGGCCAGATGTGTAGCATTGCTATTTGCAGGTAGAAAGCTGCTGTGGAATGTCCATTAACACACTTTGTACTGTGCAAATGTAAGTCATGAATCATCGTTAACTAAGTCTGCCACTCAGATGTGTGAGAGGAGGGCATATTGGTCCTTGCAGAGATCAATGGCTCCCAGACTTCACTGGCTTGGTTTGCCAGTGCAGAATCAGTCAGCTTCAGCAGCTTTAATCCAACACCACGGTTTAGGCATCCTTGCTCATGTAGTGATGACATAAGAAATGCTTTCGTTTGGGGATTTTTATTATATACAGAAAAAAAAAAAAAAAAAGTTTCCAGAGCACTTGACCTCATTTGCAACCTGTCAAGTGGGAGAGAGGCCGTGAAGCATAAGGAGAGTGGTTGGACCAGGCAAGGAGTATGCAGCTATGGAAGCATTTATGATATGTGTTGTCCTAACAACAGCAGCCTTCTCTAACCCAAGATTTCCTGTGCTGTTGAGTACAGTCTGCTACCTGAAAAGCACTTCAAGCACTTATGGGGAGGGAGGAGGTGAGAAAAACAACTGATGATGCTGATTTTAACACAAATATAGCACTGATGAGAGAAACTCCTTCACAGCCCTAGAGCCTGAAGCTCTGTCTTACCCACAGAATAATGGAAAACAGGCAGGGATGCTGCAACTGTCCCTGTCCTGGATTTGCCCTGGGTTCACACACCCATCAGAGTGCAGGTGAAGTCCTGGAGGAAAAGGACAGGTGCTGGTGCCGGCTACTTTTTTTCTTGTGGACCCTTCTGCAGCACCTGTCACCTGTAAAGGCCAAATCTTATATGGGCCTCAGTATACCAGCCCCAGGTACCCTGCTGACACAGAGCTTGCTTCGATTTCTGGAAAGCAAGGTGAAGGGGCTGGAAGCTATGTGCCTTGGGCATGGTTACACAACAGGTTTGTGGCAAGACAAGCAGCTATGCCAGAGCCTCCCAAATTATTGTTCTTTCTCTCAAGTCAGAGCAGTTTCAGTCCCATAAACAAAGAGCCAGTCTGGGACTATGGCAAGTGAGATGTGAGCCACCTAAAACACATCTTGCTCAGTCTGCCAACAGTCACCAGCTGGAACGTGGCAGCTAAGCACTGAGCCTATGCTCAATTTAAGGTGTTGGCATTCTTGCTGGAGCCAAGGTCAAATGGAGTAGTGCAGGAAGGTGAGAAGGCTATTACAGCACACAGGAGCCACCCAGGCACTCTCACGGGGTTTGATTTCTCACCCCTTCCCTTGCCCAGTTTCACAATGTACGTCCATGTATTTAGGTCATAACCCTGATCGTGCTGCAAGGAGCTATGGCACAGAGTACATTTTGTCTCCAGTGTTTGCCTGGTCTGTCTTCTGGGCAGTCACGGCTGTCCCAGGCACACCAGCAATGCAGGCTGTAACAGCTGAAGAAAGCTCCCGGGCAGTAAGCAGGGCTTTAGCTCCCATCCCGCTGTAAATGGAGTTGCATGGATCTGTTGGAGAGGGTCCAGAGGACAGCCACAAAGATAGCAGAGGCCTGGAGCACCTCTCCTACAAGGACAGGCTAAGCAAGTTCAGTTTGGAGAAGAGAAAGCTCTATCAAGACCTTATAGTGGCCTTCCAGTACTCAAAAGAGGCCTACAGGAAAGCTGGAAAGGGACTATTTATAAAGGCCTGTGGTCATAAAACAAGGGGCAATGGTTTTAAACTACAGCAGGGTAGATTTAGATTAGACATTAGAAAGAAGTTTAGAGCTATGAGGGTGGTGAGAAACCGCAACAGGTTGCCCAGAGAAGCTGTGGACCTCTTATCCCTGAAAGTGTTTAAGATACTTAGGGGATGAGACTTTGAAGAACCTGGTCTAGCGGGAGGTGTCCCCGCCCATGGAATGGGGCAAGAATTAGGTGACTGTTATGGTTCCTTCCAACTCAAGTCATTCTATGATTCTATAAGCTCCCCGCTGAGGCGTGCACTCCTCTCCTGGCTGCCTGTGCCTTCTGCCCAGAGAGCCTGGCAAACTGCAGTGCTCCAGTCAGTGCTGCACGGGAAGGGAAGGGCAAACATGAGAGCTGCACCGGCTCAGGTGGCTGCTCACGCCCTACCTACCAAAACAGTGATCTGTGTTCAGAACCAGACAGAGTTTCAGTCCTTGCTGGCTTCATAAGAAAAGCACTGAGGGTTTTCCAGGATGTGCTTGCACAATGGCTGATACTGGATGAGTTGCAGCCGAGGGCAGATGCATTGTCAAAGCAAGGTAGCCACATGCGCTGCAAGGATGAGCAAAGGCTATTGGCATTTTGTGTCATTCACACCCCCCAGACCATGATGATGACTTTCTGAAAACAATCAAAAAATGGAGCATGGTTATAACTTTAACACACCAGGTTATGAGTGGGAATGTGTGCCTGGCACAAAGTCAGCTCATTCAGTAATGCTTATGTCGCTTTTATGTTTGTGGAAAACTCAGAATTGGATCACCACATAGAAAAGGCTAAGGGCCCTGACTTTAAGAGAAAGGCTTTCACCTGGTGGTGTGAAATTACTGTGTTTTGGAAAATTTTCCTTTCATATCAGACATCTGCTCTGCATCTACCCAGCAGCTTTGACCCAAGCGACAGCCTCTTATGAAAGAAAACATCTAATCATATGTAAGCACAAGTGGAGAATAACATATTTGCTTTCACAAGGATGATGAAGAAAAGCAGCGACAAACACAACTGATAAGAAAAGCCCACTCCTTATTATAAAACAGATGTCTTCCATCCTGAGGAAATGGTGTGTGGCTCACAGTGGAGTGGAGGAGTGAAGACTTGGAGCCACACACCTGACCTAGCCCAGTCATGCATGCTTCTTGTCACCTTTGCTGAAACACTGCTTCTTTCTCTCTGAGAGCCATTTGCTTTGCACCCACCTACTGTGTCAGTCCTCAGAAAGGCTTGCCTTATAAAAATGCCTGGTCATCAGCCTGATAAGTCAGGCTTCCTGTCTTTGCTCTCTATGTTGACCTTGTTCACAGCCAGAAGCTCATTTGTTGCAGCCCCACAGAGCCTACAGCAGAAATCTGCTTTGACATCCCCGGAACTAGGGGAAAAGTAGAGCAGTAGAAGAGTGAAATGAAGATAGATGATTAGGTAGGGAGGTAGCAAAATAAATGGACAGGAAAAATGAGATGAATGTGCAGTCCCGGCCTACAGAATGGGCATGTGAAGGAAAGGATGTCAGAGCTAAAGGAGTTCTAATGGGAACCAGATGGGACACGTGGGAAATTTTAGTGCAGAGGTCTCATTGGCTGAAAGATGTCAAAAGGCTGTTACAAACAGCGAGACAAAAGAATAATTCCTTTTGGAAAATAGGAGGTACAGGGATAGCTGCATCTCCGTGGGGAGCTCCACAATCCTTTTTTCAGATACCCCTTTCTTAGCTGTGCTGTGCAACAGAACTTAGAGCTTTGCTCTGCTTAGGCTACAGCTTTAGCCTGCAATGTTAGCAAGTGGCTGTAATGGCTGGTCCCAAACCACATGTGTTGAGGTGCCACGTGGCTTTCCTTCTTGGCTAGCACCCAAGACAGAGCTGTAGCAGGTCCCATCCCCACCCCTGCCTGCCTGGGGGCCTCCTGGTGGCCCAGCCAGCCAGCTCGGCATGGGGGCTGGGTGGACATTGGTGCTGGTGTAACTGGTTTGGTCAGCATACCAGACCAGAGCAAGTGCCAGACAGCACTGCTCCAGCCCCAGGGCTATTCCTCCAGTGCCTTCTCAAGCATGGGAGCAGCAGGGTAACCAGCACCCCACAACTCCTTGGGGTTTTTGCAGAGCAAAGCAGGGTCATGTACGTGAAGGAGCAGGTTTCTGCTGATGAAGAGCCCTGTGCTGGCACATGGGCAGTGGAAAGCCAACAGCATCAGAGCGAGGAGGAAAGAATACGTACTGGTGCTGGGCACATCCAGCTGCAGGTCAGCCTGCGTGGCTGATCACATATTAGGTGCCTCTACAAAGCTGGGTAGAAGGATAGAGGTCCTTTACGTTAGCCTCCAGCTGCATGTGCACAGGGTCAGTGCACAGCACCACCTCGGGCACCATGGAGTGCTACAGGCTGGTTTGCAGGGAGCAGTGTCCTTGCAGAAAAACTACTCTCACATTCATTCTCTCCTGCTGTCCCAAGTTGCCCTTAAGGGTAGTGGAAAAAGCCAAGGGGGAAGTCCTGTTCTGCAGCATTTTCTCCTTGAACTCCAGAAGGAAAGTTGATATTGCTGTAAATGCAACAATACACTTTGCCACCAAGGTATTTCAGTGTGACTGGTGGGGATTTTGCCCAAATGCCACCAGGAGGCCAGAAGTATGAGATCCTAGCCTGAACAGCTTTTTTCTACTGGCATAAAATGATGAGAAGGGCATCAGGCAAGGACAGGTAGCCCCTGTCTTCTACCAGTCAAGGTTTGCAACAGGAGATTGCTGCTCTGGAAGTCATAAGCCAAGGAAGCCTCCTTGGAACAAGCAGAAATACCAAATCCTAAGCCTTGAGCTGAGATTTGGTCTTCCTTGTTATCAGGCTGTAAGGATGAAGCAGGACTGGACTATTTAGTTTTCCTTTTTGAATTCCTTTTGTCTTGGATGCCTGATGCCATGGACAAGAGTAAGAAACTTCACCTTGGACGCCTCTTCTTTGTGCTTTTACACATGCTGCTTTTGGGCTCTTAGGCATAGAGCAGGAAAACTTCTCTTATATAGACTGTATTTTTTTAACCCCTGTTTTCTGCAATGCATTCCACTGAGAGAAGTGTCCTTTACACACATTGTCTCAGATTATCCTGTCCTCCACAAGCCAGGACTTGTGGAAAAGTTATCTATTTGAGCCAGGAATGTGTTAACTGTTTGCTGCTGGCTCTCCCCTCAAGGGCCATGTGCAGTGCTGGGGATTTTCCACCAGCTCTGCCTGTTTCAGCTTTTCAACTGGTTGCTCTTTCCTACAAAGACATGGTCTCAGAAGTGACATCTTCACTGTTGAATCGCTCAGGTAAAGAAAATAGTTAAAGCATGATTATCATACAGTCTCCCTCCTAACAGGCACTTGGCTTTATCTTGCATTATAACTGAGACTAAATATTTTTTTTAAACTATGTGTCAGCACTGCATTATTTATAGTCATGTCAAACATTCCAGAGTATATATATGGGTAAAATCCAGCATAAAGTATCCTGGTATGCTGATGACAAAGATGTTTTTTTGCCAGTCAGAGAGCTAACAAAGATGCGATGGAGACAAAATACCAAATTGGGGCGGGGGAGCAAGAAGGGTATTGTAACAAAGGCAGACAATATGTCATATTTTATGATCACCTTAATAATCACATACATAATTATATATATTTTTTTTAGCAGCAGGAGATAAAAGCCTAGAATTAGATTTGTGAATTTGACTGAAGGAGGTTGCCAGGCCACATTTGTTCTCTTCACCAAAACAGAGTATATCTTAAATTGAAGGCTAGAGACATTACACTTGCAGCTGAAATATGAACCATTAGCCATGCCTGAGAAGCCACAATTAAAAACTCAAGAAATGTTAAATCATTTTTCCCAACTTAAACTGGGAAGAAGGGAGGTAATTGTATGGGTGCATGAGTTATGAGTCCAGATCTTGCTTTGTAGCCATTTATTTTCTTTCTACACTATTTGTCTTTGTTAAAAGAATAAGACAGGCCTTATAGTTGTGCCTATAAAGTATACAACAATACATCATTATCCTACTTATCCCTTATTAATTTTCTATTTTAAAAAATTCCAGGACTTGGAGTACTCATCCTTGTATTCATAAACAGCTTGGCTTTAGTGGCTGCTCTCTTCTGTTCTCAAAATAATTAACTTTTAATCTCATTTTTGTCTGTGTTCTGATGGGCATTGACCAGCCCACTCCCATTGCCTGCCACTACAAGAAACTGTGATTGAAGGATTGTGTCTTCAGCTAGAGAAGGTCTCTTGACCATCTTAGCACAGGCATTTGGGAATTCTTCCTCCTTGTTTTGTGGTTGAATTCTCAGTGCGTTGCCCACATTATTGGGCTGCACAGCTGTCAAAGTGGTTAAATCTCAGCCAAACCTGAAAGGGTTCAAGTGGAGTCTCCAAGGGCAAGGAATGATGCCCTTTCACCCATTTTGCTCTTTTCAGTCTTATCATAGCAATATATGTTTGCTTGGTCACTCCCATTCAAAACCCAGTTGGTTTGCTGAAGAAAACAGTTCAGTTGGTTTGCTCTGTGTTTAGGAAAAAAATTGATTCCTGGCCTATAGAAATTAACATTTTTCCCTTCCACCCTTCATCTCAGGAGGCAGGGAGAACAAACATTTGAGCAAACCCATCTATAGCAGTGTAATATTTTACAAGTCTGTTTAATACACAACTAGCGCAGTGAGGAATGGCTCTTTGATCTGGGTGCTCATCTGGATTTCAGCAACCTTGCACCTCCTTGGGAATAATGTTATGGACTGCTGGCAAGTCACCACTGGGGAGTCCAGGCACTTTGTGTTGGTTCGTGCTCTCAAGACTGCTCAGCTTCTCTCATTGTCCTGCAGTGCTTGGAGATTCCATTATGATTTCCTGACAATTTTATTTCATGGGTATAAATTTATTTTCTGGTAATGCTTAGACCAGAAGGCAGAAACTTCCCAAACATAAAAGACCCATTGGCATCCTTGGGGTTTTCAGAGTTCAAGACAGGCCACTGAATGTAAAACTGGGAGTGGAAAATTTGAGCTACTGCTATTGAGTCTTCAGCAGAGCTGTGTGACTCCTTACAGTGAAGTGAACGCCCTTACCTGGGTTTCTTTTTCCCATGCTAAAGGGTAACATTAATATTGATAATGTGTCTATGGATTACTTTGCATTGAAAATGTCATTGTCTTTCTGAGGTGTACTAGCTGAGAGTAAACAGAAGAATACACATCAAACTCAGTGCTGGCCCTAAAATAATCTCAACTATGCTTGAAAAAAAAAAAATTAAATTTAAAAAATATACAGCTTAGTCTATTTAGGTAGCTTAGAAAATAACTCCTTCACTGGTATGAAAGGCATCTCCATTACTGAAGTATTTTTGTCCTGGCTCTNATAAATATATATATATACATATGTTTTAAAACTCCTTTTAGTGTGGACACCCAAGCTGAACTGGGTGTCCAGCTCACTAAAGTTCATCACCTAGATACCTAACTTTCTTAGATCACTAACCTTCTTGAAATCACTATCTAAAGCCTGTTGTTTTTTTTCTCTTGAAATGATGGTTTAACACATTTCTCTTTGCCACTCCCCACCCCCATGAGATCTCTTTGAACAATCCAGCATCACAGAATCACAAAATCATCACGTCCAACTTTCTACGCAACATCTTCATGACCACTAGACCATGTCCCATCATGCCATGTCATGTTCCCTCAATCCCAAATCCAGCCTCCTTGTTGGTCACTCTGCCTTCAGTGCTTCTCCTCAGACACAGAGCCATAGAATCATTTAGTTTGGAAAAGACCTTCAAGATCGCCTAGCCCGACCATGAATCCTACTCTACCAAGTCCACTGCTAAGCTATACACCCAACCACCATATCTACAGAGCTTTTAAACACACAGAGGTGGTGATTCTACCACCTCTGCAGGCACCCTGTTCCAATGCCTGATAACTCTTTCTGTGACAAGTTTTTTCTTAATCTCCAGCCTAAACCTCCTCTGGTGCAGCTTGAGGCCATTTCCTCTTGTTCTATTACTAACTAGTTCCTTTGGAGAAGACAGCAAAAGCCCTCTCATGACAACCTTCCTTCAGGCAGTTTTAGAGAGAAACTCCAGGCAGCAAAGCCTGGGGAGGAAGCCTGGGCAGGGCTGGAAAGTGGAAAGGTAGGACTAGGTTTTCAACAACAGGCAGCAAAGGCCATGTTTGTCAGGCATTGGAACAGGCTGCCGAGGGAGGTGGTGGAATCACCACCTCTGGAGGTGTTAAAAAAACAGGTGGACATAGCACTTGGAGACATGGTTTAATGGCCACGGTGATCTTAGGTTGATGGTTGGACTCGATACTCTTAAGAGGCCTTTTCTAACAGAAATAATGATGTGCTTTTAACCAGCAAGTAGAGGCACAGCTCCTTTTAGTGAGTAGACCTGTCCCTGTGAGGCAAATGAAGCAGAAGATTTGCAGTGTTGTATCAATGGGTGCAGTTTTCACTTTTTTTTAAGATATAGAATTCCTAAGCCTCTATTTTATTTTATTTTCTGCCTCTGGAGCTACTGCATTTAACTCTCAGAGAGGAGGCAGCTGGTTGTTAGCTTCAGCTTCTCCTGATGTGCATTTTCTTTTAAAATGAGCTTGCATATTATTCTAGCTTAATTAGACCTTTCTGCAGATAAAATCTTTGGAAGGGGTCCACCCTCCTCCCTCTATTCTGCTAGGCCTTTTGCTTGATTTCTTTCACATGCCCCTTCCCCAGTGAATACATCTGAATGTTACGTGGCGTTAATTAAGGATCTCAGTTGCATATTCGTCTTTGCGAAGCTTGCCAGTGTGTACAGGCAGCCGTGAGTGATTGACGGCACACCAAGAAGAACAATGAAGAAGCCTTAACGAGGCTTGGCAAAGCAATACAATCGGTGGAAAGCATGCAGACGGGAAGAACTTCACACAAGGACTTCAGGAAAATCTGTGCTTGGTGACTTTCCTTAATCAATGGCAGGAAACGGTTCAGCCTTGCTGCAGCTGGTGATAAAGTAATTCCCCCCCCCCCCCAAAGTCCACCAATAGATGAAATAACCACCTGGCTTGTGGCAGAACAAGCTGTTCTGGAACATGCAGTTGTGTGGTTATTCAGGAAAGTCTTTAGAAGCTGTGATTTTTCCCAGAAATGGCGTGGAACTGGGAGGTTTTGGTGTTGGGCTCACAGCAGTGCCAGGACGAGGTGCTTGCGATGCCGGTGCAAAGAGTTCCCTTTGAGCTGAGGTCCTAACTGGCAGACCCAAGGCAGGGCAGAAGAGACTAAGTCTATATTTAGCCTAATTCACACAGGAGGTTCTTCTACAGGCAGAGCGAGCTTTGGTTGCAGTCAGGGTAAGAGTTCATGCCGGGTTCTGTCCATCAGACACGTTTCATACGTTTCTCCTGTCTTGTGCTGCAGTGATCTCTGGTACCACCAAATAAGAGCACCTGACAGCTTTCCTCACATTCCCAAGGAGTTAAAAACTGCTGCAAGCCCTGCTTTACAGAAAAGAAGTGGAAGCACAGAGATGTCATCTCTTTAATTTCTATGCAATTATGAGAAATTCTGAGCCAGAATTAAACCTGGGTTTTCTGTTAGCACTCTTTGGGGAGTTAGCTCAGGGGGTTCCTGCCTACAGGTACAGAACTATGGCCACTAGCACATAAGAGGGCACAGTGGTTCAGGCAAAACACTGAGGAACCGCAGTCATCTGGGATCTGTTCCATCTGGGACCCGAAGCATAATGCAACAGCGTTAGACATTCCTTTCCCTCCACATGTCCCACCCCGAGTGACATTTCTGCAGGCAGATCTCGATGCCAAGGGGTCATGTTACAGCACAATTCTCCACTAACCATGTTACTGCATGTTTTTGCCTGGCCTGTGTGTGCAAGCCCAGTCCATGTCACAGCTCAGAGGACAAATTCCTTGGTAAAACAGAATTTGACCTTAGGTATGCCAGCAGTAGTGCCAACTGTGGCAGCAGGGTTCCCAGGCACGGTCAGTTTTATGTGTGGAGAGGACTGCTCACACCAGTGAAGAGGGCTGTCCAAATGAGATATGCACTTTAAATTTTATCAGGGGATGATGTGCTGACCGAGAAGAGTTTGCTATATCCATTTAGCCAACTGCTTAATTACTATTTATTGCACATTTCTTGCTTATTTTGCTACCTCCTCTCTGGCCTGAGTTGAGAAGCACAACAGATCAGGCGTTTGGGCACTGGCAAAGCACTTGGGAGACCTGGAATCAATGTCTTTGTCCGCTGCAATACTTTGTGTCTGATCTGGGCAAAGCCCTTAGGGCATGTCTGCACTAGGTGAACTAAGTGCCTGAGAACCTCTACCTTCATGTAGGCAACAGCTGCATGAATTAATCCTGGAAGAACATGTCATGACCATCTTCCCATCAATTTAAAGCCTGTCTCTTCAAGAGGTTGCCTGGACTCTGGGAACTGAGGTTCTGGAGTAAGGGGCAATGGGTGGAAGTGAGGCACAGGAAATTCCATGTAAACATGAGGAAAAAATTTTCACTGTGAGGTTGACAGAACATTGGAACAGGCTGCCCAGGAGGGCTGTGGAGTCTCTCTCTCTGGAGATATTCAAGACCCACCTGGATGCATTCCTGTGTGATCTGGTATAGGTGATCCTGCTCTGGCAGTGGGAGTTGAACAGCCCCTAATATTCTGTGATTCTGTGATCTCCAGAGAAGAGCAACAGGGCTGGTGAGGGCACATTATATGAGGAGTGGCTGAAGGAACTGAGATTGTTTAGCCTGGACAAGAGAAGGCTAAGTGAAGATCTTATTGCTCTCTACAACTACCTGAAAGGAGGTTGGAGTGAAGCCAGTGTTGGTCTCTTTTTCCAAGTAACTAGTGATAGGACAAGAAGAAATGGGCTTAAGTTGTGCCAAAGGAGGTTTATGTTGGATATTAGGAAAAAATTATTTACAGAAAGAGTGCTCAGGCTGCTGAGAGAGGTGGTGGAGTTGCCATCCCTGGATGTGTTCAAGAAGCATGTAGATGCAGTGCTTCAGGATACAGTTTAGTGGTCATGGTATTTGGGTTACAGTTAGACTTGATCTTAACAGTATTTTCAAACCTTAATGATCCTGTGATAATGGTTTATGAAGCAGCTGGTGAACTACTGTGGTTAAACCCCCTCATCATTAAAGTAAATTAGCACCAATTTAGAAAGTTTTAGATGAAAATTTATCATATAGGATCACTCTCTACTGTCTGTCTAGTCTGGTGTCCTCTCTGCATTGGTGGCTGGTAGCAGACATTTAGAGAAGACTGTATGAGAAAGGCAAGTATGTAGTGGCAATTCTGTGGTGTACTTGCAAGGCTGTGGGTTCCTAAAAGCTCTTCCTGTTTAATAGCACTTAATAGAGCTGTAGCCTCACTTTTGTCAAATCATTTTTTGAAATCTATTTTTGGCATCCACAGCACTGTTGGCAGCAAGCTCTAGAATTTAACTATGCATTTGATGGAATGTTTCCTTTTGTTAGTTTTTAATCTGTCACCTCATAGCTTCATTTCATGCTGTTTCTTCCACATAATCCTGCCACGTGGCCAAACTGCATGGAAGTCTTTCTTCATTCACCAAGAAACTTTTCAAGCTAGTGTCTGATGTCCAGCTGCATGCCTGCACAACTCTTGTGGTTGTATCTATGTGTTAGTGGGAGGTTGTTTTTCACATAATCCAATCCATACCAATATCACTCCAATTTTAAGTCCCACTACAATAACCTGAGCAGAATCATAGTATCATAGAATGGCTTGGGTTGGACAGGACCTTACAGATCGTCTAGCTCAAACAATGCTGCTCAAACAATGCTGCCATGGGCAGGGACACCTCCTACTGGACCAGACTGCTCAAGGCTCCATCCGACCTGGCTCGTAACATTTCCAGGCTTGGAACCTCCACAATTTTTCTGGGCAACCTGTTCCAGTGCCTCACCACCCTCATGGGAAGAATTTCTTCCTAATGTCTAATCTGAATCCAACTTCTTCTAATTTTGAATTTAAAAAAAACCAACAAAAACAACAAACCCAAACAGGAAAAAAGCCCCAAACTTACTGTCAGACTAGAAACTTTCTGCTGTTCATTTAGCTCTTCTTGGCATTGAAAACTGTGCCAACATAAAGCACAGATAGTTGAGTGTGGCTCCAATCAGTGAGCAGGTGTAGACAGAAGAGCACGTTTTGCAGCCACAGCTTTGCTACAGGCGCTTTTCCCGCACTACTGAGTTTTACCTGGGAGGTATTTTTCCTGTGGAGATGGCATGCTGTCAAGGCTGTGCTTCCTACCAGTCTGTACCTCACAGGCCTCTGCTGCACGAGTAATGCCAGCAAGGCAGTTCACTCCTGCACTGCCCTGACTGATACACAGGGCAGTGAAGTCTTCAGTGATCCAGCCTTTGGTGCTAAAAAGTCTAACGGGATGCAAAGCTTCTACTCACA
Source organism: Psilopogon haemacephalus (assembly GCA_013396835.1). NCBI lineage: Eukaryota > Metazoa > Chordata > Aves > Piciformes > Megalaimidae > Psilopogon > Psilopogon haemacephalus. The sequence continues at coordinate 115,076 of VWZI01000027.1, forward strand.
TTGTTTGAAAGAAAAAGCACAAATATCCTGGTGAGATCCCTTCCTATACTAAGGGGTCTCACAGGATCACAGAATATCTTTGGTTGGAAGAGACATTCAAGATCATCTAGTCCAACCTTTGACCCAGCACTGCAAGGTTACTAAACCAAGTCCCTAAGCATCAGATCCGCACACAGTTTAAACACCACCAGGGACAATGGCTCCATTACCACCCTGCGCAGATCATTCCAATGTTTGATAACCTTTTCAGTGAAGAAATTATTTCCTAATATCCAGCCTAAATTTCCCCTCATGCAGCTTGAAATAATTTCTTCTGGTCCTGTCACTTGCCACCAGGTAGAAGAGGCTGTCCCCTCCTTGCTCCAACCTCCCTTCAGGTAGTTGTAGAGCGATGAAGTCTCCTCTTCTCCAGGCTGAACAACCCCAGCTCCCTCAGATGCTCTTCAATGGCCATGCACTCCAGGCCCTTCACAAGCCTTTTTGCTCTTCTCTGGACATGCTTCAGCACCTCAATGTCCTTCTTATAGTGAGAGACCCTGAACTGAAGACAACATTTGAGGTGTGGCCTCACCAGGGCCAAGCAAAGGGGGATGATCACCTCCCTGTTCCTGCTGGCCACAGTGTTTCTAATACAAGCCAGGATGCCATTGGCCTTCTTGGCCACCTGGGCACACTGCTGACTCACATTTAGTCAACTATCAACCAGTACCCCCGGGTCCCTTTCCAAGTTGCTGCTTTCCAAACACACATTCCCAAGTTTGTAGCTCACCATGGGGTTGTTATAATCCAAATGCAGGACCTGGCACTTGGTCTCGCTGAACCTCCCCACCCAATAACTGTACTAATGACACAATGTTCACTGAAGGCCTGTGCCCATGACTTGCACGAAATGCCAAGTCTCCAAGACCATACCTGGCAATCCGATACAAGAACTCTTGAGTTTCTGCTGAAAGCAGGGAGAGAGACTGTGAGTTCTGCTCATTTGAAATTCAAGTCATTTATTCAGGAGTCTAAATACAGAGTTGGAGTTTTACTTTATGATATATTGGCCTTTGTCTTGGGCTGTAAACATAATAAGTTAGCAAGTGGCACAAATTTTCTTTTTTTTTCTAAATGTTACAGCATCAGGGAATGAAGTAGAATTACCAACAGGTCAAAAGCATAGATTATAAACAACATTAAGAAATTGTAAGGATTGCTGATAAGTTTTAGTGTCTTTGTTTAATTACTTCCCTGTCTCAGTCAGGTGGGCAAAAGTACTGATTCACATTTAATTGAACAACAGCTTCATTGTCAAACCTGCCATTCTTAGTGCCAGCATAGAAAATATCTTTTAAAACACACCCCCCACGTTCTAACATTGTACAGACAAAAAATTACAGCTCATCTGCCATAGGATGTATACTACCAAGGTGGCTTCACCTTCCTCATTTTCTCCTTTGTACATGATGTGACAAAAGGCAGAGTCTGGGAATCTGTGTGCTGATTCTTTGTGGGCTTCATGTCTGTGCCTCAGTCGCAACCAGTGTCCACTGAGACAGTGTAGCTGCAAGCAGTGTAGCTGCAAGCAGGGCAAGGCAGGTGATGCTTTGTGGAAATGTGTAAGGGTAACCTTCATTTCAAGTTTCCAAAGCCTTGCCCATATTTTGGGTTGTGCACAGACAAGCCTCCCACTTCCCTGAAAATAGCTCAAAATGAAGCATGTTCTGCTTCCTCTGGATATGGAACGTTGTATACAGCAACATTCACTACATACAACCAACAGTATGTATTTGATTGTTCTCATAAAAAGGATTAGGTGGTTCAGAGCATTTGTCCTACATTTCACTGTTTTGCTCACGAAGCTGGATAGGAGTGTGAAAAAAACAGAGCTTGTAATAGCGCTGGCATTGACACAGTTATGTCAGATAAAAAGTTGCCTGGACGTGTTCCTGTGTGAACTACCCTAGGTGATCCTGCCCTGGCAGGGGTGTTGGACGATCTCTGGAGGTCCCTTCCAACCTTAAAAGTTCTGTGATTCTCTTCCTTTGGTGCTCTTTGCAGTGGCTTCCACTGCTGCACCAAAAAACCTGATACTGAGTAGATCGTGCTATGCACAGATGACAGAGTACACTGCACAGCTTGGCTGTGACTCAAGCTGTGTGGTGCGGGCAACTGCTCAACCTAGGTAGCAGTCTGATGGCCTCTGTGCAACTCCCAGGAGTGGTATGCATCTATTGCAAAGTCTAGGCTTGAGGAGAATGTGTGAGAGGTTTCTGACCTGCCTCCAATGTAGGATGCTGCAGCCATGTGTTCTAGAGTGCTGATTTCAGTTCCAAGAGACAGGGCATGGTCCAGTGAGAGACGCAGTGGTTGGAGGAGAGTGGATGGCCAGAAGACAGATGCAAGCATGTAGGCAGGATGCCCCATGAGGTGTAATACATCATTATCTCTGCCTTAGATCAGGTAAGACTTCACAAGTGTAGTGCCCTCATCAAGTTAACTCACATGAGTGATCTAAACTGACTTAACCAAGGCTAAAAGTGACAGTTCAATACAGAGAGAACCTTCATTTGAAGTTGGTAATTTACATTAAATTGTCCTGTGTGAGTCACAGTGTCTGACCTGAACAGCCTATTTCACTACCTGGATAAGGGTTTGCCTGGCTCTGTCATTTTTTTGCCATCTAAAAACTCCTCATGCAGTCAAGACTAGTAAAAGGAGATTGGAAATTTCTCTGCAGCAGGAGTGCCTTCCATCCTGCTCTCAGTTTTAACCTTTAGTAATTTTACTTTCAGCCCAAATTGCTGAAAGCCCTTCCCTCTCAATCTGTACAGTAAAGATGATGAAAAGCTAATGAGAAAAGCTAAAACTCATCCGCTCGGAAAGAATAATCCCAACTCTGTCCTATGGCAAATGAGAAAATTAGGCAAATATAATGCATTTGCCATAGACTCAGCTGACTGTGCTATGTTTTATTCAGTTTTGTGTAATGGTACTGTAACAAATGTCTAGGCATAAGTCCCTGACAGGTTAACGATGCCTCCAACTTTGTTTCTACAGAGTTTGAAGTGTAGTTTTCCAGACAGAAGACTGACAACCTGAGGAAAGGTCTGGAGCCAAAAGATCCTGGCAATGGAGAAGGTGGGATGAGAGAGTATCTGCGAATGCTGCAAGAGAAGCTCATGTCAACAGGGCTCCATTTTAGAATGACTGTGCCCAGCTCTGCTCTGGACTTCATGAGCTTTATTCAGGTGGGTTTGTGAGTCTGGGTGACAAACACACTATAGCTATCATTTGACTGGGGTTGTTGCCCCCAGTTCTCTAGTAAATAGCTGTCCAGTGTCACCAAGTCAAGTCATTTTCCCCATCTCCATAATGTTTCTTGTCCTTTGTATCATGTTAAGACACCGCACTGGAAAACTTTCTCTCTATATATATATTTGTTTGTTTGTTTTTTTAATATGTTCTAAATGCTACTGATGATCTCAGAATGCTCAGATGGCAACATGATAACTCCAATCCGATCAGACTAAAATGTTTGTGAGTGAATTGATTACCTTACAGAGGCTATTCTCCATTTGTATGCTTTGATAGTTTTAATTTTTTATTCCAATGTGTATTTGAGTCTCTCTGCACTGCCCACCCTCATGCTGCTGTTTGGGTACAGGAAAAGAAAATGCTAAACTAATAGCTCATGTAACTGCTTTGAAGCAGTCCACCATGCTCTCCTTTTGGCTCCTGTAGAGTGGTAGAGGCTGGGACCACCCTGTAAAGATTACAGGCTTTGGTGTTCCCATTCCAGCTGCTTTGCTGACATAGTGAGGAAGACAAAACCCCAATAACCTAGATATATCAGTGACAACAAGAGAGAGGTATTCAAAGTTAGGAGAAATTTGCATTCATGCTGGTGTAATAATTCCAGGCCCCTGAAGAGGCCTGAAAGATGGGATTTTTTTTTTTTCCTTTTTTTTTTTTTTTTTTTTTTTTTTTGCCATAGAGCAAAGCTGTAAAGAAAGTAATAGATACACATTTGCACAGAAAGGCATGTCTGACAGAAAAGATAATGAAAAAGTAGTTTACTAAAAGGAAAATTGGTTTCAATGGAAAACACACATCTAACAAAATGCCTGGAACAATCTGACTGCAGCAAATACCTGGCTTTATGCTTCACTCAAAGATAAGCTATCAGGCTGACTGAAGAAGTAATGGAATGAAATTATACTGTCTGTGTTATGCTGGCAGGGCAGAATAAATGATGCCCAGACTCTGCAGTCTAGAAGGAGTGTGGCATTTTCATGATTTTTCTACACAGTGTTACTTGCAGCCAGACAAGAATCTCCATCTCTTTTAAACACCTCCAGGTTTGGGGATTCAACCACCTCCCTGGGGAGACAGTTACAGTGTTTGGGAACCTTCAGAATGAAGAAGTTTCTTCTAACAGACAACCTAAACCAAGGTGCAACTTGAGGCCATTTCCTCTCCTCCTATGANATTTCCAGCACTGACATAAAGCTAGCAAAGAGAAAAACTGCTTCTCTGAATGCTTGTGTGTGTCTGGGCTCTCCTACTTCTGCCACTATAAGCAAGTCATAGAATCACAGAATCACAGAACTGTTTCAGTCAGAAAAGACTATCAAGATCATCTGGTCCAAACATTATCTAACTCTTCCAAGGCTGGTGTTAAACCATGGTCCTCAGCACCACATCTCCATCTCTTTTAAACACCTCCAGGTTTGGGGATTCAACCACCTCCCTGGGGAGACAGTTACAGTGTTTGGGAACCTTCAGAATGAAGAAGTTTCTTCTAACAGACAACCTAAACCAAGGTGCAACTTGAGGCCATTTCCTCTCCTCCTATGACTTGTTAGTAGGCAGAAGAGACTGATACCCACCTCACTACAATCTCCTTCCAGGTAGTTATAGAATGTTTAACATACACTGAGAAATAAATAATTTAAGAAATCCCAAATCACTCAAGGATTCAATACAAATCTGAGACAACACTGTCAAGCTCCCTTCAATAATTTCTTTACAAAGAAAAACTGATCAAAAAGTCATCTAAGTGAACTCAAAGAATGAATTTCAAATAGGTGAATCTACTGCATTAAAGTAGACACCTTTAGTAAGAATTACAGTGGGCTAAATTAGATGTTCTTCAATTTACTTTGGAGGTGAAGAATATTGAAAAGAAGTTAACATGTCCATGTAAGGCTTTAATGTGATTTAATTAGGTTTTAAAAGGTTTTGTTAGCTTGCAGAGTTCAGTCAAATTAGGTTTCCAGAGCATTTCCATCTAGGCAAACCCACAGTTTCTCCCACTGATGAAATGAGAACTTTTCTACTTGAGAGTTTCATGCTGCCTAAGAACTCAGTTCACTAACACCTAGAAAGCTCTTTGATCTGTGGGAAGCATGAAGCAAGACCTGGGTGGTTCTCTCTCATGAGTGCAGAAGCCACTGGCTTTGGGCAGCTGCATATGGCAATCTGAGAGGCTCCCAGCTGCATCTCCCTCCCAGACTGCAAGAAGCCAGCACTGGTTCTGCCACCGGCTTCCCATGTACATGTACTACTGCTAGAAATGGGGCCATACCATTGTATATGCATTTACATTTGTATGTGCTTTCAAGACAAGAGGGATTTCCAGGCCTGTTGTGAGCATGAGATGTGGATGACTTTCCCATATCATTTCATTATGGGAACTCAACTGCAGCAGATTCCTGGAAACCTGATCCCTGAGATAAACACGGAAGAACTGAAACAGCAGTATCTGTCCAGTGCTTCAGACTCTTAAGTTCAGAGGCAGGTCAGAGCTTCCATGACCTGGAACAAAGCTATCAGTATAAAGATAGCTGCTTGCAGTTGTAGGCACCCAGTGGGCCTAGATGCAGGCAGAAGTTACATTAAACAGCCACCCTCCTTTCAGAGTCACATGAGACCTACTGACACGCATTTTCTAAGACACTGATGACATTTAAAGCTCTTTGAGTAAATTATTTGCTTTCCATTTATAACAGGATAATCATCCCACTGCTTGTCACAGGGATAAAGCACAATGAGCACCATCCCAATGACCAAATGTTTGCCATCTCAAAATATCCTCCTGGAACAAAATACACATCTTCATGGTTAAATTCTGTCTCATTGCTAATGCTGGGGCAGATTAGTTTACAAAGGTATCAGGTTTAAGAGAGCACCCATCTTACTAACCACACCAGCCTTTTTCCAGATGGTATTCAGAACACAGTATAGACCAGCAGCTTTGCTACCCATTATTCAATTAATTAGCAGGAATAAATTAAGTATGTGTCTAGCAGAGTGTGCCTTTCCATGTGGAAAACCTTTTCTCCCAGTGCAGCAAGGAAGGACTGGGAGTTAGTGGGTCATCAGAGGTGACAAGCAGGCCACCTCAGTCAGTTGTGTCAACTGAAAAATGAGGCACTTGCCATGTGCTAAGAGGCTGCTGCAAAGCAGGAGGTCAGAGTTGAAGACTGAGAGCTCTTTATATGCTCTTACATTGTAGGCTAGTATGTTGTTTGGTGGTGTTGACATGTGAGTGACTACTCAAATGCCACTGTGACAGTAAGTCAAACACATAGCTTGGTACCTCACTCCTCAGGTAAACTAGTGTGTGCCAAATTAACTCTATGGTCACCCTGTTACTGTATGCCCCATGGGAAGGCTGATTTGTGGGTCCCTTGACACCGGTGGTGGCTTACTCAGGAAGGCCAGGCACAGCTTTAAACGCTCTTGCTGACCCACAATGAAACATTCTCAGTTCAAAGCCCAGTGCAGGCTACAGCTGTTCACTTGTGTGGCTATGAGGCCTGCCCTCACCTCTGTCCAGTCCCTGGCCTCCAAAGCTTGTTCAAGTGAACTTGCAGAGGCTGCAGTCACACCAACAAGCTGCAGGGTGAGGTGCAACGTGCCGGATACAAACTGCTTCTCCAAAGCGAGACACAGATTACATTTGGGACTACACCCAGTTTACTTAGCTGTCAATGTACTCCCTGGCTTAGGAAATCCCAAGGCAGCAAGCAGGCTGCTGAAACTTGGAAGGTCACATTGGTCACTCTGTATTTGCAGTTCTTAGGCTCTTTTTTCCCAATGTTTGCTGCTGGACACAGCTGGAGAAGACATGCTGGATTAAATGGCCCTTTGGTGCATTTCAGGTGTAGCTGATCTTACGTTCTCACACTCAACAAAACTAGCTTGTAATAAGCTATGGCCATTTTGCTATTGAGTGTTGTTTGTGAAATGCTTTGAACATCAGGCAATAGAAGAAGTTGTGTCTGCTTTTTCAGAAGGCAATATGGGTGGGGAGAAAAGGGAATTTCTGTTCAGTTCCCAATCCCAGTTGCCTGTGGGGTATTTTGAACATATATAATAGATTTGCATGTTGGTATTTTGGGAATATTTCTCATGGGGAGAAAAAAAAAAAGAAAAAAGGGTAACTCACACCCCTTGCTGACTTGAGGGTCTTGCCATGGTTATATCCTCCAAGGGTTTGTGCTACTCAGCTGATAAATAAGGTTTAAATAACAGGAAAACAAAGGTATCGCCTTGCGTAAACAACAGCAGCATCACCGCACGCTTCCTCTGCCTGCCTCATTGTTAGACCAGACATGATGGAGTGGTTTGCCTATGGTGTTCACTTCCCTCTGCCTGAAACTTGTGGTGTCTTATTCAGCCAGAATCGATAGTTTCTGAGACATGCTTGATGGATCTGTGGACACCAGCAACACAAGTGCCCATCATGTCTTTGCAGAGCTGACCTGCCTTAACGTGGATCTGGTAAATATGTCCATGTCAAATATATCCAGGCTATCTGAGCAGAAATGCTAACTGTGGAAAGCCAAAGCAGATTTTCCAAGGTATGCAAGCTGCAAGCATCTAACAGCACAAATTGAGGCCTATCCAGCTTTTCAAATCATCCACATAGGTCTGGTATTTAACTCCTGCTGATGATAATGAGAAAGACTTCAGCGCTTTTTAAATTTCTGTTAGATGTGTGTCTGCCTCCTTCAGCCTGTATGCAAATGCCTCTCTGTCTGCCAGACCTGCTGTGGTCTGCACAGGACAGACTGAAAAAGGGAATCTCAAGAGTCCAGCATGGTTTAGCACGGCACTTAAAGAATGGGGAATGAAGACAGATGGTTCCCATCATGGCTGCATGATGTGTTTTGTCGAGGTAACTGGATGTTGAAGACTAATGAGAGATTATCCAGCCAAAATGTGTTTGGTTTTCACGTGTCTTGTCTTCCTATGTTTCAGTTGAGGGTGCAGCCTTAGTCTTTTCAGGACATTACAGGGGAAGCAGAAAGAGAAGACCACCAAGAATTCCACAGTGGACAGCAGGCTTTCTCATTTGCAAAGCCATCTACCTTCAGTAAGAACTTTTAATGTGGACAGTGCTACAGCAATCTTTTAAATTACCACAAGACATCTGTGAGTTGGTTTAGGGAAAGGACCTCCCATGAGCAGCAGAAGAAAGGCCTCTGGTAAGCACTGTAAATTACGCAGCATCCTACTGTGGCCTTGACCAAATAATTAGAAAATATTTAAGAACAAGTTGAACCCTAATTTACCATTCCCATTGCCAACTCCTGTGTGGTGCTGCTCAGATAATTCTTGCTCCTGATGGCTAAAGATAGAAATGTTTTTCCACTCTGATTTTATTTTTCTTTTAACTTCACTAGAGCAGGTCTCAAAATAGTTTGGGAGTTTATTTAGTTGTCATTCTTCAACTTGGTTTCATGCTGGATTTCTCAGGAGATGGCAGAGCTCTAACCGTGGCAACTGAGCAGGCTGCTGCCCAAACACAACCTACCATGAGAAACTCCTTAGGAACCATCGTTAGGACAAGTGGAGAGCAAAGCCTTGTGATCTTGCTGCCAAGGCTGATGACAGCCTGATTTAATGGTGCACAGGGCTGCTATATCCAGTGGAAGCTGAATGAGGACCATTTTGTTTGGACCAGCAGGGGTGAAGATAAATCAGTCCTCCAGACTTGCAGGTGCTAGGAAGGTGGAAGGTGTCTGCTGCTCCAGTAAAAGCTTCAGGTGCCAACTGTCACAAAACATGTGCTGTTCTTGCCAGCTCCATAGCCACTTCCTAGGTAATGCTTCTTCCCTGTATGGTGGTAACACCTAGATATGCCATGGAAAACAGGGCAGAGTTTGTGCAATTTTGGTATTATTTTCAGTGAGGTGGTGAGTGTCATCTTTCCTGCATCAGCCAACCCAGACATTTTGGCAATAAGGTTTGAATTCTGCTGCCTTCACAAATTGCCTTTGCCTCCATCAGGACAGTGTTGATAGCTGGCAGGTTTCACTACTGGTGGCTATGCTTAGCCAGAGGGACTCCACACTGTCTACCAAAAGTATTTTTATCCCACTGTGCACACAGGACATTATCTCTATTGCATCCTCCTTTCCTTTCTTCCTCTGTCAGCCAGTCTACCCCAGAAACCATCCTTTGTCCTGCAGCTAGTTTCCAGTTCAACATGAAGTGAATCTTTCCTCAGTCATCAAGCATATAGGCCTTCTCCTGCCAAGATTAGTCAAAAACTTGTTATCAATTAGTCATCACTGCAGGAAAAAAAAATGGCTCCTCTTATGAGGGTTAAACCAAATCAGGAACGAAATGATTTATTGATTTATTAAGGATATGTAATTATCTGATAATCAGTGAAGTATACATTCAAGATCCGTGCCAGCAATACAGCAGTTCGGCCAAAGTTTAAGACACTTAAAAAACATTAATAAATGCCTGCAAACTCCTATACACTTCAGTAACTAATCCCCAGAATTTCTCATCCCACACATGCAGGCACTCACCTCCCTCTGACTGGCCGTGGGGACAATTTCTGGGAGCCTTGGTCCCCATCACCCACATCCTGCTACCACTCAGGTTCTGGCTGCTACAGCTCTAAGGGCACCCATGCTACTTCCTACAAGCAGCTAATGTACCCACTGGTGGGAAGGCGTCTCAGCAGATTGCACCCCCAAAGTCTGAGTCCCTGTGTGCTGCACCCCATGAGGTCAGGCCACATGCTAGGTGCTGGCTGCTGGTGGTGTCTCATGGATGGGGAAGCTGCCGCATCTGGTCTGGGCAGAGGCTGTGATGTGGCAGACTGGGTTTTGACTGCTGCTCTGTTCCCAGTCCAAGGCTACAGAGGCTACTCCCTGCTCTCTTACAAATTTTTATCTTTTTTATACAGCTTTTCAGACGAACTCATTCTTTGTTTCAAAATTATCTTTGTCATTCCCTGGCTACCATTTGATCCAGCTGATGGCTGCCATCCTCTTTGGTATCGTCAGTTAGTCCTTAACGGTTGTCTTCAGCAAGATCAGTTTGGGGCAAATGCCCTTTCAGATACTTCTGAGTTTTCCATCCACACATGCTGTTTACACTCACTCATCTATCTTAACAGCTGTTGTTTGCCACATCATTTTGCCAAGGGTAAGCTGTGTGGACACCCCCACAAGTTACATTACACAGCTATCAAACTGATATGAAAGAAATTAATACTGGCCGGATTTGAGGGGAGGTTATTTCTACATATATTTACTTTCTTAGTGCCTACCAGATCATGATTTCTTGAACATGGTTACCTCAGCTTGCATAGCTGTATGCAATTAACCTGTTCAATGTATTCATTGTGCTCAGAGGACCAACGACATATGTCTGTAAGCCTAATCCCCAGTGATCCCACATGGGTTGGGGGGGCCAAGTAAGAGAAGGAGGAAGACTTGAAATCTCTTTTTGTCATACTGTGTTCTGGGAGACTACAGACCCTGCCTGAGCCAGAGTAATATGCAGCAGCCCCTGAGCAGACTTTGTTTCTCCTGATTCTGCCAAACAGAAAATCTGAGGACAGCCCTAAGGCAGTGTTCCACAGGACAAAGAAAATGAGGTGGGAGCCACATGCTAGAGCTCACCTCACTGGGACACTATGGCTTGTTCCTGAGGGTCATTCTTCCTTTCAAGGACCCCTGCAGCTCCTAGAGTGGTGTAAAACAGTCGTGTGCCACTGGGCCTCTTGCTCAGTCTGCAGGGCTATGGCATTTGTTTTATTCCTCTCCCTCTCTCACCTGTTGTGTGTGACGCAGGCTTGGTGCCAAGCTCTCGAGCAGCTGCCCTTTCCCAGCTCCTGGGCATGCCAGCCTGACAAGGCCCAGCCCCATTTGTTTGCAGTGGCAGCCCACGAATAGTAACTACTTGAGGCCATTTTGCATACTTCTGTCACCTTATAATTAACACTTCTGCAGTCTGCAGAAGTCCCTCCTTCTCAATATGTCTCTCTTCTTCCTCTGCATCATCACCAACCGCTATCTTCAGAGATATTTCTAGACCATGTCACCCAAAGTTCCTGCTGTGCATTTCCCCCACAAATAGCACTAACAGGCAGAAAAGTCAGCAAGCTGGACAAATCCTCACTTTGCTTCACTCTGGGTTCGGACATTCTCTTTCAGTTCTACATTTAAAATAATTGTCTGTGCTCCTAGCCTGTCCTGAGGCACCTGCCCTTGCCCTAGGTGCTTTCTCCCAGTCCTGCAAGGCAAGAGCCCCAAAAGAAGTAGAGATCTCACTGGTAGCTGTGCTCAAACTGACTGCAGAAAATCAAGAGTGCTCCTCACATGCTCACTCCTCAGGGTAGTGTAATAAACATGCAACAACTTCCATGTTGCTGGCCATTCCCTCCAAGGTGCTGGTGCATAGCTTCCCTCAGCCCCATCTTTCCTCCTACAACTCATCTCGTGGACATGGCTTACTTTGCACATTTTGTTCTTGGCAGTTTCAAACACTGCCTCAGGCCCTTATCGCCCTAAAAAAATCAGTTCATACACTGTTGTGGCCCTAGAGACTGCCTGATTGATATCTGAGCAGCCCAACAAACAGTAGATTTGAATAAAATTTGGCACCTTGTTACCTTTCCTGCCAGTTCCGAGAGGTTAACACACCAAGTAAAGCCCTGATCAGGCACGGGGCTGAAGCTGTGGGTGTGTGGAAGAGTTTGCAGAAATGGTGTGCAACCCTCATGAAGGACCTTCTACCTGTTCCAGATCCTGCATGCCTCAGCCTGTGCAGTTCATGGAGATCTGGTATTGCTGGCCACTGCCAACTCAATAGGAGTTCTCTGTGCATTTATCCAGAAATGCAGGCACTTTGCAGGAAGAGGTGAGAGTTTCAAGGTGATCCTTAAACAAACACTGAAGAGCTCCTGCAGCTCCGCTTCTACCAGCATCACTAGACCTTGTAGCAATGGTGAGAATGTGCTCATGGGAAGACCATGTTTCTGGGTGGCCATTTTATTCAGATACTTTCCGTGGTCTTAGGAAATAAAGCCGTGGGACAGTGTGCTCCCATTGAAATCTTCCCTGACTTGAATATCACTGTGAACTCGCCTGAATATCCCACGCCCATGGATAATGTCAGGCACGGCATCCAAGGGTAGGCTGCCTGATGAGCACACTTCACACTTGGGTGACACCACCAGACACCCACACATAATTCCCAAATGGCTGCCCTTTGTAGCTGGCATACACAGGCTACAAATTGTACCCAGAGCATTAGAAGGAGAGTTGGTTCAGTTCCTCAGCAGTCAGTGCAGTCCTGTTGACCCAGCAGCCAAGAGAAACTGCCCAGTTGACTACAGCAGCAACTACACTGAGGTCTGGGAGTTAAAAATGGGTGGGTTTTCCTCCAGCACTGCTTGTCCATTTATTGGCTTGATTGTAATCACAGCCACCTTAACTTGTAACTGATATTGTCCTCCCTGCAGTGTAGACAACATTCACCTGAGTATCAGATACTGCTGTCTGTGTTTGCTTTTCTTATCACCCACCATCAGTAGGTCCCTTTAGAAGACCAGCTCTGACCAGACACTAAGGAGAAAAGAGAGATGCTGTTTATCATCTTTCTTATAGCTGACCAGCTCTTTCCCATCACATAAATGCCAATGAAAGCTGATTCTCCTAATCTAGGATGAAAATCTGTGTGGCACACCTGGCTCTTCGGTCGTGCAGAACACACTGTGGAGTCTTCGGCAAGTTGGGCACTCCTCATCAAACACACAAAGCCTTCTAGGCACATGACCTATCTACACCTCCTGTCATCTTTCTAACCCACAAGACTGGATGGCTTTGAGAAATGTGGCCATATACCTAAGCTAAGGAGGCCATGCTGCCACGAATGGTGGCATGACCTTGAGGGTGTCTGACCTACGTGCACTCCATGATCAGACACTGTCACAAACGGTGGCGCGACCTTGAGAGTTTCTGGACCCCATGGTCATACACTGCTATGCACAGTGACACGATCTCTGTGGACCCAGGGTAGCTCCAGTAGGCTATGGCTGACGGTGCAAAAACGTAGATCTGTCAGCTGGCTGTTTCGCGACCTAGCGGCGAGTTGCAGCCAGAGGTCACTCAGCGAAAGCTGCCGTTTTAGGAGTTGTTCCCACTGATGCGCGTTGGGGTGGGGGTCCCCCCACTACGAGGACGACACTTGCCCTGCAGCTGGGCTCCAGCCACTCTCACAGAGGTGATGGCCCCAGAGAAACCCCCAACCCCAGCGGGCCGGGCAGCGCCATTTGTTGGTTGCCGCGGGCACCGCGCTGCCGGCAGCTTGGGTATCGACCGGTTCCGGGTCCGTGGCGGGCATAGGTTCTTCTGCACCACCCCAGAAGGTCACCCCGCAAAGGCGACGGCGCCCTGTTCTCCCCACACTGTCTCAGTTGCAGCCCGCCGGGGAAGGCAGGCGGGCACCCCTGGGATGCCTGTCTCCGGCTGTTAGCCCTACCCTCCCGGCAGGTGCTTCCAGCGGAGCAGGAGCCGGGAAGGACGCTCTGTTTACATGACAATATTCCGCAGCCAGGCTACACGTGAGCCAGCCGGAGGGTGGCGGGGCCAGGAGGAACGGAGCGGTGGAGGCGCAAAGGAGAAAGGCGATGCTCAGCGTGCCACCGAGCAGCCGGCGCTGCGGTGCGGGCAGCGTGGGCTCTGCAGGGGCCGGGCCGGGCCGGGC
>VWZI01000027.1:129632-153531 GCA_013396835.1 Psilopogon haemacephalus
TCCTTACCCCACAGGGCCGGCACCGCTGGCTGCCCCGCAGCGCGGGCGGGCGCACCCGGACCTACCCGGTGCTGCAGGGCGCGGAGCCCGGCTGGGGCCTGCCTGCGCTGCCCGCTGAGGGCTAGACTTCTCTCGGTCCTTCGCCCGCTCGCCCTTTCGCCATGGCCCGCGGGAAGGCCAAAGACGGCGACGGCAACTGGAAGAAATTCATTTGGAACTCGGAGAAGAAGGAGTTGCTGGGCCGTACCGGGGGCAGTTGGTGTAAGTGCCGGGCTGTGGGTGGTGAGGCTGGGTCGGGGGGCGGCGGCGATGCGGCGGGCACTGCAGCACGGCCCACGGCGCCCCGCCTCCTCCCTTATCTGCGGCGGGTCTGCGGCCCCCCGGCGAGGACTGCCCGGGGCGGGGGAAGGGGTGGCCGGGGCCGTAGCGACGAGTCCCCGCAGGATGCAGGCGGGGGTTCTTTCTCCCCCTTCTCCGGTGTCCTGTGGGGCCTTACAGGGGGCCGAGGGGCATTGCCCGCCTAGACGTGACTCCAGGTGAGGCTGGGGGTGAGGCAGTGTCGGCCCTCCGGGCCCGGGATGGAGCCCGGAGCGTACCGACCTTGGCGAGGGCGCCTCGTCCTTGGGTCTCCTTCTCTGGTGGCGGGGCTGGCCCGGGAGCATCGCCGTCGGGGCAGCTTGCCCTCCTAGCGGTCATCTGCCCTAGACTTCATGGTGGCTTTTTTCCCCCCATTTTTTCTCTGGATAAAGGAAACTGAGCTGATTTTACCTCTTCGAGAGAGAACAATTGGCTTTTAGTTCTCCTGCGAGAAGGAAATGGCTATATGTGCCTTTGTTGATTAGATGCTCATGGTGAATTCGTTAGGCGCTGTACAAATAGCGCTAGGAGGCTTTTAATGTTTTCCTTACGCAAATACTCTTCCAGTTGCTGCCAACCACGGTTGGTGTGCCACCATGGCGATGCTGAATTCAGCTCCTGTTATAATGGATCAGCTGGAGGTGCCACATCCGGAGCTGTCAGCTTTAGCTCTGGCAGGCAGGCGGACTAGAGCAGGCTTCTGCTGTATCTGTATGTGAGCAGAATTGGGTTCCGGGTGCGCGTGGATAGGTATTTTCTGCTCCTGAGGCATCAGGCAACTGCGCAGTGCTTCAAACACAGAGGCTGAGCCAGGTCCTTCTCCCAGAGCACCTGCACCTACCCACCTAGGACTGATGGTCATTTGTGAGTTAGTCTGCAGGCTGATGATCCCATCCCTCTGGTTTAAGCCTACCTGTTGCAGGAAGCTTTCTCATTCAACCCCTCTTGTGCTCGGTTGCTAGACCCTGCTGTGTGTTTTGCGAGACCTCGGAGTGGTTTTGACCTTTGAGGTGTCTTTGGCGTTAAGAGCATCCTGGCTGGCAACCTGATTAAATAAGCTACCTCCCAGCGTTTGCTTTTTGATGTTACAAAACTCAAATGCGTTACGCTGCAGACTACAGCATTAGTGTTTGGTTTGTTACAACAGCACCTCCTATGACCATGCTCTGGAAAAAATTTCCACACGTCCCTGACGTCACAGCCATTTGCTTTACGCTGCCTGGATACCAAAGAGTGCTTTTAACTCCTGGAGCACCACGTTACAGAACCCAGCTCTGTCCTCCAGCCCTGCCTACTTCCCCTGCCTCCGGTGTCCATGAGGAAGACAAGAGGAAGGAATGCCTTTCCAACAGTGTCCCTCAGCTTCTGTGTCACTGACTGTCTTTCATAGACTTGAAGAACCCAGAACTGCCTGCTTTCATCGTGAGGCTTCTGCAGCCATGGAGGTTTTTTTACGATGGAGCTTGGGAGTGAGGAGGAACACATTCCACCTACTGCTTCCTCCCCTTCCTTTTGTAGGTCGTCACTTCAAGTTCTTGAAATAAACCAAACACCTCCTTTTTTTTTTTCTGTTGTTGGTTTGCAATTAGATGAGGACAGTCCAAGATCAAGCAGAGACTCTTTTTCAAGTACTCCTTGGCTTCTGTGCTGGTCTGCTTATTCCTGCAGCCTTATTAGCATATAGCTGCTTGGCATGGGCTGCCTTAGCCTTTCTGTAGGCGGCCTGGTGATGCCTAGTACGGCATGTTACTGTGCAGTTAATCAGTGGAGATAATCCTTGTAAACTGGT
This sequence comes from Psilopogon haemacephalus, assembly GCA_013396835.1. NCBI lineage: Eukaryota > Metazoa > Chordata > Aves > Piciformes > Megalaimidae > Psilopogon > Psilopogon haemacephalus. Next base: position 131,779 of record VWZI01000027.1, read on the forward strand.
AACTGATACCCACAGCCTGAGCCATGCCGTGTCTCCAGGCTCTTCTCCGCTTTGCTCCACTCCATTCCCCCGGCTCCTGCTCTCATTATTCTGGGCATCTGCCTTTAGACTAAATTCAGCCTTTTCTTATCTTGTAATTCCCTTTTTAATTGGAATGAGCAGCACTGGAGTGCTGTGGTAAATGTGGAGTGCCATGACACATCTGAGAACTTCCCAGCGTTTGAGATTATTGGAACTGCTCTGGGCCCAGATTCTGTTCCTGCTGCTTTGGTGGAGGTGATAATGTGAATTACTAGGAGAGATCAAACTTTATAATTTCTCATAAATCTGAGTGAAACATTTATTGTAGACTGGCCTGGAAACAGCTTTGAGGCCCAGAGCTTTGTGGAATATGTGTCCTTCAGAACACACCCATGGCACAGCTTCTTGCTTTTGGGCACTTTCTTCACTGAACTGCCACTTGCATGATGTGGTTGTGCTGGGTCAGCCAAGGAGTCCTTTAAAATACGGAAGACCATGGTTTAATCTTCGTGTTTTACCATCCCAAATCCTGATTCACGAATATCCAGGTTTTCAGGTGCTTATGCTTCCAGTCTCCTAAAACAATCTGGAGTGACTTTGTCTGCGGCAGGGTATAGTCTCCATGTTAGATATTTGCCTCCACAGCAGGGCTTGCCACCTGAATTGAGTGTGCCAGGCTCTTCCTTGCAGGTGGCAAAGGTTGGAAATTTTGTCCTGAAATGTGGCTGCCTTTGAGGGCCTAATTGGATTTCTTTTTCTGTTCTCTCTTGCAGTTAAGATCCTCCTCTTCTATGTCATCTTCTATGGTTGCCTGGCAGGTATATTCATTGGGACCATCCAAGTGATGTTGCTCACTGTCAGTGAATTTGAGCCCAAATACCAGGATCGGGTGGCACCTCCAGGTAACTAAATAGGAGGCCCATGTTTGACTTGGTGCAGGCTGCTCTGGGGAGGCGGGTTGGTTACTCACTTCAAGAAGAAGGATAAAATAAGTGTCTTGTTGCTGCAGCACATGTTTGTAGGGGGGTGGGTATGTTCTCAGCCTTCTGCGTTAACAGTACTGGGGCTTGAAGGCAATCCTGCTACAATTAAAGGTTCCATCACATGAAATGTGCATCCTGTCTGAGAGGAGTTTGAACCCGAATTGCTCTTCTTAGTTCCTTAAACTGAAGCCATGGAGTGAGGCTGAGGCTTCACTTGGGAGTGAGTTGGGAGAAGAAGATGGGTTCAGTTTTTCTTTCTTCATAGCCACTGTGTTCCTGTCGGTAAGTGAAGGGACAAAAGTAAAGTGTTAGCATTGTCTGTGAAAGAATGCAGAAGGAGAAAGGGGGCAGGAATCTGGATGTGCTTGCCAGATTCCTGGAACTGCACAGTGATCTGGAGGAAATGGTGGCATTTACTAGTGGGTGCTTCAGTTGAGCGCACTGTGGGAGGTGAAAGGTAGCCCTTGTAGTTGCCAATATGTGACTTACCTTTTTAACTACACAAGATAAGTCTCTACCCAAAGTTAAAACGATCACTAGAGCAGTGTCTGTGGCCAGGCTGCCTTGGGTGAGGGCAGGAGTAACTATCCCTGGCTGCAGGTTCCTGCTCTACCCAGAATTTGCTGTGCTGATTCTCACTGCAGACGGCAGCAGCCTGGAGCCGGGAGGGGGGAGCTGTGCAACTGCTGCTTTCCCACATTACAAATGACCTTGAGGCTGCTTGGCATTGGGGATGGTAACGATCTGTCTCCAGTTGCTCTGTAAAACAGTTCAGAAGCTTTTAATAACAGTGGTATTTAAGTGACAATTGCAAGGCTGATGGCTTGTAGCTACAGAAGCTGGCTCTGATGTGGTGTGGTGTCTTAGCAGCCGCACTGTCTGCAGTGATTATTCCCTGCTCTAACAACACCAGATGTCACCATCATCAAATGGTGTTACATCTCGGCAAAGAATCATCTTTTTCTGATAATTGCTTTTTTCCACCAGCACTTCTTAAAGACAGAGTGGAACCACTGCGTGCTGCACTTCTTAATGTACCATAGTGGCTGGGGTAAATGCTGTCTTAAGCACTGCAAAGTGGCCGTTTCCATCGCTGTAATGGGCTGTGACATTTGCAGGGAGAACTAAACTGTCACTGATATTGCCTAGAGCCATTAGCTGCATCTGAAAAGCCAACGTGGCAAATGGTGGCGTGGTTAAATTAACAGTGTGGTTTTCCCCAACCGAAGCCCAGTGGTCTCACTAGACGTGAAATAATTAGCAAAGCAGCCCATGGATCTTGGGTCACATCCAGGCAGACCCTGCTGTTTAGCCTGATGTCACAAAATTACTCATTCCAGATAAATTGTTTGCTTTCTCTGTCATAGCAGTTTGCAGTTCCCATTTAAGTGTTCAGCCTGCAGAAGACTTTTATTCATCTCTTAATCATGTACTGCACCATCTTTTTTCTGGGGCCTATCCTTTCTTTACCCAAAAAATAGAACTGAATTTTGAGATGCTTTTGTACAGAAATCAAAATGGAGGAAGAATGAAACAGTCATCAGGGATCTTTCAGGACAGGTGCTGAAATCAAGGGGGACAAAACCAAGCTCCTTGAATGTAGTAGGGCAGTAGGCAGCCCTGTGAACAAGGGTTTTGAACATGGCTGCAACGGCACATGCATATGGCTTCGAAGTGTAATTGCCACTGAATAGCACAGGGTCCTTTCCAGGGGCATTGTGTGACAACCTCCTCCAGATGTGGACACCGTCTTAAGGAGGCTGTATCTTAACCTGAAGCCTGTTTCTTGTCCTGTAGCATGGCAACCACTGGACCACAATGAGTCAGAAATAGCCTTTTAGTGTAGGCTTTCAGAGTCTGACACCCGTGCGAACTGCTGTGCTGCTGTTCAGAAGGTCAGCAGTCCCACTGCTCCTCACTGCCCAGGTCTCTCCCCTGTGCTTCTGCCAATGAACATGTCTGGGCATGTTCACTCCTGCATGTGGTGGGCATCAAACTTATTTTTGTGATTTAGGACCCCCGTTGACTGTGAACTACGTAAAGAGGTTTTTGTGTAGTTCCTGGTTCTTCTGGGAAGATTTGCAAGCCAAGTATGTTGGCAGTTTGATAGAACCCTGGATTTTCTAGGAAGCCAGAAAACCCATGTGTTCTTTTTGAAGTGCTCTGTCCTCCTTGGGCAACTCACTGTTTTGTCAGCCCAAAATGGCAGGGAAAGGGGGAACTACAATTCCCTTCCAAATTTGCAGGAAAGAATGCCACAGGGGCTCCTATAATATCATTGCTGTTCTGAAATACAACAGAGTTCATAACAGCAACAGAACCTACAGGATGTTTTATTGAATTATTGACATGGGTATAACATTGAAAGCCATAAAGTGCTATTTTTGTAGCCAAGTATAATTAATATGCTAATTGGTTTCTGCCTTGAACACAACAGGAATGTTATACAGGGCTTCAGGGCAAGCTGAGTTTTGTACTGTTCCATGATACTTCCCCCTCCTCTTTTGTCTCGGGGTTGGGGAAGGGACAGTGCAGTTCACCTTCTTGTCCAGCTTTGTCATTGTGACAGCCCCAGCTCTGCACACGCCACAGGCTGAGTCTGCTTTAAGCACAGAGGGCTTACCCTGCTCACAGGGAGGGATGAGAGTATTGTCTCATAAAACATGCACTGGGTGTCCAAAAACACTAGCACACTGTTCCCCTCCTCAGTATAAATTATACTGTGTATCCTGCCATCTTGTGGTGTGCCTCCTGTGAAACACAGCATCCCAGCACTGCTGCTGGGAGTGCTTGCTGCTCCCCAAGGCTCTCAAGTGGCAGCTGGAAGAATCCTTCCTCAGTCTCCCCTGCCAGGGGATTTCAGTTGTCCTTGCTTCAAGTGCTGAGCTGTGGTGCGTATGCCCTACTTGGCTTATCTAGCTTGGGTAGCAGCAGGGAGGTGGCAAGAGGCCCTAAGAGTGTGCTGCTTCCTGTGAAGTTGTGCTTCTCTAGTTCTTTCTGCTGTCTCAGCACCTATGCTTGGAAAAATGTCTGAAGCTCAAGTGTCGTAGAATCACAGAATGGATTGGGTGGGAGGGGATCTTAAAGATCATCTTGTTCCACTCCTCTTGCCATGGGCAGGGGCACCTTCCACTAGGTCAAGGTTGCTCAAGGCCTCACCCTACCTGGCCTTGAACATCTCCTGGGAGGTGGAATCTACAGACTCCCTGGGCAGCCTGTTCCAGTGTCTTACCACCCTCACTGTAAAGAATTTCTTTCCTTACAAAGAAATTCAGATAAGATTGAGGAATGCTAAGCAGATTTTGCTGCATTTACAGAAAACCTGCACCTGCTCTTTGCACTTGGGAGATAAGGCAGTGACTGGGAACTTGGAAGGACATCACTCGGTATGGAGATTTTGAGAGTCTCTTATTTAGTGACCTGCAGGGGTGGAGGCATCTGGTAAATACGAATGACATAGGGATCACTCAATTTGTCATCTCTATCATCCCAGAGGTGTTAAGACTCATTCTGAACCAAGATTACACAATACTTTGAGATGGAGACTGCATAATGAAGCAAGAGTGGTTATTAGGGGCTTACACAACCATTTTTAATAACAGGCCTGACTTCTCATTTCTGGTTTCCTGCTCTTCATCCTCAGGACCTTTGTTTCTGCTCAAGTCTTGCTCTTGCAGTTTAGAATAATAAAAGCTGTGTGGAAAACATATTTTTAAATGAACTTGGATAAATGTCATTATAATAACTGTTTTGGAAGTGGATCTGTTGCTGGGGAAAAAAAAAGTCAATAACTTGATGTGCTGCTTTTGATATCATTGTACATTTGTAGAGTTGGCCAACAGAAGGTGATTTCTGTTACATCACTCATTTATGAGGATGGGGTTGGGGGAAGATGGGAATTGTATTTCCTAGCAGTGCACTCTTAAAAGACAATAGCAGATGTTTTCTGAAGTAATTTCTCCATATTCTAGCAACACACTACCTTAATCTTCTGTCTACAAAGACCAACATCAACACACATGATATAGTGATGTCTCTCTGGTAACTGCATGAGGTGCAGAACTGTGGCAAACAGATCATAGTCTGAGGATGAGAAGAAAATTTTTAGACCCCAGGCTTTGTTTCTTTTCTCCCACAGGACTTGCATATGATGGCATCATTGTGTGCATGAAGCCTTTAAGAGGCATATTTATGCCACGTACATAGGTGTGTAGGTGTACATAGATACACAGGTGTCTAGCAACCTATGGTAAGTAGCACAGGAATGGTTCAGCTTTGTGATTTGTGTACCTATCTGCTTCAGTTCCCTAATGGGGATGAGAGAAGGTTTCAGAAAGGTTACAGAAGTGTTCTGCAGTGGTTACCCCTCATCACACCAAATCAACATACTTATTTTAAACTTGATTGCTTAAGGATTCAGTGATAGTTGCTCTGATAGCAGTGAAGCTTTTGCTTTGGTTATGGAACTACAGATGAAAAAGAAAGAAGGAAATGATAGATCTGTGCTTACAGCTTTGTCTCCCGTCAGTTAGAGGCATGTGAGAATGGAGGCGATGGTGGAAGCCAGTAAAACATTTTTAATCGGGATAAAGCTATTTTTCATAACGTGTCTTTCATCTTCACAAAGATTACTTCTTTGCTTAATGTGTGGGAAGATTGATCTCTGCTTTGCTCTTGTCCTAAATAAAGACAGCACCTGCCGTACTAAAGCCTGACCCACTCTGGTTCATCAAATGCTCATCAGTTATTGCTGAAAGCAGTCCAGCTATGGCCACAGGCTGAGTCTGCCCAGCTGTAATAATTGTTTTCTTCTGCTGGCCACTGGAATGCCTGCATGGAGTTAACTGCTTGGGCTAAATGGAGTCTCTTCTCCCAATGAAGTCACTTCTGTCAAGGGCAGAGGGTTGGCTTGGGACTGTACATACCAGAGTCCAGGCTCTCCTAACTCGAGGATGGGATTATTCTTGTGGGTGACTTTTGCAGAGCATAGGCTGCACAGGGCTGACCTTGCCTTCCCCTTTGTTATGCTTGCATGGATGCCTTTATGCATTACCGTGGACAGAACAGAAAGGAGGGAAAAAAAATTTAAAAAGAGGAGGAGAGTTCCTTTTAGAAGTCCTGAACAAAGTTTAATAAATCTGGCCGAGCTTTCTTGATGTCTATATTTATATACAGTTGAATAACACAGCTGTAACTTGAACTCCGGGAAAGGCAGACCCAGGAAAAGACCCATGGTCTGGCCTGGCCTGGCCTGCCTTGCCTTTGCTGCAGTTCCGCATAGCCACTTGAAGTGGCTCTGAGCTCCTTGCTTCCCGGATGAGTAGTAACATGAGGAGGATTTGGCAGGATGGGATTGAGAAGTCCCTTACTAAAATTGAACCCAGCTTATTTTATATATATTTATATCTGTATGAAGCAAGAAAGCAAGTAACTGCTCAAAAAGGGATTGAAAGCCATTGACTGGAACCTAGGATGTAATTCTGGTAGTGGAAGAGTAAGTTGCTTCTAAACTTGTCACACTTAACTTGGTCAGTGTTGACCAGAGGCAGTTCTGAGGGGTTAAAGCTGCTTCCTGGAATAAAACTCAAACCTCTCAGCTACTTGTTGGATGTCTTGCTATCTCTGGTAGCTAGGAGCTGTGTTTAGGGGAACAAAGCTAATCTTTGTCCTGGGTTACAAATTCCAACTCGGTGGGTAGTGACGGGGGAGTGGTGAGCTGGCTTGAGGAGGGACTAAGCAGGAGCACTCAAGTGGCTTTGGAAAATTGCTGCAGTCACAAGTCTTGCAGGTTGGGGCCAGCCAGCTAAGCTACCTGAGTGTTGCAGCGGGGGGACTTTTTGGAAATAGGCCTGTTCTGAAAGATCTCAAAGCCAATGCTGGTCCATTGCTCTTTTTTTTATCTTCCTAAAATGAAGACTACAAACTGAACAGAAGTTAGGACCTCGATAATTACAGAGGCAACCACAAAAGCAGCAGGAACTGCAGTTCCATTACTGGAGTTTAAACTGTTAGCCATGCATCAGTGCCTTCAATTAAAATGTGACCTGAATCTCATACAGGAGTGACTATTTCCAAACCACATAATGAAAAGTGAAGGGGTTGGCATTTTTCATCATCTGTAGACATCACTTGCATCTAAACTCTTCTTCACACATTATTTTTAAAATTTTATTTATCTTCCTAAAGTCAAAAGTGGAGCCAGTGCCACAGCTCCGAATCAAGGACAGCCTTTGAAATGTTTCTCCTGTGTCATGGTGTTTCCTGCTCACATTCTCAGTGATGAGCTGCTGATTAGAGGGTTCAGCAGACAATTTCTGCAAGCAGAAATACCTGCTTATGGAGTCAAAATACCAGAGAAAGTGATCAGGGTGATGAAGTTACAGAGTGAGAAAACTCTCCTACCCTATGTCCTATAAGGGAGAGACCACATGAAGGCAATGAAGATTGCAGCCAGCAAGGAGTGGCCACAGCTAACCTGAGGAACCTATCCTCTTTTGCAAGTGTTCATGCTTGGACAGTTGTCTCCTGCAAAGCACATTTTGCAGGCTTCCAAGGCAATCTGTGAGGGATATGTACATAAGATGTGATTTTTGGGGAACTTTATTTCATACTGTTGGTCTCACACGCGGGCATCTTCTCCTCTTTCCTCCTTGACTTGTAGCCTCCCTTCTGGCTACTGTGATTTTTATCTGTTTAGTGATGCAAACGTTGTGACAAATATTCCAGACTGTTCTGGGAAAGAGGAGATAAGAGCCCGTCAGAGGCTCCCCTCTAGCGATCTTAAGCTGTTTTGTACAAGTTGTGAAGTCTGAAAAATACAGATTATTAGAATGAGTTATTTTCCTGGTGTGTGTGTTGAATTGCCTGGATTCTGTGCAGATCTGTGCTGTACTTAACGCTTTCTTCCTGATTTTGCTTTTCTTAGGACTGACTCAAGTCCCCCAGGTGCAAAAGACAGAAATTTCCTTTTCTCTCGCCGATCAAAAAACTTATGAGCCTTATGTGAAGAACATAGATAAGTTCTTGAAGGACTACAGTGCTGATCAACAAACTGAAAACATTATATTTGAGGACTGTGGGGGTAAGTCTGGACTGTTTCCTCCAGCCAAGGGCTCTGACCAATGCCTTTGTCAGGTCCATCAGAAGATGAGGGTGAACAGTGACGGTATCTGTCTTTGGCCATTCTTTTCACTGTAATGAAGGGCACGTTGGTAAATTGGCAGGCTCTGGTTTCAGTTATATGGCTGCTCTTTTAATTCGTTTAGACAGACCAGACTCAGACAGGGATGTACCTAGAAGCTTACTGTAGAGGTTATATGGCCAGCATCTCCTAGATTTCACTTGGAGGAGGTTGCAGATGACTCTCAGGAGCATGTGGTGCTGACCTTGTCCTCTCTGAAAGTCATTACTGATGGCTTTGCTAAAGCCTCTCAATGCAACACAGCAAAACATCTGGGAAGACTTCACCTTTAGCAGGTTATGTGTAATAATGAAGAGAAGCCTTTCACCTCCTGACACAGGCACGCAGGGTCTGAGGGGAGCCCACTTGTCGAAAGATGCAAAAAAAGTTCTGAGGCAATGGATTGTAAACATGATTGTTCTTTTACTGTCTGGAAGTGCCACGCTGGTCTGGGACCAGCCACACGCACTGGGTGGCTATGGTTGTGGTGGGCCTTTTGTGGTGTCACCCATTTGGATAAGGGGTTAATCCAAATTACCCAGCTAAGCATCAGTGTTGCTGATGCATGTTGTGTGCAGGTCAGTGTTTCTGACAAGCAAAAGATCGCCTTCATATAGTTGTCTTGTCATTCCCCTACCCTGACAGAAATACCCACTGATTACAAAGAGAGAGGACCATATAGTGATGCCCAGGGCCAGAAGAAGGTCTGCAAATTTAAACGTGACTGGCTGGAAAACTGTTCTGGAATAAATGATCCCTTCTATGGGTACAAGGATGGCAAACCATGCATCCTTGTCAAGCTCAACCGAATTATTGGCTTCAAACCTAAGGTACGTATCTCTTCCCTTTCTAGCAGAAGTTACTGGTGAGGAGCAGCAGGAGGAGTTGGTGCAGGTTTGCTGTGCCTGTTTCTCTGTCTCTGGAGAGAGATCAGTATTAAAGCACTTCTGCAGACAAGAAATTGTGAGATGAGTGACTCAGGCTTTAAAGAGACTCTCCATCAAAAAGCAATGGGAACGGCACACTGAGTTGGTAACAATTAGCAGTGAACCTCATCGAGTAAGCTTCTGGTTATTTATCTGGTAACTTCTGAGCCTACCAACTGAGCTGCTCTAATGGAATACTTGAAATGGTAAAACCCATTTTAAGTTCCTATGTGCATCCATGGGCCTGCCCCAGATTTCTAGTAAGACCAAGTCCATTGTGTTGTGCCCTAATGTACTCTCTGCCTGAGCATAGAGTTGCCTGCTTGCCTAAAACCACTTAATTAAATTAATTAATGCTAATATATTAACTATCAGGCTGAAACATAGGCTGTAAAGCACAAACTACATCTGAGAGTTGTAGATCTTACTGCAAGAGCTGTAAGGAGCTGTCTCTGTCACCTGCCTGCTCTGTGCTGCACCTGTGTTTGCAGTAATGCTGAGGGATGTTAATTTGGACAGGAGTGGCTTTTACTTCCAGTGGTTTTTGTTTTTTTTCCCCAACATGTTTACATGGCAACAAATGCTCCAAGCGTTCAGTGGCAGAACACATGCTACTGAACAAGGTGGTGTGCAGAACCTGCCACTGTCTTCTGGATGGAAAATGGAGCAAGTGTGCAAACTGCTATCACTACTGCCTGTCAGTGCAGTTGAGGATGAGGACTGGTGCTGGTAATGAGATGCGAGGAGCATTTTTCTATGAAAGAGCCTGCCCCGTGCTAAAGAAACAAGCTGAATTTTGTTTCCTCTGGTGGAAGCAGTGGGTGCATTTTAGCAGAAATTGGTATGTGGTGGCTGTGAGATGACACAGATGTCTATGTTTGGTTACTGGGGAAGGGAAGGGTTTGTTGTTGTGTTCCTCTTTACTGCTAAGAGCTCTGAAGAGCTGCAGTCCACAGTTGACAGTAGACTATAGTCAAGGGATTATAGTTTCTCACTTAGAGTATCTTAAGGCAAAATTTTGGTTTCCTTGGTCCACAGAGACCCTGTAGTTGTGTATAAAGTGGATCCAAGCATTGCAAGGTTGTGCAGCAATACTGCACTTGTCAAGAGACCAAAGGCAAACATCAGCATTGACACTCACTCCCACCTTCCCCTGGCACGCTCAGAGCCTTTGTCCTTCCCTGTAGGTGGTGTCGAAGGTCAGCAATGTCAGGGTGTGACTGCTGCTTTTTGTTCTTCCTTGTGCCTTTCCAGTCCTAACAGCATATACCTGGCAGGCAGGTGCAAATCCTGCCCCAGTGTGTTCTGACTGCTGTCTGTGCTTGGCATAAACAAGCCCTGCTGGCTGGCACTCTGCTGTGGAAGGCTTTCCTCAGTGACACCACAAAGCTAAAAAAGAGTTGATCTCCTTGTCTTGGGATCTGATAAAGGCTGTCAGAACACACAGAAGTTCTGTTCATGTTAAGTTCTCCTGCTCAGAGTTGTGTTATGCTGCTCGTCTGTCCCAAGACCACCACCAAGAGCTGTTGCCTCTGGCATGGCTCTGGAAGGGAGTCTGTGGAACAGCACGGTTTTGGTACCACTGACCTTCACTGCTGCAGAGAAGTGTTCCATGTGTAACATTCCTTTGTTCTGGGTTTCTTCTAGGCTCCAGCAAATGAAAGCCTCCCTCCAGAGATTATGGCAAAATACAATCCCTATCTCATCCCTGTTCACTGCATTGCCAAGGTGAGTTATAGCAGAAGCTGCAGGGAAAGGCAGGGCTTTGCCCACATGAAGTTACCCCTGTCTTTCTGCAGACAAGTGGGGGTGATGCTCACTTGGGACATCTCCTCCTTTGGAACAGAAGTTCTCAAAACACCCTGATATGATGGAAGACAGTGCTACCCTCACAGGGAGGGGGTTAAAAGCAGGGCCAGACAGTAAACGATGTCCTCAAATGTAGCCATTTTGCTTCAGAGCACTCTACTGGAGCTCTGAGGAGGATGGCTGAAGATAGGACTCTAAAAACAGCTGAGAAACAGCAAATTTCTCTTAGCCGAAGATTGTGCATTGGCACAAGAGGAAGCTGTGGTGGTTTCTGAATGCATGTAATGGTTGAGGTTTAATTTAAAGAAAGAACAGCCCTCTTCCTGGCTGTTGGGTGCTGGGAGCTGCTGGTTAGACAGCATTCAAGTGTCCTCTCCACCACTGAGCGATCTTCCTGTCAAAGTGAGGATCAGTGATGACCAAAAAGGCGTCAGGGTCAAAACCAACAGGTGCTGCCAGGGAGAAGGGCTGCGAAAGGTGTAGCCTCTGGATGACCTGTCATTGTTTGTTCTTCCCCACCTCTAGAGAGAGGAAGATGTAGACAAGATAGGCACCGTGGAGTACTACGGGATGGGCAACTACTCCGGCTTTGCCCTGCAGTACTACCCCTACTACGGCAAGCTCCTGCAGCCGCGGTACCTGCAGCCGCTGGTGGCAGTGCAGTTCACCAACCTGACCTACGACATGGAGGTGCGTGTGGAATGCAGGGCCTACGGGCAGAACATCCAGTACAGCGACAAAGACCGCTTCCAGGGACGCTTTGATATTAAATTCGACATAAAAAGCAGCTGATTGTAAGCACAACTGTCTTCCTCCCCACCCCTCCTCCTCCTCCTAGCCATTAAAAAAGGTTAAAAAAAAAAAAAACACAAACAAAAAAAAAGAGAACAAAAAAGAAAAACCTACTAGTCTTGAACAAACTGTCATACATATGGGACCTACACGTAATCTATATGCTTTACACTAGCTTTCTGCATTTACTAGTTTAGAATGTAAACAAAGTGTAGCAATAGCGACAAATATTTATTCTACTGTAAATGACAAAAGAAAACAAAATTGAGCCTTGGGACATGCCCATTTTTACTGTAAATTATGATTCCATAACTGACTTGTAGTAAGCAGTGTTTCTGGCCCCTAAGTATCGCTGCCTTGTGTATTTTATTTAGTGTACAGTACTATAGGTGCATATTCTGGTCATTTTTCAAGCCATGTATTGTATCTGTTTTCTACTTCTTGTGAGCAAAGACTTTTTGCTGTCCAAGGTGTAAATACTCAATGGGACTAGAACTGGCATGATCCTTCTCATTATTTCGTTCCTTTTCAAAGAAAGGCCCACCTGTGAGACTATTTAACAGCACTCCATAAGGCTTCCGACTTTTCCATGGTGTTAGGGTGTTTTATTTGGAGGGGTGGCAGGGGAAACTAACTTAAGTGAAGTTAAAGAGAATAGATGATTGTGTACTGTGCTTTGTAGCGAATGCTGTCTCTCTCTCCACCTTTTCCCTCATCCTCAAGTATGTTGTGTGAGAGACTGGGTCAGACTATCACCTTCAGTGGTAGGCATAACTCTTTGCTTTGTATATTTTCTTTTTCTCTCTCTCCCTTTTTTTCTTTTTCCTTTTATTTTTTTTTTCCTGCTGGAGGCATCGCACACTGTGGTGCTAATGTCTTTATTGAATGTTTTAACCATTTTCATGGTGGAAGAATTTTATATTTATGCAGTTGTACAATTTTATTTTTTTTCTGCAAGAAAGTGTAATGTATGAAATAAACCAAAGTCACATGTTTGAAAATAAATCTTTATTTTAAACTTTATAAAAGCAATGCAGTACCCCATAGAATGGTGTTAAATGTTGTCTAAAGTGCAAAACTCTATGTTCTAACATGTAACAATAGCCAGGAGTACAGTGCTCTTGTTGATCTTGTATTTCAGTCAGGTTGAAACATTGGACAAATAAATGAATGAACACAGCCTGCTTCGTGCATGTCTTTTGCCTTGGGGGAGGATGGAGGCTCTTAGTTGTCCAGGATCTTGAAGAAGTACTGCACCTGTGTCAAACAGAAAGTACACCTTTATGTTCCCATAACACCTCAGCTGACGGTGGTTGGGATTGCCTTAAGTTGCTGCTCCCACCTGTGAGAAAAGGTGTTATATGTCAGGCTGCACATGCTAGCAGCAACTACAGGTAAAAATGGTTTATCCACCAGCAGTGTGGGCTGTGGGGGCAGAAGGGAGGGTGCGCACTGAAGTCACCAGTAGAGGAAACAGGAGTTTCACAGCAGCAACTGGTTCTGTGTCACTGCTAGGCCAATAGCTCAGTGCTGAGAGCAGGCTCTGCCTGATGGGACTGCTCAGACATGACAAATTGTGGCAGCTGCCTTCCTGCAGGAGTCAAGATCACTTTATGCTGCATGATACAGAGTGCCAGGGAGAATGTCTCCATGTAAAGTGACAAAACATGACTGCCAGAGCAAGCTGCTTGGTAAAAGCTTCCCAGTAAAAGGGCACAATACTGGAAAAGCTAAGCTGCTAAACTTTTTGCCAGCTGCTATATGGAGAAGAACAGTAAAGGTGTGCACAGTAAGGATGTTCTACAGCAGCTACCACATTGCAGTTGGCTGTCTTCTGCTGTTCCTGTGGTGCAGGAGCCTGGTGGAGATCTCACCTGCAGCTGTTACGTTTATATCCAAGCAAGAGGCTGTGAGTCAAGCACTGGAATATGCCCTGATGGAAAATGCACCTACACAGGAGCTGCAGGAAAGCTGAGCCCTTTTGACTCCCACCAATTGGGTGTGCTGCTGCCAGATAGTTCAAGGTTTGTTAGGCTCAGCTGCCCCTACAATTCAATTCTTAGATGCATGGTCTGTGGCAGTTAAAAAAAACCCCACCAACTAAACAAAAGGGAAAAAAGCCATTTAAAAAAAAACCCCAAAGCAAGCAAACAAACCCAAATCTTGAAAGAAACAAAACAAAAAAAACCCTAACCATGCTCCCCACCCCCCTAAACAATGAAAACTTGAACTGCTTTATTTATAGAAGGCCTAACTTCAGAGGTAGATAATTTAGTGCCCTTTAATTTACCGGAAGAGCACAAAGTCCAAGCATGGACTGCTAATAAAGATAATGGCTTATTCCAGGGGTTGGGACAAACACTGCAAAAGACTTCAGTGAGTAAGCGTCAAAAGTCAAACACATAACAACTACTTTCAGTAGTAGTAGCAGCACATGGAATAAAGAACAAACCTTTCCCTCCTGCTCACAGTAACTCCCTAGTACAAAATCAGTGAAAGCAAGATGACTGGCTTTGATCACTAAGTAATTTGAGAGACACGACCCCAGCTGCACATCCTGCAGCTACCCACTGGAAACACCCAACTGGCTTTGTGATACCAGTTCCACCCCACCACACTGCATACACATACACATGGCCAGGCATGTCCCCTCCTCCCATTAGAAATGCTGCTATGAATTGTCAGACCTAGTAGAGATACAGCATTACAAGGACACAAGATGGTTTAAAGTAAAATAAAATATGAAATCCAGTCAAACCTCAAAACCCCAAATCCCACGCTCCCCAACACAACGAGAAGCACAGGTAGAATCCTGTCCCTCCCAGTACCACCAGTACTTACAGCACGCAGCAGACTTACTGGATACTAAAACAACTTTCAGAAAACACTGCTGCCACAGCCTTGTTATGTGAAGTGGCAGATCAAAAACCTGCAGGGCAAGGGGAAGTGGAGGGCAGTGGTGGTGTCAATATATTTCATCTTGTCAACCAGCTGCAAAATTTGCATTGCTTTCAAGAATTTAATTTTTTTTTAATCTGTGGTGCATTGCCTATGTAAAAATACATTGTCCTCAGGAAGGCTTTGCCTTCCTTGCTGCCTAGTAGGACATTACATTGCAAACTGCAGTTTGAACATGTTGTTCTTTCTGCTAGATTGGCTCAACATAGTTAAGGGTAATTGCAGCCATTAAAGTGAATTTTATCTGCCTTTTTGTTGATACAGGAGACCTGCATTTCAAGGTTAGAGAGACACACACGAAAATACTAATAAAAATAAAAAGAGAGTGAGTGACATGCACACTTAAGGACAAGAACCCTTAAGGGCTGTGTCTGCACGACCGCTTGCACTAGCACACCAGCTGCTAGGCTTACAGCTCTGAGTGCTGGTGCTCTTGGGCTCCTGTTCCCAGTTTGGCCAAGGCTGGCTGGCCAGCACAGGTCAGAAGTCACCTTTGGTGTGCATAGCACTATGTCAAGAGCAAAGGAAAGGCCATGTGCAGTGGAGTCTGCTCCTCTGTGAGGCCAGCCTCAGCCTGGGACACCAATATAGTTGTTGTTACCACAGGCCCCAGTTCCCCAAGATGGGGCAGGTTTAATGGAGCTGTGTTGACTTCTTTGGAGCAGGCAATGATCCACCCCTGCAGCACACAGGTGAATGCCGTCCTCAGCCAACTCCTGCTCACTTGCTTATGAGAAACAAAAGCTTTTGAGCTATTTCAGTCCTTGTCAGTCCCTCATTTTGTGGAACCTACTTTCCCAGGCCAGGCAGAACAACCTCAGTGGTTTTAGAACCTATGGAAAACCTCTTTCTTCTCCATTAGCTTTTATTGGACTGGTGAAGATCCACATAGGCTGTACTGGCAAGGCCTGGCCACCAGAATGGGCACATTAGGCATTGTATAATGTGCAAAACTAGGTGCTGGTATGTTCTCTTTAAAGATAATTATCTTTATGTGGGTCAGCTGCCACCCAGCTCCTAGTAAAACCAGTTAAGAGCTGGCACATCTGTGGTATACAGAAAGGTTCCTTATCTCCAAGAACCCCACCCTTGGGAGCATGGCAGTGCTGGGCAATAAACACCTGAAAGTCATCCCCCACACACAAAACCACAAAGTGTTTTGCAGAAGAACCAAGACCAAGGGATTTAAGTATTGCCAGGAGATTTGAGGTACCCTCATCTTCTAAGGCCCCAGCTAGAGAGAGCTTGAAGAACCCCATTCTAAAAGCACTGAGTCCTTGTCCAGGACCTGGACCAAGTGGGTCCAGGACCTGGAAGTACTTGCACTGAGCACATGGATGGGGGTCAGGTATTCCTAAACACTGTATTTTAGGAACTGCAGTTACTCTTTTTCCCAGGCTCTGGGTATAGGATAAACCACAGAAAAGAAAGCTGTGCCTCTACAAAGTATCTCAGCAAGCCTCACATTTGACCCAGGGCACCATCAGCTTTTCCAAGCCAAGCACACCTCTGATCTGTTCACAGAATCAAAAGGTGAGAGAGGACAAATCCATACCACAATCTGATGTGAAAACATTTGCATTTCACAGATGCCACTCAAATGTCTGTCAAATGACGCAGACATTCAGCTGCACTCACACCTTCCCAGGGATGAGACAGGATCAAATCCACCATCAGTAGCCTCCTCAGATCCTTGGAACCATCTACCTGCTGTAGAGCATGTAGCTCTGCCTGCTCCGGCTCCTGTCCTGGGACAAATAATCATAATGCTCAGAATGCAATAATAAGTGAAGAACTGTGACTTTCTGACTCTGATCCTGTGAAATGTCTCAATGAGGAGGAGCACAGAGCTGCTGCAGCTACATGAAGTTTTGCTTCAGGTACACACACCTCTGCAAACCTCACAGCCAATGAAGCTGATTGCTCCTTCTGGGCTCTCCTATGCATTATCACAGAGATTCAGGCAATAACAAAATCCATTCTAATTCCCTGGCTGAGCATAAATGGTTATCATCTGAGCAATGTGTGCCCCATGGAGAAGACAGGCAAAAGTTAAAAAATAAAATAAAACAGGGAAGCAAAAAAGTAAGGCTTCCAAGGGACAGCAAAAATGTTTTTGTAGGTCCTAACAGGGTATACAGTGCCCTGAAGATTTCAAGTTCAAAAACTATAGATACCTGCAATGTAAATGTCCCTCTGTCCAGAAAACCAAGCAAAGCTGCTGATTAGAGGTGCCAGATGAGCAGCTTTGGAGTCAGGGCTTTTGCCTACAGCAGGGCAGACCAAGGCAGATCCTGATGGTACCAACCAATCACAGAATCATAGAATTGTTTCAGTGGGAAAAGGCCTCTAAGATAATCGAGTCCAACCATTAACGTGACACCACTATGGCCATTAAACCATGTCCCAAATTGCACATTTCTTTAACACCTTCAGGGATGCTGACTCCACCGCCTCCCTGGGCATCCTGTTCCAATGCCTGACCACTCTTGCAGGAAAAAAAATCCTAATATCTAATCTAAATCTCCCCTGGCACAATTTCAGGCCATTTACTCTTGTTCTATCACCTAGTACTAGGGAGAAAAGGCCGACTCACCCCCTCATCCAGACCTCTCTTCAAGGAGCTGTAGAGGTCCTTGAGGTTTCTCCTCAGCCTCCTCTTCTCCAGCCAAAACAACCCCAGTTCCCTCAGTTGCTCCTCACAAGGCCAGTTCTCCAGACCCTTCACCAGCTTAGTAGCCCTTCTCTGGACATGCTCCAGCTTCTAAGTGTCCTTCTTGTAGTCTGGGACTCAAAACTGTACTCAGGATTCAAGGTGCAGCCTCAACAGTGCTGAGTACAGGAGCATGATCACTTCCCTACTCCTGCTGGCCATTAAAGGCCACGATGCTGTTGGCCTTCACACAGGCAGCGTTCCCATTCACCTCACAGAAAACCCTAGCACCGAAAGGGGACACTACACTTCAGCCTTCACAGTCCCCTCCCCTTGTTCGCTTGGGCTGGCAATTTTGGGTAAGAAGCACTGTTAGTATCACCTATGGCAGAAGCCATGTGGCTGGCAGGGAGACAAGCAAGAAGGAAATACACTGAGATCACAGATTCACAGAATGATGGTGGCAATTTCAGTCCTTCCTCATCAATGCCAAACCAAAACCGGTATCCAGGAGATGGGAGGCTTTTTCATCTCGCTATCAGTTTGTAGTCTGCCAGTCATCTCAGTGCCTTTCATGCAGCTGGGCAGACACCAGTCCTCTCTTCCCTGCCTCAGTCCAGTTATCTAGGCATATGACCCAGAGAAATCTTTGGTACCTAAAGCTTCAGCATCACCAGCCCTGAACGCTTAGGTTCTGTAATTTTTTACAGGTTATCTCGGTAGGAGGTCACTAGTAGAAACCAACAAAATCTCTTTCTGCCCATTAATCTTGGTTTGTACATCAGCATGAACCTGCCAACTGCAGTAGCAAGTGCACTTGCAGACACATAAAATGCATTTCAGCCACAGCTCACTCAGCTGACTCACACAACTAAATCATTAACACGCTGAAGCCCCGTGGATTCATGCCTTCCTTCCAGCCACAAGGAGGTCAGAAATAAAAATGGTTAACAGAAGAAAGTCTTTGAATAATAATGGGAAAAGAGTAATTCAGTGTATTTGTTCTGAAAAGAAAGAAGTGTTTTCTCACATGAGCCTGAAGAGAGCTTGGTCCCAGGAAAGTTGTTCATCCCTGCCTCTCTCTCAAGCATCACAGACTGGAAGAAACAAAGCCAGCCAGGCTGCCCAAGGCAGAACAATTTGTACATATGTACTTCAGCTGCCCAAGTTAATTTCTTAAGTCCAACTGGGACAAAAAACTCCAATGTGCAAAAACCCTCTTTGCAATGGAAGGTTTTATGAAAGAAACACTACAGGATAACACAGAGTACGTTCTGCTCTCATGCTGTGTTGTCGAACACAGTTCCCTCAAATGTAGTGACAACTGCCTCTGAAAATACAGCAAAAGATAAGGGTAAGGGAAGCTATTTGGAACTTGTACCATAAAACAAAAGACCAGAGAAATACAAATTCCAAACAGATGTACACGAGAGGACAATAAATCATCACACCACAGTCGAAACCACCACCACAGCAAGTTCTCCGTAACTCTATGGGAAAGTAAGTGAACCGAAAAATGTTAAAACAACAAAGTGTTGGTTTTGCATCAGACACTACTACTGTGCTGTCTCAGACTGCTGACTCCCCAGCTATAGACACTTGTAGGTTTTTCTAAGAAGGTGCAGGTTCACTGAATCTCCCCACTCCACATCCTAACTCCTGAACTCACTAGTCCAGGACACTTTAATCAGAAGTGCTGTTCCTCCTTTGGCAACATCTTTGATCACCATCAGAAAAGATTACTAGCCTGGCAGAGCCACTGGAATGAAACAAATGGGATGGTCCCAGCTCTCATCACACATTAAAAGCTACAACGTGACAGCCAGTACTGCTGGCTCAAGAATTCTAAGCAGTTCACTGAGTCAGCAGGACCACTGCTTCTGCACTTCATGCTTTTACCTTGAGGGACATTTGCCTGCCTCAAAACTGGGAGGTCTTAGAATGATATAATTGTTTTGTTTGCAAAAAAGACCTCTAGGGTTATTGAGTCCAACCACTGACCTAAGGCCACCACAGCCATTCAGCTATGTCCCAAAGTGCCATGTCCACATGTTTCTTGAATACCTCCAGGGACGGTGACTCCACCAGCTCCCTGGGCAGCCTGTTCCAATGCCTGACCACTCTTGCAGGAAATACATTTTTCCTAATACCCAACCTAAACCTCCTTGGCACAATTTCAGGACATTCCTCCTTATCCTATCACCTGATACTAGGGAGAAGAGACTGATCCACCTCCTCACTACAACCTCCCTTCAGGGATTTGTAGAGAGCAATGCGGTCCCTCCTCAGCCTCCTCTTCTCCAGACCAAACAATCCCAGTTCCCTCAGCTGCTCCTCACAAGATTTTTTTCTCCAGACCCTTCATCGGCTTTGTTGCCTTTCTCTGGACATTCTGCAGCAACTCAGCATCTTGTTTGATGTCCTTGAACTGGTCAGCTTAGGTAGGTACAGACAAGACATTAGGCACCACCACCACAAATGTTGATGTAGGCTGCAAACACATCCTGAACACCAGATAAAAACACTGAAAAGTGCCCCTCTTGCTACAACCTGAAATATCTTAGCAAAGCCTGGTCTGGATACGTTAATAGGCATATTTGTGAAGGCTCCTTGCTAAAGCTCTCTAGCATACTCAAAAGAGCACTGAAAGTCATGGTCCTCATGAGCTACCAGATTACGACCAAGAGAGGAGGAAGTGGTTGCAGAGAGAGAATAAGAATGTGTTTCCACTCAAATCATGGATTCAAGCAAGGATAGAATCAACAAGGAAATAAATGAAGAAGACAGCATTTCAAACACTTCCCGGGCAATGAAGATATTCTGCAGGGTAATATTTGGCCAAGGGACCCAATAGGCTACTCCCAGCAGCAGGGTCAAAGTTCTGACAGATCAGACAGTAAGAAAATACCCTGAGAAAACCCCAACCAACCGAAAGCACCACACTGGGGAAGGTTAGTGGCCTTACACGCACCACCACAAGCCCCAGCGTAGAATGTGGCTCCCTGGGTTGACAGGAAGCATCCCACCACACTAACAGCATAATTCCCCTAGTGGCGCTCAACATACCTCCTGAATCACATCACTGAATCTGGAAAGCTCCATCTCCCTGTGGAATAGGTTAGTATGAAGAGGCCAAGAACTTGTTTCAAGTCTCAGCAGCTCTGCAATTTCACCATTTCTGTGCTCAGTCATGTGCCATTGTGACAGGACTAGCCTCTTGACGCCTGAGTAGCCAAGTTCCTACTCAATAGTTGAACTGAGTAAGGCAGCTACTAGGGGAAAACCAAAGTTCCTGGTTTGAGGCTGGACAGTCTCAGAACACTGCCTCTCCTAGCAGAACAGCAGTACCTACACTGACACTGATGTGGAAGGAAACTTGCCCACTTAGCAAGTGGCCACTTATGGTAAGTGCCTCTTGCTCAGAGACTTGCTGACGTATCTCGGCATCTCTCTTGCACTTGTAGATGCATTGACCCTGCCTATATGCCAATGCACTTTGGGTTAAAGAGGAACAGGAAGAATTCAGCTCCTACTAAAACCAGAAGATGTTTGGCGACTTTCAAGAGCCCCAGACTACAGCCAGCACTCCTGCAGGTCACCACTGCCATCT
Organism: Psilopogon haemacephalus; assembly: GCA_013396835.1. NCBI lineage: Eukaryota > Metazoa > Chordata > Aves > Piciformes > Megalaimidae > Psilopogon > Psilopogon haemacephalus. The sequence goes on from VWZI01000027.1 coordinate 152,711, forward strand.
TGTTCTGTGTTCGCATAGCTGCTAGCACAAGATCATCACAGCCAGTGCCTGAGCCCACTCCAACAAAGACAGGCTGAGAAGGTCAGAGTTGTTCAGCATGAAGAAGAGAAGACTCAGGGGATACCTTACAGCTACATTTTAATATCTGAAGGGGACCTACAGGAAGGCTGGGGAAGGACTGTTTAGAAGGGCTTGCAGCGTTAGGGCGAGAGGCAATCATTTTAGGCTGGAGCAGGGTAGATTTTAGTTGGACATTAGGAGGAGATTCTTCACAATGAGACTGACTAGAGATATTGTGGAGGTCCCATCCCTGGACACGTTCATGGCCAAACTTGATGGGCCCCTGAGCAACCTGACTTAGTTGAAGATGTCTTGGCTGAATGCAGGGGGTTTGGAAAAGATGACATTTGAGGGTCCCTTCCAACCCTGTGTATGCTATGATCACAACACAAAACGAGTATCAGTATGACACAACACACTGAATAATTAGTATTATGAAAGAAGTGGTTTCTAGGGCTTGATAAACTCTTAAGATATCCCATGATCTAGGGATGCTATGGAACAGGAAACCTTGTTCACAGAATCATGTAATTGCTTGAGTTGGAAGGGATCTTAAAGATACCTAGCTCCAATCCCCCTGTCATGGGCAGGGACAACTCCCTTGAGCCTCTCTGGGGAGGGGGCATCCACAACCTCCCTGGGCAACCTGTTCCAGTGTCTCACCACCCTCATTACAAAGAATTCAATTCATAGAATCATAGAATCATAGAATGGTCTAGGTTGGAAGAGACCTCAAAGATCATCCACTTCCAACCCCCCGC
>VWZI01000027.1:154566-201959 GCA_013396835.1 Psilopogon haemacephalus
TGATCTTCAATTACAGTGGGCAGGTCTTCACTTCCCCAGACCTTACTTTTGCCCTCTGGAGTTTGGACATCGTGGCTGGAGCACTTGCTGCTGAAGACTGAGGCAAAGAAGTCATTGAGCACCTCAGCCTTATCCATGTCCCCTGTCGCCAGCTCTCCATTTCCTTTCTGAAGGGATCCCACATTCTCCCTAGTCCTCCTTTTCTCACTGATATACCTAAAGAAACTCTTCTTGTTCCCCTTAATGTCCCCAGCCAGATTCAACTCCAGCTGTGCTTTGGCTTTCCTGACTTGATCTCTGCTTCCACAAACAATATCTTTGTATTGATCCCAGGTTACCTGTCCTTTCTTCCACTCCCTGTGGAAGAATTCAATCTAGCCCCCTCAAGCTTCAATCCATTCTTTCTTATCCTGTCACAACAATCCCTTGTAGATCCCCATCAGGTCTATAGGGTCTCACTGGAGCTTTCTTTCATCCAGGCTGAAAACCGCTTCCCATATTAGCAGGTTTGTCTTTTCCTCATCCACTTCAACACATGCCTGCAGGTAGCTGACTTAAATTCTCAGTTACTGCTAGTTGACAGCAGTCATTCGAGGAGGTTGCACTGACGCAGGAAGGGGTAAACCCTACATAGAAAGCACTGATACAGCTAATCATTTCCTTATTTGACCTCAGAGAGGTGGAAGGTGAAACTGGATAAGGTTGATAATAGGAGTTAATGTAAAGATGTATTTGCATGCCACAGCAGTGTATGCCAGGGGACACATAGATGTTCATCTTACCCCAGAAAAGATATAGGACCCATTGCTCAAGAGAAGAAAGGAGAGTCCTGAGCTTCCATGTCTAACTACCATTGCTTCACTGCTTTTGCTGTATGAACTATGACAGGGGCCTACAAGAAAGATGGGAAGACACTTTTTACAAACGTTTGTAGTGATGAGAGGGAATGGATTTAAGCTTGAAGAGGGGAGATTTATACTGGATATTAGAAAGAAATGCTTTACAGTAAGGGTGATGAGACACTGGAACAGGCTGCCCAAGGAGGTCATGGATGCTCCCTTCCTGGAGGTGTTCAAGGCCAGGTTGGGGAAAGTCTTCAACAACTTGGCCTAGTGAAGGCTGCCCTTGCCAATACCAGAAGGGTTGGAACTAGATGAACTATTCCCCTGGGCTTTTCCTTCTTCTCTGCTGTAGCCTGTCCATTGTGCAGCTAAGTTGCAGCTAGATCATTTCCACACTTCAGCTGGAGGAAGAGGGGTAATGGGCTTTCTGGCTCGAAATGAGAACACGCTGTGGAAAAGAAAGAAGGCAGCAGCCTCAAAAACAGGAACTGTAACACAAAAGGGCTATCAAGAAGTGCCACACCTTCCTTCTGCCTTGACCTCCCCTCCACAAAACTCCCTTGCTCAGTGCAACATGAACACGTGCCAAAAGCCAACCTTGTTTATCATGTTGGTTACCTTCAGGATCAGGTGAAACTTAAAGAGCTCTGGGAGCTGCTTGGTTCACACTTGTTACCTTCTCTCTGGCACTCATAAACCACAGACTTGGCAGAACAAGAGGCAATTGGACCTCGGATCTTACCCAGAAGTGGAAGTACAAGAGCTGAACTATTTCACAACTCTGTTTAAACAGGTTCCTAGTTTAGTTTGCTGTCTAGCCCACAAGTGCAATAATTATATAACCTATGTTCAAAATCAGGCTGCAAGGAACCTCATAATACCATAACTGATTTCTCTTCAGACAGGTCCAGGCAAAAAAAATACTTGATTCTCTATATAACTATATATACAGCACCAGAGACACAACTGTGAGGCAGAAGTCCAGCTCTGGCTAAGATCCTCTGATAAGCAAAAAACACCAACACGTAAGATGAAGTTTTCCTACGCTCCAGATTCTTTCCAACCTGTTCCCACAGCTGCTGGATTAAAAAGCCTCAGAAAGTTAAAGTGGAAAATCACTTGAATCATAATAACCATTATTTGACAGGTTATTTTGTAGAAGATACTTCAGAATTTCAGAAGAGACTGAAATTTTCAACTGACAGACAAAATTTGCTACTGTTTTGGTGAAAACTTGACAAAAAAACCCGGCAAACCAAAACCACCAAAACTCAACCTCAGCCAAACCCTCTAATTTTTTATTTATTTTCACTGGAAATGATTAAAAGCATCTTACCCTGGATTATGCAGCTCAGTACGGGCCCCTAATAAAAGGCTTCATTGCAAAACTGCAGTATGACTGAGTGAAACAATGGCTTCTTTATTAATATTTTAAAGACTCCTGAGGGAAATGCTGTACAGCTGAAATGCCCTCAGTGAAAGGTTCATTGCCATGCTGTGCACTTCTGCTGTGTAATGTTTTACAAGCTGCACTGCCCTGTGAATGGGGAGAGTTAGTTCTCAGCAGACAAGTTAATGGGTAACAAGCAATGCAGGAGACCTTTGTTCCAAGTTTGACATACACAAATTCCACACTAAGCACATTGACGCTTCTGGGAGTTACTCATTGACATGCTTTATTAAATTGCCTGGACTTATACCTTGATGCACCAAAAAGATTAGTTTAATAGAGCTGCATCCCTCTGCTGCCTTCTGTCCTAAACTGCCCCAATATAACCTCCACCCACAGATCACCTCACTACTGGTAAGAAGGCATATCCAGGGTGGATGATCACAAGCACCTTGCAGCACACCCATGTTGTTGAGACAATGGCAGCACAGCCAAGGAAGCAGCAGGCACAAGGAGAGCTCTTCTGTAGCAGCACAGAATCACAGAATGAAAAGGATTGGAAGGGACCTCTGCAGATCATTTAGTTCAACTCCACCGCCAGAGCACAACTCTACCCTTATGGAATACCATGCCTAGTTCCAGTGTCCCCAGCATAAGAAGGACATCAAACCGCTGGAGCAAGTCCAGAGGAGGCCACGAAGATGATCAGAGGTCTGGAGAACCTCCCCTGTGGGGACAGGCTATGAGAGTTGGGGCTGTTCAGCCTGAAGAAGAGAATGCTCCAAGGAGACCTTATAGTGGCCTTCCAGTACCTGAAGGGAGCTACAGGAAAGCTGACAAGGGACTTTTTACAAGGGCTTGTAGGGATTTAGACTGGCTAGTATAAAGAAATTCTTTACAGTGAGGGTGGTGAGACACTGGAACAGGTTGCCCAGGGAGGTTGTGGATGACCCCTCCCTGAAAGTGTTTAAGGTCATGTTGGACAGGGCCTTGAGCAGCCTGTTATAGTGGAAGGTGTCCCCTGGCAGAGGAGTTGTAACTAGATGATCTTTAGGGTCCCTTCCAACACAAACCATTCTGTGAAATGCCTATGGGAAGCATCTGTCATGTCCCCCAGCTACAAGGTGAGTGCCCCTGATCCCCTCCTGAACATCTTCCTAAAACACCATCCTCCCTTCTGCCTCCATAAACAAAGGGAAAGGAAACAGAAGGCATGCTTCTCCTGACAATATTTGGCATGCCAAACCAAGGACAGCTGGCTTCTAGCAGGTGGAAAACACACTGCACCAAAAGCCTCCTAGCTGCACAGCTCTTAACACTCATCGGTGCATTTAGTTAATACCAAGCCTGAAGAAAATGATGCTGATTTTCATCACCCACAGCACCTGTCTGCACAAAACATCTGCTCAACTGGCCTGACCTGTCACTGCTTGTCATATGACATCACCTTCCAACTCCCCAAGGCTGGATCCAGCCAACTGAACTTCCAGCACCACAATTTGTGTGAGCCATCTGTACAGCTAGATGAAATTTCTAGTTTGCTTAAATGCTTTAGAAGCAGCAGGCCAGTGTCACTGGTGCAAGGCTCAGCAAGAGAAAGAAGAGCTTCCAGCACAGTCGGGTAGTTCCCAGCCTCAAATACCACTGCTCAGCAGAAATTCAAAGAAGAGATAGGGAAAAAAACTACCACGGCAGCTCTCTCAGACCAACAAACCCCACTCTCTTCTGGTAACAGCAGAATCATCTCCCTTTGATAGGTCATTTTCATGTCTCTGGATTCCACAAACAGCTATGAGGCAAGGGAAAAGGTCAAAAACTAATACATGAGGAAGTCCTCACTATTCCCAGGCTGGAAAGCTGCCTGCAACACTGAAAACTGACACATATCCCTCCACAATGCCCAAGGCACCCAGCAGCCATGCAGAAGCACAGGCAGCAGTGGAAAGGTTGCCCACAGGGACTCAAGACTGAGAAGGCAGTTGGCACATCCTCCACTCCCACAAAAACTGGCTTGGCAGCCAAACCCCTTCTGCAGTTTCACACACAGTCTACCAGACATGCAACAGTAGATGTAAGTGCGCTCCTGCAACATTTACACATTATTGTCCACCAGAAGAGCCAGTCATCTAACATCTTCCTCAGCAGCAAGAAGAAAGTTATTTCATCCTGAACTCAAATTTTACCCATCCTGCAGCAAATCCTTTTCCATGCACATCTTGCTGAGGGCAGCATCTTCTCCCTCTAAGTGCACTAACACATGTACAGGTATGACTGTGATAAAGCCAAACATACACTGGGCTGCATCTAAAGAAGTGTGACCAGCAGGATGAGGGAGGGGATTCTGCCACTCTGCTCTTCTGAAACCCCACACAGAGTACTGCATCTGGTTCCAGTGCCCCCAAAACAAAGAGGACATGGAACTCTTAGAATGGGTCAAGAGGAGGGCCACAAAGATGATCAGAGGGCTGGAGAACCTCCCCAAAGAGGACAGGCAGAGAGAGTTGGGGCTGTTCAGCCTGGAGAAGAGAAGGCTCCAAGGAGACATTAAAGCAACATTCCAGTACCTGAAGGGGCCCTATAAGAGAGCTGGGGAAGAACTTCTTATAAGGACTCACTGTGATAGGATGAGAAGGAATGGATTGAAGCTCGAGGAGGATAGATTTAGATTCTCCTCATTCTTTACAGTAGGAGTGGTGAGACACTAAAATAGGTTTGCCCAGGGAGGTTTTGCATGTCCCCTCCCTGGAAGTATTCAAGGCCAGTTTGGATGAGGTCTGGAGCAATTTGGTCTAATGGAAGATATCCTTGCCCACTGTAGGAGGTTTGGAACTAGATGATCTTTAAGGTCCCTTCCAACTCAAACCATTCTATGAATATGACGATTAAGTATTTTTAAATTATGCAAATAAATGTTGTGAGACAGACTAAATGCCCAAGCCAACAGCATAGGAACATAAACATGGATGGCCCAGACACAGCAGACTGCACCTCAGGAAAAAAGCTTTCAGGTTAGCCCAGCTGTGCAGCTGATCATCCTCAAGAGTGTTATGGATTCATAGAATGGTTTCAGTGAAAAGGATCTTAAAGATTGTCTAGTTCCAACCATACTGCCATGAGCAGAGACAACTCCCACTAGACCAGGTTGCTCAAGGCCCTGTCCAACCTGGCCTTGAACACCTCTAGGGAGGGGGCATCCACAACTTCCCTGAGCAACCGGGTACAGTGTCTCACCAACCTCACCATAAAGAATTTCTTCCTAATATCCTGTCTATATCTACCCTCTTCCAGTTTATACCCTATTCCAGATTCACAAAAGAATTCACCAGAAAAAAAAAAAAGAGACAACCTTGAACTGCACTGTGCAAGCAACCATTTACAGGCAGAGCATGCTAAACCTCAGGAATACTGGGTTTGTTTAGCTGCAAGTTTAGGCTACTGGAATTTTAATGGTTGCAGATTATGTGGATTCCTGCATAATATGAAAGGTACTCAGCCAGTTGGTACCCAACACACTGAGGTGTGTGTACAGCACCACCTCCTGTGGAAAGTTTTACTCACTGTATTTCCAGTGAGGTGAACAAAGTCTTTGGTGACTGACTTTTAATTAGCCCTCACTATTTTAAAGAGGCACTTTAACAGGGAAGTCTGGTACTTGTATCATGTACTCAAATTAAAATCTAGTTCAGAAATTACTAATTTCAAGGAATAATCATTCTTCATATCCAATGGTTTGCCACCTTCTATTTCAACAAGGTGTTTATCAGAAATTTTCCTCAGGTCAAAGATGGTGAGTTGAGAAACAGAATCATTTTGGACCACATGTACAAGAAAGACACAAATGCCAATCTGTCTCTAGACTGTTAAAACTAATAGAGTGGGTCCAGAGAAGGGCCAGGAAGATGATCAGAGGGTTGGAGTACCTCCCCTACGCAGACAGGCTGAGAGAGTTGGGGCTGTTCAGCCTGGGGAAGAGAAGACTCTGGGGAGACCTTACAGTGGCCTTCCAGTACCCAAAGGGGGCCTACAAGAAAGATGCAAAAGGACTTTATACAAGAGCCAGTAGTGATAGGATGAGAGGGAATGGATTGAAGCTTGAGGAGGGTAGATTTAGACTGGATATTAGGATGACATTCTTTACAGTGAGGGTGGCAACACACAGCAACAGGTTGCTCAGGGAGGCTGTGGATGCTCTCTACCTGGAGGTGTTCCAGTTTCTCACCATCATCACTGTAGAGATTTTCCTTCTATAATATAAGCAAACCCCTGCTCTGCATGACCATCCTATGTAACACCAGTTGATAAGAAAAATTAGGAAACTGGTGGTCTAGATTTCACTCACAAAACCCCACCACCTCGTAAAGACTTCATGGCTATCAGACTCCATTCTCTACATTCTTCTCCCCATTAAATCAGGAAACTGACAACAAGGCTGAGAAAATAGACTGTTGTGAACTATTTGTGTCTAGCGATTGTCACTTGTGAAAATACATTCTGTACTCATAGAAGACACACAAGTCCACAAAGTGAATAAATAAGTATCTGACCCAGTAAGCCAAATGGCTCATCCAAGAGGCTTCAGGGCAATATTCACCCTCCTCCTGTATCACTAAACTAGGACTAAAAGAAGCAGTTACAGCTCTACAACTGAAATCACACTGGGTTTTTTCCATCTTGACTGGTTAGATTTGCAGCTCAACTGCATCTACAAGAAGATGATGATCCTGAGAGCCTCTTCCAACTTGAATGTTTTCTGTGTGATCTCTCCTCTCTAAACCAAGGTGAGTTCTTCATTAATTCTGGTATGCTTTAGTCACTGTCTAAAATGTGAAGTAGTTTGTAGAAAAAAAGACACGAGTTAAGGGCCAAACTGGTGGGAGCAAGTGCTGGTATTTGCTTTCTGCATTTGTCTGTTTGTTTGAGTTGTCTGTTTGTTTGAGTTGTTTGTTTGTTTGTTTGAGTTTTGTTGGGTTTTTTAAGATTGAAAGTGAAGTTTCCTTTCTCCAGAACCATGGAAGAGATCTACCACAAAACACTGAAAAACTGAATAAACAGAATGTTCTAAAACTAGGCATATAAGCTGAACCTTAATTAGTTCATTAGTCCTTGCTGCTCCCAAGACAGCATTGTTTTCTCTCCTTTCCCTGAGTACTCCTTGGTCATGATTTTGGGGAGAAAGGCCACCACTTTGCCTTTCCTAATGACTGTCAAATTAAGAATGAGCCAGAGTCACCTGGAGTATGCTATTAACTTCAGTAAGGATTTGACCTAGCCCTCAATTTCTTAATTCTTCTAGGAAGTCTTCATTTGTGGACAATTAGACAGTAGCTGCCATTGAAAACATTTTTCAAATTTCAGTTAGATCTTAACCTGTGAGTGGTGACAACATCAGGGAAGGGTGGAGGAATCTTAAAATAAGCAGTATCTGGCACTAAGAATACCTACATGAGTTTTTAGGAAAGGACCACTGTGTTCCCTTCTACACAGCAACACACCTTTGATGTGATTCCACAGATAACTGTGCATTTAAGGTCCATGATAGGACAGTTGGCCAACCACATATCTCATGTCTCCTTCTCCATTTAGTTCTGGAGGTTCAAGCATCACAAAACCAATCAAAAAGCAGATCAACAGCAGTCTCTTTGATCAACAGAGTCAGGAGTGTGGCAGGGATCTCTAATAAGCTGCTTTAGCATTAGCAGCACTGAGTAGTCCAAATAGCAGCCAATAGACACAGCCAAGGCTTTCTTTGTACAAGCTGACTGGGCTTAATTCAACATCAGAGATGCTGGGGCTTCTACTCTGCAGCCCTTATACATGTAAATAGAGGCTTTACTGGAAGTTGAAACCTCTAGAAAAGGAAGTGAATTCAGAGTGAATTCAGGGAAGTGGTAAAGTCACCGTCCCTGGCAGTGTTCAAGAAACATGTGGACATGGCACTTTGGGTCATGCTTTAGTAGCCATGGTAGTCTTAGGGCAATGGACTAAAGGTTTTTTCCAACCCAAACAATTCTATGGTTCTATGATTAAACATGGTCAAGGTTGTAAAAAGTTCTGAATCAAAGACAATAAACATCTTTATTCACAGTGTATCAGACTGGATCTGCCTGTTTTTGCACTACTACAGTTCCCTGAGGCAGACCTCTGAATCACTAAGAGCTTTAGGAAGATTACATCAGCGCACCCTTTCTCCAAGAAAGCCTACTGGGTTTCAGAAAAGTAACAAAGCTATTTCGAGTTGTGGGAAATACAAACTCAAACAAACCATCACCACGAAGAAACAACCCAAAACCAAGCTGAACAAATAAATTAAAAAAAAAAAAAAGGTACACAAAACCACAAATACACAAAAAGGACAAACAAAAACCAAAAGCTACCAAAATCAACCAATTCACCCCTTCGAAAATCTCACCAAGGTACAACTTGGGGAGGGAAAGTGTTAGAAATCATGTATCATTATTTTAAATAATGATTTTGCAGTTTGTTCCCTAAAATTTGTTGTATTTAGTATTTTATCTTGGAGGAAAGAAACATAAATGAGAACATCTTCATACAGAATTTCAGAGCCAAACACTTTCATGCCAGAATTTGAAAAGTGACTTAGTCAAGCTCACATAAAATCAGCACCATGGTTAGGAATCAATCTCTGGAGTTCTTACCTCTTGTGTCTGAATCCAGATTGCCAAATTTAACTTTCATAAGCAAAACAAGGGTCCAAGAATTTGCATGCAGGCCGGGTTTTGGAGCTATACTGAGTAGCACCTGCAGCAGAACATTAGCACTGTGCAAAAAAACAGTGACATCTGAAGACAGGAAAGAGACTGATATGGATAAACTAATTTTCTTTCAGATTTTAAAAAGGATCCTTCATCTTTGTAGTATAAATCTAGTAGGTCAAATTTCTCTAGGAAATTTACTCTAGATTCCTCCTCTACTAATCAGTTGTCCTACAATGACACTGTCAAGCTTTTATAGCAACTGCAGCATTAACATGTCAGCAATAGCAGCCATCTCCCTCCACAGAATTACAGAATTGTTTCAGTTGGAAAAGGCCTCTGAGATCATAGAGTCCAACCATTGACCTAAGATTATCATGACCATTAAACTATGTTCCAAAGTGCCATGTCCAGATGTTCCTTGAATACCTCAAGGGGTGGTGACTCTACCACCTACCTGGGCATCCTGTTCCAATGCCTGGCCACTCTCACATGAAAGAAATTTTTCCTAATATCCCATCTAAATCTCCTCTGGCATGATTTCTGACCATTTCCTCTTGTCCTTTCACTTGATACTAGGGAGAAGAGATCAACCCCCACTTCATCCCTGCCTCTTTTCAGAGAAATGAGGTCTCCATTTAGGCTCATCTTCCTCAGACTAAACAATCCAAAAAAATATTTTAGATCCCTCTCCAGAAAAGTAGAACCAATAAATGCCTGTTAAAATGATAGGCCTTCAATGGGAACTACAAAAGGTGTAGTCGGACTAATACTAGACTAAGAATTTAGCTCATGATTCAGCTATGAGATTCAAAGGACAAGTGGACATAGTGACCTTAAGAACTCCAGCCTTGATTTCTGTTTTAGAGAAATTAACTGTTTTGTTCCACACACTTCACATACAGCAGCTTGTAAGCTCAATTTAAACAAACAGCAAAATAGGGTTACACCTACTTTGCACCAGCATAAAGGAGACAGACTTGTGGACATGAGAGAAAGAATTTTGCTGAAGTCCTAAAATGCTCTATGAGTGTTGGTGAGACTTCCATTTTTCTCCTGCAGGTTATGTCTTTTTTCCTGCTGACACTGAAAAAACATTACTGAGGGATGTTAGGCATGCAGTGACAAATACCTATTTACTTGTTTAAATCAGTGGCAAATACTCATTTACTTGTTTAAATCCAGTCCCTTTGAGCAGAAGCTAGAAGTCATCAACTTTTAATGACAGCTTGGAAATGGTTTAAAAAGCTGCAACTTTGTTGATACTGGCTGCCATTCTCATAGTTGAATTTCACTAGTCTGTTCCTTCAACTAGATGCAATTTCCTGGCAAGCAGCACTTTAACCTACAGATTTGATTTTGTTTCATGAAGAAAGATTATGACACAGTTAGCTTTTCTTCTCCCCTCAAGGAACACACCATATTGGCAGTGTAAAATTATCTAAGATAGGAAAACTGTTACTGCTCCATCATTCTGCTATAGTCTGATAGCAAAACACTCACAAATAGATGTAGGCAATGGAAAAGAAGATAAGCATAAGCTGGAAAAAACATCTGCATTGGTGCAAAGAGATCTATCCAAAATACGCTTTCATACTTTGACCTCCTTGTACAGACCTTAGTTTTGAAGCATGGAATTGAGTGAATGAACTTGTTCTGGTTTTCACAGAAAGTACTTTCATCTTTATAAAGTCCCTTAATTTAACTTTCTCATTTTACTGAACATTAATGAAAGCCTATAAAGCCAAAATGAAATAAAAATTAGTGACTTAACATAAACCACAGGAAATACCAACTGATGTGCAGTAATCACCTACAAAGAAACCTGGACCCTATCTGGAGATCTTTAGTCATTAGTGCCCACAATACCAAGCCTCAAACAAGCTCACTTTTAGAGACAATATAGATCAGAAGTCATGGGGGTCATCCAAGAAAGAGCTAACAATGTGTCCCTACAGAAGCACAGTCAGGTGCTGATAGCCAGTCCTGCAGCCACATTCAGCCAAAGCGATTTTGACTCTTGACTTTCATTTCATTAAATACTTCACTGTATTATATTCACCCAAAGAAACTGCATGGATGAGTTTTTCACAGAATTTACTGACCCAAATGCCCTTAATAAATTCTCTGCTTTTGCTTCTAGTTCATGACTGATCTCCAGCAGAGCTACTCCACATTTCAAAAGCTGAAAACAGCCTCAAGTATAGCTTTTCAGTTTAAAACTTTCTATGATATACAAGTAGGTACGTTTGTTTAGCAGGCCTTACCTCCAAAAGCCCATCTTCAGGTAGGTCAGTGCAGTGGACAGCGTTCTGAATCTTATTCTTCCCAAAGACAGCACGCAGAGTTCCAGGTCGGAGATGACGGGCTATTTCCTATTGAACACAAGAAAACCAGAAGATCTTTGTGATCCACACTGCTCCTCTATATTGCAGACCCAATAGAATCTCATACAGTATAAAATTACTGTGCTATTGTAGTGGGTTTGCAGTTACCTGCCCCCCCACCTTTATAAACCCCGGCTAAAACTCAGAAAAACACTAGGAAGTTAATAAATGAAGCTTTATATTTACAGCAATGCACAATATACAAGCAAATATTTACAAGATATAGCAAATATTTACATTTATATACAGTGAAAAGGTAATACAGACACCACACCCCTCCTGGAGACCAAAATCCCCAAGAGAGGGTAACCAAACCCCGCATAACACCTTTCCCCCCTTCCCCAGTCTTATCTCACCACCTGTTGCTGCTGCAGATAAGCTGAAATAGATTGGCCAGGGGGGTTAGTAATAGCAAGGAGTTAGTAGTTTTACTCTGAATTAGCTACCAAGACAGAGAGACAAAGAGAAGCTGCGGCAGCCAGCACAGACAGAAGCCCTCTGCTAATCTGGTTGTTTTGGGAACAGCTCTTAAAACAACTTTTTTTTCTTTCCTCAGTAAGACTCGGCGAAGTGACACACCGTGTTTATCTCTCTCTCAGCCAATAGTCTAATTTCTCACTCAAATTCTCTAATTAGCTCAAACCAACACAGCTATCAATATATGTGTAAAAGAAAATACACATAGAAAAGATATATATATATATATAGAGAGAGAGAGAGAGAAGAGAAAACAAAGAGGGAGATTCCAGCTTCTGCTACACATACACAACTGCTGGAAAGCAGTTGTGAAAACTAACTGCTTGAAACTGGGCCAACCAAGCAACCTGAGGTGAAAGGCAAGCCCCTTCACATTATAGATACACCTTCCTGGCATTGGTGTTTGTTCGATTAGCTCACGTTAACACCTTTGCAGCTTTCAAGCACAGATGGTACCACCTTTACTGAGCAAACATAAGCACATCAACTTGCGGACAGCCTCCCCTGATACTGAACTATTTGCCTCAGAATTTGACATTTGTGAAGTCCATCTACTGAACAGCATCTTGATCTCCAAATTACAGAATGCAAGGCTGGGAGGGATCCCAAGGATCATCTGGTCCAAACTTTCTAGGTGATAGTGTAGGCCCAGCACTGACTCTGTGACTACTGCCAACATCTGATCCCCTCTGAAGATCTGTCCGGACTCTCCCTTACATCTTCATCTGTCCTTTGGAGTTGACATTTCAATATCCTTCTTCATCTACAATGTTAAAAGTCTCCTTGGTCTCTCAGAGTGTTTCTATTGCCACAGCAGATACCACTCAGGTCCTGAAATAACATTTCTCCCCTACCTCCTTACCCCAGAGGACTGCTGTACCCCAGAGGACTGCCCTCATTGGCTTTTTCTTCCATGGCATAACATAGCCCTGCTGTACTTCTCTGCACTATCACCTTGCCATACTGTCCTTTAATCCCTTTTCTATGCCAACTGTGCTACACCTTGTTGATCTCTCTTCCTAACACCCTGGAGCTTTTCTCCAAGCCTACAACATGCATGGTGTGCCTCCTTTTAAAACTCAGTGGTGATGGCATGAACCCAGTTTTCCCTTTTTAAAACACTTTGTACATTTTTCCATGAATGCTTCCTGAGCACTGCTGCCTGTGAGGGGACAGTCCAGTGACAAGCTCACACTACAGCTACTGAACAGAAGAAAACATTCTTCCTTGCCAACAGAGCCTACACTGGCATCTTTCTGAAAGGCACTGGGTACACTAGAGTGTCATCACTTCGGAAGTGGCCCATGCAGTTTCAACATGCCACTCCCATGTGTTTGTCTTGGTGTCACAGATGCAGACTACTGCCCCCACAGCCAAGTCACCAGACTGGATGTACAAGCATTTCTTAACTTTCAGGGTCAATGGGTTCAAATGACTTGAGCAGTGTTGCTCTTGGCTGACCTGGAAAACTTTGTACAGGCACAGAGGAGAACCCACTCACATGAGGCATACTCTCTTCTGGGATGGCAGTGAGTATTTTAAGCTAGCTCCAAAAGACCTCACAAGAGCAGTATCTGACAAGAACCTCTTGCTGCTTTCCAGCTTCACCCACTTGTTGTGTCTCACTGTGCCTATGTGATTACTAAATTAAGACAACTGCACTTTAAGGGCAAATTCTTCTCTCAGCACAGTAAGTCCTAGGTATTTTCTTGTAGTCACAAACAACAATTATGGTGATCTGTTACCTAGTGATCTCGATTTGTTACCTAGAGTGAGCTCTTACCTACCAAGAAGACAATTAAACCACTTTAACGTGTTATGAGGAGAAGTTTTGGTTACTGTGTGTACATCACACCTTACTCAGAATCTCTGGATATGGATGTCAAGGATATTTGAATAAGACACACTCAACAGCAAAAACTTTTACTTCAGAGGAAAAGTTCAAGAGTTTCACTTAAAAAAAAACCCCAAAAGCCTCAAGGAGAAAGAAAAAAAGAAAAACCAGAACCAAAAAAACAAACAAAAAAGCCCACCTCTCCTCTACATGGTCCTCATTAAAGGTTTGTGATAAGAAGGTGTGCTGGAGAAACAAAAGTCACATGCCAGTTAACAACAGCTATGTGACACTTTAATCAAGCCTTCCTTGAAACAACTATTGATTCCAGTAACAACCAGATGTCAGGAAGCCTGTAACAGCACTACACTTTCATTTATTTTAGGGACAGTTTTGGTATATTAACACAAAAAAATAAAAAGAAAGTAATATTACAGCTATGAAACCTGTGGAAACACTTTATCAAGAAACAGCTCAGAGATAAAAAGCTAAAGCTGCTATTTCATGTTCTGCTTATTTCCTATCCATCAAACTCTCTTGCTCAAACTGTTCCATCCCCCAAAGTAGCTGTTTCTTACGACACTTTTCAAGTTTTCCCTTGACTCACCTTCCTAATTTTCCTTTTTATTTTAATTTTTTTCCTTCTTTAAAGCAGTTATGGCCTCCTGACTTATCATTTGTCCTAAACTCACTTCCATCTCATAACTTCCTAACAGAAGTCCTCATGTTTCTTCTCTTGGATCCATTTGTTCTCATTAACACTGGCAGAAGCTCCCACTGCTGCAATCTCTTGTTCTTCCATTTTTCAATATAGGTTGCAAGGCTTTTTCCTGCCTTCCTGAAAGTCATCAGTCACCTTGCACAAAATGAGACACATTCTGTTCTGCCTGGGATTGCATTAGATCAGAAGTACACAAAGGTAGGTCCTCTAGCACTTTACATTGTTAGCACCTGACTAATAAGAGCAGAGTGAGCCTTTCTTGCCATGAGCTAACAAATGGGAGAGATAATGCAGTTCATTCTTTCTCCACTACTGAGGAACTCTCAGGGGATAAGTTTATAGATCATATATAGGTGTCCTTGGGTATGTATGGCTGGAAATCTTGGAAATGTTTCAGAGAAAGAGGAAGAAATTCTCACCCTTTACTCTACTCTTGTGAGATCCCACCTGGAGTGCTGTGTCCAGCTCTGGTGTCCCCAGCACAAGGACATCAAACTGCTGAAGCAGGTTCCGAGGAGGGCCACAAAGATGACCAGAAGACTGGAACACCTCCCCAGTGGAGACAGACCGTTAGAGCTGGGTCTGTTCAGCTTCGAGAAGACAAGGCTCCAGTAAGACCTAAAGGGGGCCTAAAACAAAGACAAAGTCTAATATCCACATTTAGACTGGATATTAGAAATAAATTCTTTACAGTGAGGGTGCTGAGATTCTGGAACACATTGCCCAGTGAGGTCACGGATGCCCCCTCCGTGGAGGTGTTCAAGGGTGGGAGTACGTCAGCAACTCAGTCTAATATAAGGTGTCCCTGCCCATGGCACAGGGGTTGGAACTAGATGATCTTTAACGTCCCTTCTAGCCCAAACCATTCTATACATCTATGAAAAGAGTTCCTTACAGAACTTATTCCTTAGAGCATGTATTAATATACACTCCGCTGCTCCATGGCAGGAAGCTCCTTAAGGATGGCTGTGGGTTTTTTCCCACACCTCTTCATCCTCTTTTAAAACTCTTTTTCCTAAGCTTTCTACCAAGTCTACTTTCTGGAGTATGTGTTTTGCGTACTGATTTTCAAAAACTTTATGAAAGGAATTGAGAGTGGGATGATGGAGGAGTTAAGAGAAGCTGCATTCTACAATATGCATGAGAGGAAAAGTGGAACTTAGGTGCAGGTTTGTGGCATATCCATTTAGACATGCACATAGTCTGCAGTGCAAAACAAACCACCGTTGCTGTACCAAAGGTTTTCACCCTCTTTGGTCTTACTCAGCAGGCTATTTAATCACACTTTATAGTCTGGGCTTTGAAGGTTCTTATCCTACACAAGCTACGGATGCATGCACTTCATGTTTCTGGTTGTCACTTAGTGGTGCCTAGTGCACCACTGCCTGTACGAAGTACTTAACACATTTTGAAATCTTTCTATTTCTATACAACTGAAGGGAAACAAAATGTCACCAATGCCAGCAATATGTCAAAATCAGACTGAAAAATAGTCAACACACTCATGAGCAGATCTCATCAAATGCTTTTCCTTCAAACAGCTGGTCTGTTTTATGGGTTGAATGGGTAGTTACATAAAACAGTAACTTGTATTGTGGCCAAAACTGTGGGTTTTGATAACATTAGGCCATATTTTTAATAACAGCTGCCCTGGATATAGTGAGCACTTAGAAAGACTGAAAGGCCACAGCTCTTAAGTACTTCTTTGTGTTTTGTTTTTGTTTAAATGGCATCCAAAGAAAGCCAAAGAGGCAACCACTGACTGCAGCAACCATTCCCTCCCTTCTCAGTGAGAAACAGCACAAGCTCTTAAAGGACTGAAAACACACAAAGGAACTTTTATAGCCTCAAACTTTGCTCTACTTGAATATCAAATAGAACTAGAGTGTCTTGAAAATTCATTACTGGTCATCTTGAGTGAAACAGAATCTAAATAAGAGTTTGTAATCAAATCTTCTGCTACCCACAATGTGCTTCCAGAGCAGGCTCATTTCTTTCAGCTTTACTTTGAGGCCAGCAGCATTCACAGGACTTACTGGGCTGCAGCAAACTCTGCACAGTCCCCTGTAAACCCTCAGTAAAACACTTTGTTTTCCTTCTCTAGTCAAACAGACTGCATGTGTGCTTCTTACTCTTCTTGGCATTCCTTTTTCATCACTTTTTCTGAAAATTTTATGTTGGTGTGGACTACCCACCTGTTTTCCCTGCCCTGCACTCACAAAGCTTTCTTCTTCCTTTTTCTTCTTCCATATGCTGCTGCTGTTATGAAAGAGATCATCCCTCTTTCCTCTTGAGCATCACAACTGATCCAGCAAGCAGTAGCCAGCCTAAGGCAAATGAGCAAGTGCCTTTCTCCTTTTAAGGACCAGCTATGCCCTTGTCAAGAGTACAGGACACAGATTAACTGTGAACAAACAAAATAATGTAAATTCCACCATTCAGCCTGGAATTGGTCTGGCTGAACTTTAGTTATCAGAAATCTGACTGCCTTGTCCAGGTGAGGCACTTCAGCTTTCTCTGTAGTAAAGGGAGGCCTAATAAGCCCTTTCAGAAAAAAAAAAAAAAACCAAAAACAAAACCCAAACAACTCTTGCAGTACCACAACTGGGTAAGGTAGGTAGGAAAAGCACTTTTCTCTTCCCATCACAGAATCAGACTGGTTTGGGTTGGAGGAGCCTTAAAGAAGTTCCAACTCCCTTGCCATGGGCAGGGACACCTACTTGCTGCTGAAACCAGCTTGATCAAGGTCCCATCCAACCTGGCTTTCAGCACTTCCATGCTTGAAGCCTTCCCAACTTCTCTGGGCAATCCATTACAGTGCCTCACCACTCTCATCACAGGGAAGAATTTCTTCCTAATATCCACTCTAAATCCAGCTTCTTCCAGTTTGAAGCCATCACCTCCCATCCTATCACTACAAGCCTTTGTAAAAAGTCCATGTCTAGGTAGCCTCCTTCAAATCCTGGAAGTCTGCTCTAAGGTCTCTCTGGAATCTTCTCTTCTCCAGGCTGAACAGCCCCTTCTCTCTTCAGAGTCAGGTCTTCAGATGACTTTTGTATTCAGGAGATTTCAGCACTACTCGTACCACACACTGCTGGTTGCAGCAGCGAGCTACACAAAATACTCATTCCTACATAAGCCATCAACAAGAGGTAAACTGCTAAGAGCAGCACAGCCTCTGTCATGCAGAATAAAATACTAGACAAGCATCTCTTGTGCTGCTTACTCAAGCTAAGAAAGACCTTGACGTTATTGTTACTGCAGGAACAACCTCAGCTGATCAGCCTGATATAGCCTTCACCAAAGCTCCCAGCCAAAGACAAAGGTTTAACTGTCAAAATGAGACCTGTGTACAATACACAAAGGCTACCCTGCCTCATCTTGCTTTGCCTGTTTTCTTTGCAGCCCATTCCCCTTCCAAATTCCAGCTGACTAGCTTTTATGTGGGGGTGCTTCCCTGCTAGGTGCCTCAGCTCTGATGAGCTTTATGTTCTTCAGTTTCGTGCAATGCATCACCTTAAATTCAACATTGGCAGCTGCAGAATGCAGGAATTTTCTAATCCTGCATTAATCTGAGGTCTATATAATAATTTCTAAATACAGTGCTGGTTTCTGTCTATATTACAGATAGAAAAATTATGGAATGGTTTGGATTGAAAGGCACCCTAAAGATCATCTAATTCACTCCCTCCCAACACCACCAGCAGACACTTTCTGCTAGATAAGGCTGCTCAAGGCCCTGTCCAACCTGGCCTTGAACACCTACGGGGAAGGGGCATCCACAGCCTCCCTGGGTAACCTGTTCCAGTGTCTCACCACCCTCACTGTAAAGAATTTCTCTTTAATATCCTTTATAAATTATCCCCTCATGCATAAATCCCTTCCTTCTTGTCCTATCACATCCACGTGAGATGGTGCTGCTGTCACTGCAGTCTTTAACTGGGGAAAATTACGTTTTGCAATAAAATCCAGGGCCCACCTGTCAAAAGGTACTTCAGAAAGTTTCTAAATACAAAACAAAGTCAACATTAAAGGGAATGGAATAGGTTTCTTTCATCTAACATTTCACAAACCAGTCCAGAATTCTCTTGTTGACAGTGATGCCTTTTCTCTTTCCCTGTGTTCCACAGGAGCTGAAGCAATGTCATATGCATATGTGCATACTTAGTATTAAAGACCTTAGCACACTTCCAAGGGAGCCAATGTTATTAGAAATAACAATATTAGAAGGTATGCTTTCTAATATTCTAATATTTCTTTAAATTTATACTTTCCACACATTACACAAAACAACAACAGAAAATCAGATCAAAACAATCCTCTCCAAACTAAACACTGGTCATCTTTTATTCTTAATGATGAGAAAACCTGATACATAAGTTCTCAAGAATCTAGAAAGGCTGCATATCAAAGTCTTCGTAAATACTTAGCCTAATCTTCTATCTCCTGAGCAACTGTGCATTCAGTTGACCTAGACATTCAGATTGTCTTCTCCTGACTGATGGTAGAGTATGTATACTTCCAACCACTTACCAGCTGTCCTGACAAATTTCTTATATTCTTCACTGAGCCAAGTCTGTATGCATGCATTTATAACTTGTTCAGAAACTAAATTATCTGATCCAGGCAACAGCAGCCAAATTACAGTTGCAAGGCTGTAAAAAGAGCAGCCAAGGCTCATCTTTACAAATCAAATAATTTTAAAATAGCAATCATATCAGAGTTTATTTGGTCATGAAAGCCTACTCTGGTCTGAGAAAAAAAAAAAACAAACAAACAAACATCAAAACAAAAANACTGAATTTAGGTTGTAAATATAAAACCTTTTTTGTTTTATGTGGGTTTTGGGTTTTTTTGTTTGTTTGTTGATTTTAATGTCAGCCTACCCCTGAACTACCAGTCTGAAGCCTTGTATCTCTTGGAAGTTTTGTTAATGGACCTAAAATTATCTCCATACTCCACTGCTGACAGTTTTTTCGAAAGCTCACAAGTCAGTAAAAGTTGTTACACTGTCTCCTTCTCACTCTCCATCCCTTGAGGCACTTTGATTCTCTCTGCTTCACTCCCACGCATTCCCTACCACTCCTCCTCTTTGGCAGCCCAAAGGTGCTGCACCAACTCTCCGCAGACTCTCTGCTGTGGGCAGCAAACGTGGTACATTTGCCAGCCTGAGACAGTATTTTACTGCTCTTGATGCTCCTGGTTGATGCTTAAGCAGTTTTAGTGATAACTGCCTTGCTCAGAAACTTCTTAGTGTCGTATTTGTGTGCCTATCAGCCATTGCCAGTGGGCTGAACTTAGATAAGAGCAAGCAGCCACCCTTCTAACTAGATTGGATGGCAAAGTCTCGAGGATAACTGACACACCAAACGTAAGTTGGCTGCAAAATAGGAAAAAAGATAAAATACCTAGCTATTTTGTTGTGCTGTCTGGGTCCAGTAAGGGATATTTATATTGCTTGGTAAGTTGGAAAAAGGAATCATTTAAGAACTTAAAAGAAACTAACCCCACGAGACATCAGAAAAGATGGTATAACTGTAAATTTGATTACTTCTGTTCCTTTACTTTAAGCTTTAAAGGTGAAATACTAGTCCTACAGATGATTTCCCAGTGCCTTCAAGGCATCCAGAATTTCATTTATTTCACCTATTTATTAATTCACCTGAAAAACAAAGATTACAAAATACTAAGCTGCAAGTGATATCTTGGGATATCATTAATTCATAATATCTTGAGGGTCTCCAGCAAAAGTCACTAAGAAGTCACAAAGTATTTTCAGTCTGCAGTTTTCCCCAGTAAAAAAAGGAAAAAATAATAAATTCCCCTTACTTCTGAATTTTGTGAGAGGGAATCTTTGGGAAAGCAGTCCAGATAATCTGCACTTCACACTTCGCAAAGCAGAAAAAAACTGCTTCAAAATTCTCCCAAGACTTCCCCAGCTGAACCAACTTCAACAGAAAATGCAGACAAACCAGAAGACAGAACTCACATGAGGAAACCAACTTGACAAACTGATAGATCTTCCAGTAGTGATCACAGAATGGTAAGGATTGGAAGGAACCTCTGAAGCTCACTGAGTCCATCCTCCCTGCCAAGGGAGGTTCACTCACAGAACATCACACAGGAATGTATCCAGAGGGTTTTGAATGTCTCCAGAGATGGACACTCCACCACCTCTATGGGCAGCCTGTTTCAGTGCTCCATCACCCTTAGTTCATCGGTCCTCCCCAGATCAATCTCTTTTGTGCACCATCTTACCATCAAGAGTATGTAAGCTACCCTGTGATCTGCAGCTCCATTTACACTTGGTATTATTAGCTCTGCCACCAATTTAACAACCAAGCAGAGCCTGAATAAGCAGCCCTCTAAGGTAAGAAAAACAAAACAAAAGAAAACAAAACCAAACAAAAAAACAAGTGCTGACTAAAAGACATGAAACTTTTTGAGACAGCTACAGTCAACTTCAGGATACTTGAGACTGGACATAGGCTGGATTTGATGATCTCAGAGGTCTTTTCCAGCCTCAGTGATTCTGTGATGCTGTGATATCATCATGGTTAAATGGAAAATTAAGTCTCCTAGTGCCCTTTTTCTACATGTTTGTAACTTCCTCTGTGGCACATTTTCAACAAGCACCTTTACAGAATCACAGAACTGTATTGGTTGGAAAAGATCTCTAAGATCATTGAGTCCAATTGTCAAACTGAGATCTACCACAACCATTAAATCATGTCCCGAAGTGCCATGTCCACATGTGCTGGCTCTTGCTATATGCCTTCTCTAACACTCTAGAAAGAGCTCTTGCAGCATGGTGTACCAAGTTCTGCCTTGGTTTATTATTTCCTTATTTTTTTTTTACTGGAAATATAATTAGTATTACTTCATACCTTGACACGTACACAACAGCACTCCAAAACCACTACATTCCAGTAATAACTCAGGAAGAACACAAGTGAAGGACAAGGCTATCTATAGTCAACAAAGACCCAAGTCAGTCATGTAGGCAAATGCTCTTAATCTACTCAAATCAAAGATTCTGCAAACACACAAGGTCACTGTGACCAGGATGATAAGAAACCGAAGAAGGAAAAAAAATAGCATTTTTTTCAGTTACAGTATTATTTTCTTTTCCAGATGGAGTGACCTCAGTACTTCCTGTATCTTCTGGAAGCACTGCTGCCTTTTTCCAAAAAAAAGGACTGAGGTTATAGATTCTTTTTTCCCCAGTGCTTCTTTTAGGAGATTGTTTTATAGTCAAAACCATCACTGTCTGACATCACTGCTTTCTAGAACTACCTGAAAGGATTCTGTAGTGAGGTGGGAGTTGGTTTCTTCTCCCTAGTATCAGGTCATAGAACAAGAGGAGATGGCCTGAAATTCTGCCAGCGGAGGTTTAGGTTGGATATTAGGGAAAAAAATTATTCCTGAAAGAATGGTCAGGCATTGGAACAGGCTGCCCAGAGAGGTGGTGGAGTCACTATCCCTGAAGGCATTCAAGAAATGTGTGGACATGGCACTTTGAGATATGGTTTAATGTCCATGGTGGTCTCAGGCTGACAGTTGGGCTCAATGATCTTAGAGGACTTTTCCAACCAAAATAATTCTGTGATATGACATTGATTTGTTGTTTGCTGTAACCAAACAAAACAAGCTAAGCAAACAACTACATAGACTGAAATTAACCCAGAACCACCTTATTTTTTAAGAGACTCATATTTGTGCCTTTGTGGACTGAATATATTAATGAATTTATTCTCAGAAGCCTCAACAACTACAGCGGAACCATAATAGAACAATCCAAAGGAGGAAGAAGGGAGAAAAAACAAGAACAAAATAAAAAGAATCACCAAAGAAAGCAGACCTCTTGTGACTGCAGTATCTAGGGATTCTGATGGCCAGCTCTGCATCTCACTGCCTAAGATTGTATTTTCACAAGAGAGCAGAATACATTGCTTTTTTATAACTGTTAAAGTCCTCTGATAGGTGCAGCAAATACTATTTTAATCCAGGGTAGCTGGGCAAAACATATCTTAGACTGCTGCAGATTCCCTTTGATCAGCCTACCAGTGTAAAGTTGCATTGTCTATTTGTCTGTAAGAGTCACAGGATCACCTTTGAAGCCTACATTTTTCCACAGTAGTGAAAGGCAAAACTTTTCTTCTTAATCCATCTAAGACCACATCTGGAGTGCAGTGTCCAGTTCTGGGCTTCCCAGTTCAGGAAGGACAGGCATATATTAGAGAGAGTCTAATACAGGCTGCAACGATGATTAAGGGACTGGAATATCTGTTTGATGAGGAAAGGGTGAGATACTGTAGTGGTTTAGCAGTTACCTGTCCCCCCACCTTTTATAAACCCCGGCTAAGACTCAGAAAACACTGGAAGTTAATAAATGAAGCTTTATATTTACAGCAATGCACAATATACAAGCAAATATCTACAAGGTATAACAGATATTTACAGATATATACAATGAAAAGGTAATACAGACACCACACCTCTCCCAGAGACCCAAATCTCCAAGAGAGGAGTAACCAACCACCCCCTACCACCTTTCCCCCCTTCCCCAGTCTTATCTCACCACCTGTTGATGCTGCAGATAAACTGAAGTAGATCAGTCAGGGAGATTAGTGGTAGGAGAAAACTTAGTAGTTTTACTCTGAATTAGCTACCAAAACAAATGGAAAGGAGACCATGCAAGAGAAGCAGCCGCAGTCGGAACGGACAGAAGCCATCTGCTATCTGTTGTTTTCAGAACAGCTCTTAAAAACAACTTTTTTTTTCTTTCTCAGTAAAGATCTGGGTGAAGTAACATACTGTGTTTACCTCTCTCAGCCAGTAGTCTAATTTCTCACTCAAATTCTCCAATTAGCTCAAACCAACACAGATACCTAGCACTGTTTGGCCTGGAGAAGAGAAGACACAGAGGATCTTATTAATGTTTACAAACATCTGAAGGGTGGGTGTCAAGAAGAAGGGGCCAGTCTCTTTTCAATGATGACCTGTGATAGGATGAGGTGAAATGGTCACAAAGTGGAACACAGGAAGTTCCACCTCCACATGCGGAAAATCTTCCTTACTGCAAGGGTGCTGGAGCACTTGAACAGGCTGCCCAGAGATGTTGTTGAGTTTCCTTCTCTGTTTCAGTATTTCACCACTCTCATTGTAAAGAACTTCCACCTAATGCCCAACCTAAATTTATCCTGCTCAAGTTTAAAACCATTGGCCTTCATCCTATTGCTGCAAGCCCTTCCCCTTCTGTAGACCCCCTTCAGATACTGAAACGTTGCTATAAGGTCTCCCCAGAGTATTTTTTTCTCCAGGCTTGACAACTGCAACTCTCCCAGCCTGTCCTCCTAGGATTAGTGCTCTAGTCCTCCGATCATGCTTGTGGCCCTCCTCCACACCCACTCTAGCAAGTCCATGTCCTTCTTGTGCTCGGGCCCCAGAGCTGGACACAGTACTCCAGATGAGGTCTCACCAGAGAAGAGCAGAATGGCAGAACCACCTCTTTTGATCTGCTGGCCATGTTTCTTTTGAAGCGGCCCAGGATGTGATTGCCTTCTGGGCTGCAAGTTCACATTGCTGGCTCATGTCCACTATAACTAAATTAGGCTAAATGTCTTCATGTGTCTGAAGAGCTGAACAGTATAAAGTCCTTGACCAGGAAATTGAGTTTTCTTAAAAAGTAAATATTCTAAGTGTGGCTTAAACTCTTATAAAAATGGCTAGTCCTAAGATTTTGCAGAGAAATGCCTAAAAACCTATTTCCAGGATGCTCTGGCATGTTATCTGTTTCAGGGAGTAGCTAGAAGGTCTCCACAGCCACAAACAAGGAAGTCAAAGGAAATCATTAACAAGGGCTGTTAATAGCTTGTGGCACATCCCTGCTTTTCTTCAATCCCTGGGCTCATGTTCAGTTTCTCTTCTCTTGCTAAAATAGGGCAAACTATTCTAGCCTGGAATCAGGCATGAGGAGCCCAGGAAAAAACAGCGCAAAGCCAGAGTAAGAGAATGATGACAACACAAATGGGAAATCTGAGGCTCTGAAGCTGGTGGCACTTTCCAGAAGGGCATACAGAACTTCTGATAAAACGTTGAGAACTTGAAAATGTCTAGAAATTGCAGTTAGGAAGGTGCCTTTTCATGAGGAGGCACTAGAATATCATAGTGGCAGGTACCAGGGAAAACCATGAAAACCCCTACATAGGCTAAAGAGGCTTTGGTAGCCAACAGAGACAAGATAAAACAAACCCCAACATTGCAGTAACCAGAAAAAAAGACACAAATATCCTCCAGTTTCAGTTCTCTTCCAGAAGTCCCTTGCATCTTCTCTCCAGGGGTTGAAAGCAGCAGACTTTCTCCATCATCATGTTTTGTGGTTGTAGTGGGCTTGGTATCAGTCAGTGCAGTATCTTTAATTACCTACTTTACTAAATGACTGTATTGTGCTACCACTGAACCTAAGTTCCATGACCTCACATCAGGATCTATTTAAGCACTGCTGTCATGTTCAAGTCTTGTAGCTCTGGAGCCTCAGACAAGGAGTGGCAGATAAAAGTGCTTTTTCCAAACTGTAACCTTGCCAACACACTTCAATCACATTGGATTTAAAGCAGAGTTCAGTCTTAAGGGCTGTGTCAGTAGTCTCCTGATGGAGACTGCCAGTCGCCACCAGTTACAGCAATTTTCAACACATATTCACCTACCCATCAAAAATCAAAGTGAGCCTGCAAACTCCAACTCCACATGACACTGAACAGCCATCACATGACAGCAACCTTCTGGCAATAACAAGTCACATTTAAAGCAAATCACTTGCACACAAAAGCCTCCTCCACCACTATTAGTGCTGTGCCTTGTGTTCTTATCTCACAGAATCACAGAATGATGGGGGCTGCAAGGCACCTCTGGAGATCATTGAGTCCAATGCTCCTGCCCAGGCAGGTTCACCTAGAGAAGGTCACACAGGTACATGTTCAGGCAGGTTTTGAATGTCTCCAGAGATGCAGACTCCACAATCTCTCTGGGCAGCCCATTCCAGTGGTCCACCACCCTTAAATTAAAGAAGCTCCTCCTCATATTTAGATGGAATTTCTTATGTTCAAGTTTGTGCCTGTTATACCTTGTCCTGTCACTGGGCACCACTGAAAAAAGACTGGTCCCATCCTCCCGACACCCACCCTTTACGTATTTAAAAGCATTTGTGAGATTCCTCTCTCGGTCTTCTCTTTTCCAGACTGAAAGGAACCAACTCTCTCAGTCTTTCCTCATAAAAGATGTGTTCCAGTCAACTAGTTATCTTTGCATCCCTTTTCTATGCCCTCTTCAGCAAGTCCACATCTCCACACAAAGACACACTTTGTCCACTTCCTATCAAAGAACCCTTCATCACCTGCAAAGGGTGGACTGGAGAAGACAGTATGCGACACAGAGTTCTAAGAAGTTCACCTCAAATCTATAACCAGATAATGCATGTGTGCCACTACAAAGCATGTGCACATACACCCATGATTAAAGCAAAAGGGCTAGCAGATCCCTGCAACACCCACTCAGAAGCAAAAGAAACACATCATGAGAACTTACCCCGGACACTGAATTCATGCCCGTAAAATTATTGGGTTCTTGACTCATTGCTGCTTCCAGGGCTGCACACAGCTTTGTCAGGAAGAACAGGTAGGACATCAGTCTTGGTTTTGGTGCAGCCAACCCTGACTCTATCCATTTTAAACCAGAGAAAGCAACTCACTGCCACAGGTGTGCTGTTTGGCACCCACAGAGACATAAGCTTGCCTCTGACAAGTTGTCAGCACTCTCAGAGGTAAATATTAAACTATACAACAATATACTGACACGCTAAACCACTGGTGATGACTGGGTCATTAGAGCACAGCTACCCTAACTCTTCTTCTAGACCCAGTCTTAATAGGACCCCTGCCCATGCACAGAAGGGTGAAACAGAATAACTAGGGGAAGTCCCAAATCTACCCAGGCTTTGGACTTAACGAACCAGCTCAGTAAAAAGGGGATGTACTAGAAGAAATCACAGAATCACAGCATTAAACAGGTTGGAAAAGACATTCGAGATCATCAAGTCCAATCTATCACCTAACACCTTCTAACTAACTAAACCATGGCACTAAGTACCTCATCCAGTCTCCTTTTAAATACCTCCAGGAATGATGACTCCACCATCTCACTGGGCAGTCTGTTCCAATGCCAATCATTTTCTGTGAAGAACTTCTTCCTAATGTCCAGCCTACATCTGCCTTGGTGCAGCTTGAGGCTGTATCTTCTTGTTCTGTCACTGGTTGCCTGGGAGATGAGACCAATCCCCACCTGGCCACAATCTCCTTTCAGGTAGCTGTAAAGAGCAGTAAGATCTCCCCTGAGCCACACAACCCCAGCCACTCCTCATAGGGCTTGTGCCCCAGCCCCCTCACCAGCCTTGGTGCCCTTCTCTGGAAGAATCTCCCTCCATAGATACTCATCAAAAATTACCATGTCTCCCAACTAAAATGCCGTAGCTCTGCCTAGAACACATTTTCATTAGACCTGCAGAGGCTGCCATGGAAATTAAAAACTGAAAGGGCAGAGTCAGATGACTGACCCTAAATAACATCTAAGCAATTCAATCATGTCTTTCCCATTGCAGGCTTAGACAGCAGGATATCGTAACTGGTACCAATCGATCTGTTTGCTACTCTGGCTGATAATGGTCTGGCACTGAATGAAATTTTTTATTATTATTACATGACTCAGGCTATCTGAGAAGATAATCCCATGAAAATCTTCTTCATTGAAGAATTAGATTAGTAAATCTTATTTCTCTTGAAGCACATTATGCAATTCCCTGTCAACACTCTTAGCAAGGCTCACTGTAGAGAGAACCCACACTGAAACAGCCATGAATGTACTACCAGAAAATTAATACTCAGGGGCTCAAAAATAGTCTTTACATTTCCTTATATCTTCCAATCAACTATTTTTTATGTGATGTAATATGAAAATTTCCTGCTGCTAATGTAGTTCTAGGAATGAATATGAACATTTTGGCCTCACATGTAGATATTTTCCAGTGCTAGAGATTCACAGGAGGTTTATACAAATAAAAATCTTAGAGCAACTGTGCTTTTTGGCTCATACTGTTATCCCTATTTAACTGATGTGATAATTGAGGCAGAAACATATTGAACTTTTTATCCAAGGTCACAAAGTGAGGTTAGGAATGGAGCTTAAGCAGATTCCAGCTCTTTCAGTTCACTGCTCTGTTTTAAATCATCTAATTTTTCTTTTGGCTCTTTGGTATTGATGCAAAAGTACAAAAGAGTGCTAGCACACTGTTACCTTTAAAATTGCAAATCTCCAGTGTAAAAATAATGCAGGTTAGGATCTAAAGCACGCATATGAAAATCCCTTTTCAGCCCACTGGATGCAGAAATATTGCAGCACATTCCATCACTTTAATAATATCTCACAGCAGAAGGTATTTGAGTCACTTTTAACATGCTGTCAATCCTAACTAAAAGCTCTTAAGACTACTAAAAGTTACACAATCAGCCAGGAACACGTAGATGATGTAGACTCCTGAAATCACATGTTATAACTAACCTTGTCTTTTGTTCAAAAGAAAGGTAAAAATAAGAAAATAAAAGCAACTTAATCTAATTTCTACAGCATTTGTCAAGTGTCTTAGTAATCACTTCAACAATTTCATAACAAAACAATACCAGCAGTTATTCCAACATAGAAGCTGCACAAAAAAAGATGTAAAAAATGAAGCTGTAGCTTCAGATCTAATACTGAAAGCCCTCCTTTTGGCCAAGAGGCCAAAAACACACAGACACCAATCAAACGAACCATTGACACCAGCAAGCTCAGAAAGTGACAGAATTCTCCAGCCACCCTGCCTCTGTTTCAAGGTTTTCCATTGTGGCCTTTGCTTTCTGACCCATGTGAAACAATGTCAAATCAATGCAGAATAGGTTGCTTTTTGCATTTAAACAAGACATCTTTCCTGATAATGCACACCATGCTGCATTTACCTCTGCATCTCTAAGCACTTTCATCTCTTTACAAAGAAGAATAGCTTCTTTTCTATTGAACTCTGCTTGCAGCTACTGTCACATTTCTAACTGATTCAGATGAGCTGTGGAAAAATGGGTGGAACTCAAAGTAATTTCAGAAATCACACTCCTATTTGAAATACAAATTCACAGATTCACAGATCACATCGGGTTGAAAGGGAGCCTCAAAGATCATCTTCTCCAAACCCTGCTGCAGTCAATAGGGACACCTTCAACTAGATAAGGCTGCCCAGGGCTACACCAAGTTCAACACTGAATGTCTCCAGGGATGGGGCCTCCACCACCTTTCTGGGCAACCTGTTTCAATATTTTGCCACTCTCATTGTAAAGAACTTCCTCCTTATAGCCAACCTAAATCTACCCTGCTGCAGTTCAAAAACCAGTGCCCCTTATCCTACTGCTGCAAGCCCTTCTAAACAGCCCTTCCCCAGCATTCCTGTAGGTCTCCTTCAGATACTGAAACATAGTTATAAGGTCTTCCTACAGCTTTCTCATCTTCAGGCTGAAAACCCCCAATTTTTTCAGCCTATCTTTGCAGGAGAGGTGTTCCAGCCCCCTCATCAGCTTTGTGACCCTCCTCTGGACCTGGTCCAACAGGTCTATGTCTCTGTAGAGACACAGTACTCCATGTGGGTAAATAAAAGTGCTAAACTGTTCTTAGTATCCCAGTATCTCAAACCTCCTAGTTGCTTCCTCTCCTCTAAAAGCTAGTCTTGTGTGGAATTCAGAGACTTTAAAAAATATCCCTTATGAACACTGGAGAGAAACGTAATTTTCAAGTTGAGCATCAAAACATCTGGTGGCTTGTTACACAGGTGCTGCAACCAAAAATAAAGTGTAAATACCTGTGTATTATAGTAGGTGTGGAGAGAGCCTTCCATTTCTAAACCCTACACATAAGCCACAAAGGCATTCTCAGTCAGAGAGAACAAGGTGCAGAGCAATACCAAGAGCAACTCATACAAGTAGTCTGGCACCAGGCTGTAAGGAACAACTAAGTTAGAGTCTGCAATTGGAACACAAGAAAAACAATCTTCACATCTGATCTGAAAGATTACAGAAAGGCCTCAGAAGAGACCAGCAATGACACCAAAAGAATCCAGCTGCATTCCAAGAGCTTAAGATGAATGTAATTAAAGATGCTGACAGTTCACAAAGAGAGCAGTGGGCCAGCCAGCCACTCACTAGAAAAGTGTCATAGTGTACAACAAGGACATAAGTAGCACCAAGACCTGCAGGAAAGCATTTCTCTACTGCATGTGTTAACCACTAGGGACAAATGCTCCAGAAGCCTGAAATGTATGACACTGAGCCCTTCAGTCAGGTCACAGTAAATCTGAGAGTATGTCCAGTACATCTCACAGACAAGAACCTTTATCCCATTGGTTGCCTTCCAGATGTGATAGGGCACTTGTATGCTACTGCAAAGAGGTTCAAAACAGGTTTTTGGGTAGTAGTCTTCTCTACTACTGCATGACAGGTTTTAATAAAATATTTATAAGCTGTTTAATAATGAAGGGTATTTTTGGCAGAGAGCTTTACTGACTTGCCTGACTATCAAAATATTACCCCATTATAGAAAATAGCAGAAAGCTCCATTAATTTTTTACCACTGTACACAGGGTATAAATTGATAGCTTATTAAAGTACAATCCTCAGAATCAAACAACTCTAATTCTTTTTACAGCCCTAGATATCAGGGACTTGGACAAAACCACACCTATTTCCAAATGACATCTCATTTTAATTTGGGAAAAGTTGTATCACTTCTTTCTGGATGTGTTTTACTGCAGCACACCTGCACTGTCTTCTGGCAAAACAAAGAACAGACTGAAAGGGTTGTAGACATTTATACCTAGTTTAGATCCCTGACTTACCACAAGTTAATGACTACATTTGCTATGGATCCAAGATATAATTAACAGCACACGTGACTGAGATTAGTTATATAAATTGAATTCCAACACCTTTACTCACTTCTAATAGCACCTTGCTTTGAAAGCCATCACAGTGATCTCAATGGTACCACTTGCCAAATAGGGTACTACTCAAGAGGAGCCAAAGCAACACAAGCAGGTGCATTTTGTACTGGACTTGGTCTTCACCTGTGTTTGTAAACAGGCTGTAGGCACATAAGAATCTAGTGTGTATAAACAAACAAGCTGCTATTTGCAGGGCATTTGGATTTTCTCTGACCACCAGAATATTAAGCCCATGGTATCTTCACTGCCTGCATACAACTCTGCAAGATAATGAAACTGTTGTTATGGCTTCTGCTACTACTATGCAAAACATAAATTGTAACCATAAAGTTCAGTTGAGAGCTTCTTTGACAATTCCAGTTGGAAATGACAAAAGACACTTAGATACCTTAGTCCTTTCTTCCTCAAGGATAAGCTACAAGTCCTATCTGAAGAGACAAATATTTTAGGCAAAGTTCACTCTTGAGAGCAGCTGTAGTTTCTGCACATATGCTTAATGTGCCCGAAGAACCAGTTAATTTGTAATTCTTACAGAAAACAGTGGACAGTTGCCTGTCTTCCATGCATACCATTAGTGTAGCTCCTATTAAGTCAGTGTCCAAAACTTAGAGCTGCTTGCTTCCACTAGAACCAGGAGGGTACTAATTTTCACTTTGCAAGTCACACAGTTAACTAATAAAAGGGACAGTGTAGGTCGGTCACTAGAGAAAAATTTAGTTCTCTCCTTTGTTGTTTTCTTGTGCTACCTAGAGAAACCATCAGTTTATACATGTTTCAGTTCCTCAGCTCATCAACAGTTCTGTTTCTCACACACATGTTGTATGGCTATGACAGATCATTTCATCTGATGTAGTAAGGAAAAATACAGATATTTCAGAGAATCATTAAGGTTGGAAAAGACCTTTAAGATCATCAAGTCCAACCATTACCCAACTAAACTATATCCTGAAGCACCACATCTACACTACTCTTGAACACCTCCAGGGATGGCGACCCCATCACCGCCCTGTGCAGCTTGTTCCAAAACTCACTACTCTTCCATGAAATAAATTTTTCCTAGTATCTAATCTAAACATCACCTGGCACAACTTAGAACCATTTGCTAGTTACTCGGGAGAAGAGACCAACACCAGCCTCACTCCAACCTCTTTTCAGGTAGTTGTAAGAGCATTAAGATCTCCCTTTAGCCTTCTCTTCCCCAGACTAAACAATGCCAGCTACTTCATCCACTTCTCATATGACATGTCCTTCAAACCCCTCACCAGCCTCGTTGCTCTTCTGGACACACTCCAGGCCCTCAATGTCTTTCTTACACTGTAGTGCTCAGAACTGAATACAGTACTCAAGCTGTGGCCTCACCAGGGCCGAGTAAGTGGGCATGATCACTTCCCTGCTCCTGCTGATCACACTATTCCTAATCCAAGACAGGATGCTCTTGGCCTTCTTGGCCACCTGGGCACACCGCTGGCTCTCATATGCCAGCTGTCCCCCAGCAGCCCCACTATGCTGCTTTCCAGCCACTCTGCCCCAAGCCTGTAGCATTACTTGGGGTTGTTGTGACCAAAGTGCAGGACTCCACACTTGGTCTTGTTAAACTTCACCCCAGGGGCCTCAGCCCATTGATCTAACCTGTCCAGATTTTTCTGTAGAGCCTTCCTACTCTCAAGCAAACCAACACTCCTGATCAATTTAGTGTTGTCTGCAAACTTAAGACTGATGTCCTTGATCCCCTCATTCAAGTAATTGATAAAGACATTAAATAGAATTGGCCCAAATACAGAGCCCTAGGGGACACCGCTTCTGACCAGCCACCAATTGGATTTAACTCCATTTACCACAACTTATATTTCCCTTGTATGTTAAGTTTAGTAACCTAAAGCCATTGTGAAGTTTGCAAGCATATTTTAATTTTAATGTAGCAGACATTAAACAATCGGAAGCATGAAAAGGATACAAAAGGCTCAAATAAAACAACTGCAGCTTCTAAAATTTTAAGAACCAGAAGCCTTAAACATGGAATTTGACACAAAACTGAAACCATCATATTGTGGACATCACTACTGATATATCACTCTGCAGTCAAAATTAAATCAGATAATCAGGTTTGTTCTGCTCACAAGACCTTAACCCAGCAGAGAAACATTTGAATGTCATCAAACAGAAGTGGGAGAAAAGGGTTTGGATAATACCTTTAGCTTGTGTTTTCTGTAATGGAAACTCTGGATCTGTGCTAAAATACATTCTGAACAATTTGTTCTCCCCTTCAAATACTAATCTGTGCAATTTTTTTTTTCCATGGAAACTGATAAACCCACTCAAGCTTGCAACTGAAAAATATTAACCAAAAATTTGTACAAACCCTGACCTCACTGTCTCTGTCTTATAATTTCATCCCTTGGCTCCTGTGTGGTATAGTACCTTTTACTATTTGACAAAAAACTGCAAACTTTGAGACTGTGCTTATGCTTGTCTTCAAATTGCACACATCATCACACATATCTCATTAGCCAACTCCAGAAATTAAAAGTAAAAGCCAGAAGCATGAGCACAGCCCACAGGCATGAGAATTTCACCCTTTTCTGTTTGCTTCCTTCTAAAAAACAAAGGAACCATCCTTCTTTTATAGTCTCATCCTAGGAGAATGCCACAGACTGCAGTGGACTAAAATTTGATTTACACTGGTATGCACAAGCAATAACTATTTATTCCAGGGTTCTGAAGGCTTGTGTTAGAATATTTATGAATTTTTAACAGAGATTTTTGCCTAGATAGCTTTCTTTTCACATAAATACCATCACAGTATTTCATTATCTGGTATTTTATCATCAGGTTAGAAGAACTGCTGGAGGATTTGCAATTTGGTCCACTAAGACTAGCACTTGACTTCCAAAACAGTGCTTACACAGAACCACAGAATGTTAGGGGTGGGAAGAGAACTCTATAGATCATCTAGTTCAAACTCCCTGCCAAGGCAGGATTACCTAGGACACAAGAACACATCCAGGCAGATTTTGAAAGTCTCCAAAAAAGGAGACTCCACAACTTCTCTGGGCAGCCTGTTTCAGGACTCCAGCACTCTCATAGCAAAGAAGTTTCTCCTCATGTTGAGGTGAAACCTTCTTTGTCCCACTTTGTAGCCGTTGCTCCTTGTATGATTGTGCACCACCAAAAAGACACTGTCACCTTCATCTTGACACCTACCCCTTAGATATTTATCGACATTAATAAGATCCTCTCTCAGCCTTCTCTTCTCAAGTACAAACAGTCTCCGGTCTCTCGGTCTTTCTTTACAAAAGAGATATTCAAGTTTCACTATCACACTCATAGCTCTCCATTGGACTCTCTTCAGCAGGTCCCTGTCTGTCTTTAACTGGGGAGCTGAAAACTGGCTTCCAGGTGTGGTCTCATCAGGGCGGAGAAGAGAGGGAGAAGATGATCCCTAGACCTGATGGATACTATTTTCTTGATGCACCCCAGGATCCCATTGGCCCTTTTGGCCACAAGGGCACATTGCTGTCCCCTGGAGAACTTACTTTCTCCTAGGACTCCAAAGTCTTTCTCCACAGAGCTGCTTTCCAGCAGGACAACTCCTAGCTTGTACTGGTGCCTGGTGTAATTTCTCCCTCAATGCACTTGTCCTTACTAAATTTCCTGAGGTTCATGTCATGTCATGTCTCCAAGGAATGCAGCAGGTATGTGGCAGCCATACCACACTGAGATATTTTTAATTCATGTAGACAGTACATCGACTTTTTAATCATTCATTATCACTCAAGCAATTACTTACAGGGTCAGAAGGACCACAGAAATCTCTGAACACTTTTGTAGGCTCAGGTTGTATTATCTCCATCGCTATGCAAGGTCCTGAACACAACTCTGTAACCATGTCCTGGAACAGGAGGGAAAAAAAGACAGAAACAAATCTGAGCTTCTTTGGTCATTAGCAAGCTTTGTATTCCTCCCCAAAATTAGACTCAAATTTATAGGACAAGAACAATTAAGAAATATAGGTGCATGTAGGAAAGCAAAGACATGAAATAAAGATGTCTGTATTCACAACTGAAGAAGTGTTTTCCATTTTGCTACTTCATTTAGAAGGTAGTGATGATGTAAATTGGATATTCAGCTTCAGCAGGACACTAAATACCATGCAACAGCACCCATGATACTTTAAAATCTTTTGCAGATGGATCCTTACTGATCTGGACTTGGCTCTCACAGAGGTATCCCGTAAATTGCCAAACAAGGCTGAATCTATATAACAGACTTTATGTAAGCCTGGAAGATCAAGCTGTGTTCAGCCAGTTTCACAGTCACCAGTATTCCCTCCTAGGAGCACACAACATAGCCTAAATTTGTTTCAAAATATACACGCGTTTAAAGGTTTCAAGTCAATATGTCTCTCGGCGTTTTGGTTCTCACTGTGTTTTCCTCTCTTATTACTAGAGAAGCTGAAACACATAGGCCAACAGGACAGAACTAAAAAGGGCCTGCCACACAACCTACTAGCAGAAGGGTCCTTGATCTGCAAAGATTCTTTTGGACTGCTTTTACCAGAATCTTGGTTACACAAAACCCATCTATTTACCTGGAGCCTCCTGGAGAGTAAAGAGACATTGAGAGTTCCAGGTGGATGATAAAGATGGGTCTTAGTTTTCATAAGGTTAAATTAATTTGGGCATTACTGCCAATTTGGAGTTTGTTAGTTACAGGTATGGGTTTCGCGAGCAGAAAGAACCTATTTTGATGTTCTAGTTTGACTTCCTCTTTTAAAATTGCATTCTTGTCTAGAAATTTGCACAGGTAAGATTTAAACAAATCAGGATAATTGAAAGAATCAAAACCAATGAGGAAAGGGGAAAGGATAAAACATTCACAGGAAATAGGGCAGGACAGGGAAGGCCAAAGAAGGTACTGCCTTCACTCCTACCTCCCATGGGCAGGTCAAGAATGAGCCATAGCAAAAAACAAGAGCATACAGAGTAGGCAAAAAAAGCAGTAGGAAACGAAGGATTAAGTCCTTCTCTGCCTTTTATGAATTGTGATGGAAACTAAATACACAAATAGCAAACAAGGTGAGCAAAGTTACTCCTGACTCCTTCATTACAACTGAAGACCAGCTGTCATCAACTACAGCACAGAGGCATGTGGTATTATGCGAGACAAGTTTGGTCTACCTTATACTGCCTCACCAAGTTCAGAGTTTCTCCGCAAAGACTTCCAGTTACAGCCAAATAAAAACTTTCTCGAGCAAATAGTTTATTCACCAAATAACATGACTTGTGGTCAGCCAAAACCATTCCTGGACCTGGATCAGGCCCAAGCATTTTAATAAACAAAGTAGACTCTGAGCTGATCCAAAGTAATCTCCCTTCTTTTTTCCCCCATTTTCTACTCCAGCTACAGCAGGAAAAAGAAAGCAAAACAGCATAAAAACTAATCAATAGTAAGCATGATGCCATGCAGGAGATACCATCAAAGCTAAAATTATGGGCAATTCATCTTTCTTTTTTCACAGTGTTTTTTTCCCCAAAGTGCTTTTTAAGTCAAGCCTTTATCTGACTGACAAGGGGTAACCAGAAGAAATGGGAGCAGTTTTTGAAAACTATTTCTGGATGCCAGGTATCTTCTGTGCCGAGTTATTTTTGAACGATAAATAACATTCTGATGAAAACAGACGGGTGTGAGTCACAGATATAAGAGGTCATATTCATTCTCCTGTATCCTATTTTGCAATATACTTCACAGAATCACAGAACTAAACAGGTAGGAAAAGACATTCAAGATCATCAAGTCCAATCACCTAACACCTTCTAACTAACTAAACCATGGCACTAAGTGCCTCATCAAGTCTCCTTTTAAACACCCCTCTGGTGGGCAGCCCATTCCAATGGGCGATCACTCTTTCTGTGAAGAACTTCTTCCTAACATCCAGCCTAAATCTGCCCCGGTGCAGTTTGAGACTGTCCCCTCCTGTTCTGTCACTGGGTGCCTGGGAGAAGAGACCAGTCCCCACCCAGCTACAACCTCCTTTCAGATACTTGTAGAGAGCAATGAGATATTCCCCAAGCCTCCTCTTCTCCAGCTTAACAGCCCCAGCTCCCTCAGCCTCTCCTCGTAGGGCTTCTGTTTCAGTCTCCTCACTAGTCTTCTTGAACTTCTCTGGACACATTCAAGCACCACAACATCTTTCTTAAATTGAGTAGCCCAGTACTGGACACAGTACTCACGGCATGGCCTAACCAGTGCTGAGTACAGGGGCAGAATGACTTCCCTGATGCTGCTGGCCACACTAGTCCTGATACAGGCCAGGATGCTGTTGGCCTTCTTGGCCACGTGGGCACACTGCTGGCTCATGTTCCTTTTTGGCCTGAACTGACAATGTGGGAACAGCAATAGACATGTGCATTCTCTGGATCTCTGTACCATCACAACTGACTTTCCCGCATTTTCCTGTTCTGCAGATATCCTGAATGCATGGAGATACTCATCTCATTTCAGCTAAGCACATCCAGCACATATGATTTATAGGACAGAGCTCTAGATTCTCACTTTTCCTCAAATCCCATCTGAAACACATCTATATTGACTTACATTACCTTGTTTAAGTGTCACTCTCCTTGTTGAGTAACTCTCCAATTAAATTATGTAACTGAAATTTGCAATTTATTAAGGGGTCAGAGACTATACAGAGGAGATGCTGAAGATGGCAGAGAGCTTCCAGTTTGGTTTAAGGCAGACTTTTGCAGTACCATGGGATTCTTTGGGCCCTGAAATACTGGATAAATATTACCATATTGGAATTCCGCCACATTATCTACAGCTCTGCCTGTCCAATCTTCCTTTGGTCCTTGTCAAAAACCGTGTTACCAGAGGAAACTTTATTCCCCAATCTGAGAGTGAAATAACAGTACTCCTAACCTACTTAAAGTCAAACCTACAAGCTCTGTTGAAGTTACACTAAACACTCATAAAAGGAAAATTTTAAAATGGATTAAAAATGAAGACAATTACGTTGGGTCAGCTCAGAATCCACTTTGTTAATTAAAAAAATGTTACCATTTGACAATCAGGGATGATTTACATAGTACATAGCATGGTAGAGAAGCTAAGCTCATAACTGTAAAATAAACCAAAATCCTCTCACAGAAGGTGATTAAAAAATGGAGGCTCTTCTCCTTATATTCCTGTTGTTCTGTCTGCAGTTAGGAAGTTTTAAGAAGCAGTCTTCATAAAAGCATATGAAGCAGTAAAACAAAGCATAATAATAAATAGAGTCTTAGGCATTCACTGAGATTTACAACGTATCTTAAACTCTTTAAATTTTCTGAAGATCCACTAAAGCCAGATTAAAAAACTTCAGAATAGTTCAGAATGTCACTAAGAAAGCATTCAAATACAGCAGTTCCATTGTAAGCAAAGTAATAAATACATATATTGTGGTCCAAACCACTACTGTAATATCAAATCAAACTAAGGATACAGATGTGACACATTGTCATAGCTCCACTGCAATCAAATAACTCACCTGAGGGTAGGAGTTTTTCAACTCTACTTTCAAATTCCTTGGCTGAGCAATTTTCAGAAAAGACTCTCCTCTCTTACAACACAAATAGCATAATTTTCAAGGTGAGTTACTTTATTTGAGAACAAGCTAGAACTGGTCAATACCAGATTCCTAAAAGAAATCCTATCGCGATCCCGTTCAAAAAAAAAAAAGGAAAGATGTAAATGCTTCCTTCTTTCACCATGTTTTGCTTTTAAAGAGATTATCCTTAAACTTCTGCTTACCACATACTCAGCGACGACACCTTTGTAAATCTCATAAAATTCTTCCACATTCATACGCTCCATGTTGAACTAGGAAAACAAAAATGATAGTCGACCTGCCTTAAATAACAAAATGGAAGCACAGTCCTTCCTAACCAGCAAACATTCAGAATACTCTTTTAAAGACATTTTACTAGGTAAAAGGAATTGTTTTGGTGCTGCAATACATAGTTTTTCAGCAACTTAACCAGTGATACCACAGACAACACAGAATCATAGAATCATTTAGGCTGGATAAGACCTTTAAGATCAAGTTCAACCATTACCTAACCCCTGATGCTAAACCATGTCCCTTAACACCACACATCTATGCATCTTTTAAATACCTCTAGGGATGGAGATTCAAACGTCTTCCTGGGGAGCCTGCTCCAGTGTCTGAGAACCCTTTGAGTGAAGTTTCTTCTAATAGACAACCTAAACCTCCCTTGGTACAATTTGAGACCACTTGGCCTTGTTGAACCTCATCCCATTGGCCTTAGCCCATTGATCCAGCTTGCTCAGGTCCCTTTATAGAGCCTCCTTACCCTCAAGCAGACCAATATGCCCTCTCAACTTAGAATCCTCTGTAACTTTACAGAGGGTGCCCTTGATCCCCTCATCCATATCATTGATGAAGATATTAAAGACAACTGGCCTCATCACTAAGCCCTGAGGAACACCACTAGTGACCGGTCATGAGGTGGATTGAGCTCCATTCTGCACCACTCTCTGGGCCCAAACATAGCACACTATATCTTCTTCCACTTTAAATGGTAAGCAGACAATGTCACGATGGCTGATGCCACTAAGACGTGCAAGATTTCTGGTGGGGATTTAACTCACAGCAGACTTCAAGTCTTGAAACCTTCACAAAAATTAAAAGGCAAGATATACAGGACCACTCTTGGGAACAATTTCTGTGCCAAATTCCTTTAATCGCTGAGGGTGATTCAGGGTGTCAAAATCCTTTTAAGTACCTTGAAAAACCTTCCTCTGAATGCATACTAAGTAGATATTTTGCAAAATTGAGGAAAGTTTAACAATCACTTTGCTAATCTTGTGCATTTTGTAAAGATACTTTAATTTGCTTCAGAAGAGACAGGTATCATTATCCCCCTTCTAACTACAGACAAATGGAAATACAGAGAGGAAAAGGGTCTCAAGGTCACTCAGCAATATGAAACATATCAGCTGACCAATCAAATAGTAAACTGTAACTATCACAAGGGCTATGCTGATCCCAAAATACTGCTACACAGTCTGCACAAGAAGTTTGCATTGCTGGAAACATCTGTGTATTGCTATAAAGTGCCCAAACCACTCCTCCAACTTCTGTTCATCATGAAGACATACACAAGACGAAACCTACCATCTGCAAAGCTGAGATCTGAAATCCTTCATCAGTGATGGCTTTTATAATCTTTCCAGCTAGCCCTGAAGAAACACACAAAAGGCAGTATACAGTTTTAAATAGCAGAATTTAAAACTGGAAGACATTTAGGCCAACACACCACTTATTTTCAAACCAGAAACCCCAGTATTTCAGTAATGCTGTGAGAAGACACAGGAAGCAGATCTTAGTTCACATACTCTATGTTCTACCTAAAGGGATGTGCTTATGATTTCAAACAACTACATTTCATGCAGCTGTTGAAAAGAATTCCTACTAAAAAAAGGAAATTAGTGAAGCCTTTGCCTTTCTCAGATCAACTGCAAGACATTCAGTTCCTTCTAGACTGAGACTTATATTTTTTATTAAGTTCCACACGCAATACTGATGCTTAAACAATAATTAATTCATTTTGGACTAACGTATTTTGCTGGGTTTTATACAGTGCTTACCAGAGTAGGGGTCCTAGTTTAAGGCAAAAACAATGCAGGATAATAATAAGTATTTTAAATAAACTAAAATAAATTATTTAAAACAAATTATTGTAAATAATATTTATACATTCTATAAAATAATTTAAATTATTTTAATAATATAAATATGAATAAATAATGTGTATAAATATTAAATACAATCATTTAAAATAAATTATGTTAAATAATAAGTATTTTAAATAAACCCACACAAAAGTTCACGTCTTCTGCAATGCAAAATAACTACTGCTTCTAAGTTTATAACTCACAAATATGTTATTGCAGATTATATTTTATGCTTTACTCTCCAAAAATGCATCTTCAAAGACTTCAATGACATGGATAAAAACCCAAAACACCTCAAAGCACAGAACCACTGGGTTTTCCACTGAATGTGTATTTTAGGTTTGCCTGTGCTTACAAGATCACTTGAAAGTTTGTATCTGGCTACACACAGTCCTGTGTTTTACAGAACATAAAAGCCTGTCCTCTACTAAAATTTGTGGGAAAACACACATTTCTGGACATTTATTCAGAGAGGATTAATCACAGAATACTATCTTGTAATGAATGACAACTGCAGGATTTGACTCCCAGTCATTTCATCCTTTTATTAGCCTTTAAATGGTAGGATTATTTAGCACTACATAAATGTTGCAGATTAAAACAAAATACATCTGGCGTTTAGGTTCTAGCATGCTCAAGAACTAAACTGTATACAGCCTGCTGATACCTGTGGATTGGGGAGCTTCCTACCACATTAAAAGGTCAGTGGAAGCTCTGAGTAAATGACGTTGGTAGGCTTTCAAAAACTGTATTTACAAAGGAAAATGGAAAAAGCTGACCTCAAAGTATCCTGCACTATACCTTCACATTAAGGTTTATGCAGAAAAGCCTTGCACACATAAAACAGTGCAGTCTTCAAAGAGAAAATTTCAAACTACTAAAGGGAAAATCTGAGATTTTGGGTTTCAGCTTCTTGAGCTTACAGAACCCAGAAACAAGCATAAACAGCTGCAGTTTCTGCCACCCTACTATATTGTTATACCACAGCTCATTAGCTCTATTAAAAGTTTCTTTTTCTTCTCACTCCTGTAAAATCAGGTAAATACATTTCCCTCCCTTTTTCAAAGGTGGGGGAAAAAAAAAAAATAAAAGACGCACCAAAATCAAGGAGCCCAGGAAAAACAAGAACGCACCAGAGCAAGAAACCAGATCTCTAGTTTCTTGTTGTCTACATTGCTGGAAAAGCTAGGCAGCTCAGATGCTTCCACATACAAATTCCAGTGAGACAGACAGCCTACAGTCCTGACTTCCGAGACAAAAAGCCAGTTTATAAACAGATTAAGTGACCAGCAGAGCATCACTCAGGAAATAAATGAATAAATAAACCATGACAAAGGATAAACATTTCCTCATGTTCCATCTTCACAGCCATCACTCCAGTCAACAGCTACTGCTTCACATGAAGCCAACAAAGAGGGAAGGGTAGTGGCAGACAAATGATAACTGCCATTTTGAGTGACAAGGCTACATTGGTATGAGAAAGCTGCTGACGTGACAGATCTTCATTTTACACTTTATCAGTCAAGAACGGGCTACTTGCATAGGCCTTCACAACTGGCAAGAAAGTAATTAAGATATCCATCAGGTGTCACGTTCTGGGTACTATGGAGATCTGCTTTTTACAGAACTTCTGTCCTGGATAATTTATGAGAATCATAGAATCAAAGAACCATTGAGGTTGGAAAGACCTTTAAGATCAAGTCCAACTGTAACTCAACTACCATAACCACTAATCTGTATCCTGAAATGCCACATCTACATGCTTCTTGAATGCCTCCAGAAGAGCAACGAAGCTGGGGAGGGGTTTGGAGGGCACATGATACAAGAAGGGGCTGAGGGACCTGGGATCATTTAGTCTGAAGAAGAGAAGGCTGAAGGGATATCTTATCACTCTTTACAACTACCTGAAAGGAGGCTGGAGTAAGGCTGGTGTTGGTTTCTTCTCCCAGGTAACTAGTGGTAGGACAAGAGACCTAAGTTGTGCCATGGGAGGTTTAGATTGGATATTAGGAAAAATTTATTTACAGAAAGAGTGCTGAGGCCTTGGAACAGGTTGCCCAGGGAGAAAAACTTTCTGGGATGTTTTTCTACCACAGTCCTTAATAATTTTCTTCTAGTAGAGAGGAAAACAGGTTCCTTTAATTATAGCTACAAGAGTAGAAATCTATTTTGCATAAAGGCCTCTAATACACGACTCATTTATCAATAAACTGTGATAAGCCTATAAAGATTTTCCTCTCTGCTGTATTTCTGAGTTCACTCTACAAAGCACCTTGTTGTTTCAGACATATTGCCCACAAGTGTAACACCCAAAAGGCTTCAGTAAAAGCAGTTACTGTCACTGTTGTACATAGATATGTCCTGCCAAAAAAAAAAATTAAAGTGTCTTGAGGAAGAGGTAGGAGATTTCATTTATGTTTGCAAAGCAGGATGTTAGCTCCCCATCTCATATGTGGGAATTGGGGCACAGGAGAAGTGATTTTCCAGTGACAGTGCAGATCTACAAATCCAGTGACTTGGCCTCCCTTGTCCCCACTCAGGCAATACACATATCACCACTCGCCCTAGGAACATTTTCCTTTTGAATTCCACCTGAACCAAAATAGGAACAAAAGCAGAGGCAATCCCCAAGCAACAAAAGAGTGGAGGCTCAAGGCTCAGCTTGGGATGTGTTTTCAGGCTTTCAGCCATCTGCATGACTGAACTGGGACGTGTCCTCTCCTTTGTGGGCAGATAACGCTGAGGAAAAGAACTAATTAGATAGAGTGGCATTTCAGCAGCTTCCAACAA
Organism: Psilopogon haemacephalus; assembly: GCA_013396835.1. Lineage (NCBI taxonomy): Eukaryota > Metazoa > Chordata > Aves > Piciformes > Megalaimidae > Psilopogon > Psilopogon haemacephalus. The sequence continues at coordinate 197,528 of VWZI01000027.1, forward strand.
TTTGTTTTCAACTTTAAAATCCACATCATAGTGAAAAACAAAACTTTTTAAGGACCCTTCAAACAGGGCCAGTGCATGTTTAAAATGTGATTATCGTAAGAACCCAAATCAAAGCTGCAGATTAGGCATCAGTTATGACGAATTTTCAGTCACAAAGCACAAACGAATCACAAGCATTACTAAATACAACCAGGGGAATTTAGTACTAATCCTAAAAAATATGAGAAAGAGAGTGAGAGAGCATGCACATACTTTGCTTCCAAGGCAGCATTACATTACTACACACCCAATACAGGACAGCTTATCTTCCCACATATTTGAATTAGATACAAAGATAAGGAACCAAGACCTCAGCAATTACATGGATCTTCTACAGTTGGTTGATTTACAACACACAGTATTTGAAAAGTGTACTTCATGGGTGCAGAGTGGGCTGAGAGCAGCCCTGAAGAAAAAGACTTGAGGGTGTTGACTGACTGAAGCTCAACACGAGCTGGCAGTGTGCTCACACAACCCAGAAGGCAAATTGTGTCCTGGGCTGTATCAAAAGAAGTGTGGCCAATAGGTAAGAGAGGAGATTCTGCCCATTTACTCTGCTCTTCTGAAACTCCACCTCAAATAATGTGACCAGTTCTGGTGTCCCCGTCATAAGAAGCACACAGAACTGTTGGAGCAAGTCCAGAGGAGGGCCACAAAGATCATCCGAGGGCTAGAGCACCTCTACTATGAGGATAGGCTGAGGGACGTGGGTTGTTCAGCCTAGAGAGAAGACTTCAGGTGGGACTTTATAGCTGCCTTCCAATGTCTGAAAGTAACCTACAGGAAGGCTGGAGAGGGAGTTTTCATAAGGAGTCTTGTGACAGTACAAGGGGGAATGGTTTTTAAGCTGAGCAACAGTAGGTTTAGACTGGATCTTAGGAAGAAGTATGAGGGTGATGAGACTCTGAAATAGGTTGCAGAGAGCATATGGATTCCCCCTGCCTGGAGGCATTCAAGGCCAAGGCAGATGAGGCCTTGAGCAACCAGGTCTACTTGAAAGGTGTCCCTGGCCATGGCAGAGAGGTTAAAGTGATCTCTAAGGTCTTCCAAGCTAGGCCATCCTATGAAGAAGCAGAAAGTAATAGGAAAGACATCAGATCGAAAAATTAATAACTTTTAGCAGTATTATGGATTGGAACAAAATAAAACAGTTCATTAAAGTAATTTTTAACTTAACAGCACTTTAACTAATGAGCTGTAACAGTTATCTTACCAGGACCTGCCAGTCCCAGTGTACCACGAATCACCAGCCCTGCAACTAGGGATGTTACATTCTCTTCGTTTGTCCTTGGCCTGTTTCCCAGCTATCCATTGCACTGTTGAAGGTTTATTAGGCAGACAGCAGCCTGCCTTCAAAACAAGTCAAGAACTAGCTTCTTCATCTCAGCCTATATGACATTTTAATAGCCTTCCAGTAATTAAAAATAATCCCTCTGGAACAACAACAGTTTTTGGATAGGAATAAAGAATACACAAATTGCCATGACTGATTAGATCAATGGTCCAAATAATCCAATAACATATTTATAGAAGCAACCAGCACCAGATGTTCAAAGTAGCACTAGCAAATTAATTTAACGTCTGTTTTTGACATTTAAAAAATTAAATTATCCAATTCCTTATTGGCAACTCTTAAGGTCCTGTCCAGAGAATCACAACCATGTATGACTCCAAACAAAGTAGTTTTTGAAGTCCAAGCAAGGAAAAACTGTGACTGGAGCTGAGATCTCCTGCAATATATTTCAGTTGGAGTTCTCACTAATCTTTGTTTCAGACAGCATTTCAAAACACTGTGCAGCAGGAACCTGACAGATGTCTTCCTCAAAAAGGGCAGTTCTTCCTATCAATTAATCAACCTGTCCCCTGAAGAACAAGGTTATCTATTCTCTTTCTTAGAGATTTTTCTGTAATATAAATCTAGATATTCTTGCTATGCAACATAAATACACCCTTTCCAGACACCCTAAAACCTTGGCCTGTGATAATCTGCAGCTACTGATCTCCCAGCCTCACTGTGTACTGTATCGTAGAATCCTAAAATGGATTGAGTTGAAGGGACCTTAACAGTAATCTAGCTCCACCCTCACTACCATTGCCAGGGACACTTCTCAATAGACCAAGGTGCTCAAAGCCTCATTCAGCCTGCTCTGAAACATTTCTGGGGAGGAGGAATCCACAACTTCTCTAGTCAACCCATTCCAGTGTTTCACCACCCTCACCGTAAAGAACTTCTTCCTAAGATCTCATCTAAATCTACTCTGCTCTAGTTTAAAACCATTGCCCCTTGTCCTGTCCATCACAGGCCCTTATAAATAGTCCTTCTCCAGCACTCTTGTAAGCCTTCTTCAGATACTGGAAGGTCTCCCACAGGCTTCTCTTCTTCAGGCTGAACAGACTCCCTCATCCTGTCTTCATAGAAGTCCTCTGATGATCTCTGATACATATTCTTCTTGTGCTGGAGGATCTGGAGCTGGACACAGTACTCCAGGTGGGCTCTCACGAGAGCAGAGTAGAGTAGCAGAATCACCTCCCATGACCTGCTGGCCACATATTTTTCAATGCAGCCCGTGGTACAGCTAGCTTTTTGGGCTGCCAGTGCAGCAGCAGCTATGAAAAAGGATATCAAGTCATTTTTGTATTTCCACTTTGGAACACAAGTGAATCACAGAGGGACAGTGGGGCCCCTGAAACACACACACACTGGACCATCAGAAAGAAGTGGGGCTCAAATGCCAGCCAATCTAACCATAAGAGCAGAAAAAAGACAAGTTGGATGCAGACAGAAGATACAGAGGAATATGTGAGGAAATTAGAGAGTATCATTCATAGTGATAAGATTCCAAGATTTTCCATCATTGCTCATTTCTCTCTAGGCATTGTACTAAAGAAGTCTGAAGGGAAGCTCTATAGATATTTGTAGATAACTTGACCAATATTGTAGCACTAGCAAAAGCCTCTACAAACAATATTTATTTGAGAATACTAAAAGGGTAAAGGCAAAAGATAGTACCACTCTTCTTTACAATAGGAGTCAGCATTCCATTTTGCTAGCACAAAAGAAAATGATGCATTTGGACAGTAAATTTTAGGCGACCTTAAAATCAAAACAGCTAAGCACTTGATGCGATTGAGAATGGAAGCCAATAGAAAGACTCAAAGGGGTATAACATTTAAAGGCCTAATCCCAACTGTGATGTTTTTGAGCAGCTTTATGAACAAGACAAGACCATGCTTGTGAATGCCAGACAAGGCATTAAGACACAAAATTATGAAAACCTGTAGGGAAAAAAACACCAAACAACCTTTTTTTTCTGGGACTTCTTGTATGGAAACAGATGGGAAGAGTCACATTTAAAATTCAGATACAAAAATCCATACAGAAATTCAAGTCAAACATCACTCCCGGGCTATAGAAAGTATCTGGCAATTTGGCTGCACAGTGTGTGCCACCGGAGAAGGGAATTAGAGGAAGGAAAAGATTAAGAAGCAAAGATCAATGCCCCTGCAACAGTTACACTTAACTCAAACTGACAGCTGTATGTTTACAAACAAACAGAAAGGCTCAGATTTCTGTCTTTCATTGTTCTTGTGCTCAGAAAGCTTAAAGAGAAATGTTTGTTTTGCTTTTCTTTTCACTTCTTTCTTTCGAGTTGTTCATTATCTTGTACTCCTTTCAAACATCCACTCTGGTTTTCATTCACTTGTAAGGAATATAGCCAATGGCTGTGGCCAGTAGAATGTTCCAATGTCTATAATTATTTCAATTTCAATAACTGTAATAACTAATGTAATGGGTTTTAATTTTATAATGATTTTACTTTTGCTTACTTCTTAAGTGTGAACAAAATTCATCATGGTATTTTAGTACTGCTGGATTATACTGTGGCATTCAGCATTGTAATTCAAACTATCTCTATGCTTACTAATTACTGAACACTATGCATAGGAATTTTTATGAATGGCTACAGTTACAGAGAGGAAGAGGTTAAAATTATGCCTTGTGGTGTGCATTAGCCCATAATTATACACAATAATTTTAATCTGATTGCACTGTCAATTAACTCTGGAGGTTAAAACCCTCAGGAGATCCCCTATAATGTTCCAGCCTTTACAAATTTTGTATTCCATTTCCCATGGAAGGTTTGCCAAATCACTGCCCTAGATCAATAGCAAATATACTGTAAGCTCTGACATTTACTTTCAGCTTGCCAAAAAAAGACTATCACCTATTTCTGCATTACGTGTCTTGGCTCTTTTCAGACCCAATACCTTGCCTTTCTCCTTTGGCTCTAATCTGAAAAGGGCAGTAAGAGAAGAGACTTCAAGATATTTATCTTTTGCTCCAGCGTACAGTGAAGGTAAATTACACATGGCTGCTTTCTTTTTTTTTTTT
>VWZI01000027.1:201970-231459 GCA_013396835.1 Psilopogon haemacephalus
TTCCAAATTTACACACAGAAAGCTGTACACGCCTGTCTTCTTCATCTCAAGTTACATCAATTGAAACTCTTCAAGTTTTCATCAAGTTTTCACTAGCTAAATCTCTTATTCTTTTTGCTCTCAGTTGATTGCTATTTTTGAAACACAGTTCCCAGAGACTAGAGATGGTACATGAGCTGGGCTCTCACTGGCACTGGGCAAAACTAGTTACAGAAAAAAAAAAACCATAAATGAAGTGTGCTCAACACTGTTAACACTGGTGGTACATATGATATATGTGAATTTGTATCAGATGCTTATGATAAATCACTATTCCATCCATCTCTCTACAGACTTTTCACAGATACCCTACCAGTTCTTCTCTTTTTTATATCTGCACGTTTTATTTCCCTCCTCCCTGGTGCTGCTATAGAGTTGTTTATATTCGGTTTCATCTTCTTCACATTGTGTCATTTCTGCAGTTCATCAGGAATGTTCTGAATTCTAATCACATTATCCACAACTCTAGTAGGCACTTGGTAACACATGCAAACACTGCAAGCATGCTCTGTCCTGCCATATCCAAATCCTTAATGACAATATTGAGAAGAACTGGCTCAAGGGCAGGTGACAAGATTTATCTTGTAAAGCCCTTTTCATTTGATGTGCTTATGTCCAGCCTAATGTTCAGGAAAACATTTAAAGCTACTCAGATGCCTTTGGGGCACTGATCTAAACATATGAATTACTTTATTAAAATAAAATGTTGGTTTCCTAACAGCAAGGGACTTTGATTATATTCAAGTGATTCACTGATATTCAAGTGAATCAGGCTATCTGGCTCTGGTTTACCTCCTTTATGGAAAGTGTACTTGAAGAATTCAGAGATATGTGAAACATATTTTCCTTCCAAAAAGGCATGCTGATAAATGACCATTGTATCATCCCTAAGTGGCTTAAACAAAATTACGGATTTATTGATTCATCAGCTTCCTTGGTATGAAAGTTCAATTAACCTGGAATTCCCCAGACCACTAAACCTTTAACAACTAAAATCTCAAAATGCAGTAATAAAACATTTATTCAAGAGATTCATAGAGCAGTTTGGGTTGCAAGGGACCTTACAGATCGTCTTGTTCCAATCTCCCCAGCATAAGCAGGGGCACTTCCACTAGACCAGGTTGCTGAAGGCCTCATCCAGTCTGGCTTTGAACATCTCCAGGGAGTAAGCATCCACAATCTTCCTGGGCAACCTGTTCCAATGTCTTACCAACCTCACTGTAAAGAATTTCCTTCTAACATCCAGTCTAAATTTTTCCCCACCTCAAGCTACAATCCATTCCCCTTTGTCCTATCACTGATACCACTAACTATTCCTAACATCTTTTCTTTTTTTAATGTTAACACAGTCATCCTTGCACAGAGATGATTTTCAACCACATGAATACCACTAATATAAGTCTACTCAACACTACTGCGATAGCAGGAGGTTACTTTCAAGCTTCAGTAAAGATTGGCTATGGCATTGGATCTGCTTTTTACTCTGAAGTAAACCTCCTCTTCTTCCTTCCAGTCTCAAATTATTAGAAAGGATTTCCAGATTCAGTTCAAACATAGACAATCCTTCATTGTAATCAAGTGTAAAATGTGAAATATGTTTTTCATATTTACAAAAAAACAGTGTCACCTGACCACTCCTACTGAAATACAAAGGCAGTTTGAGATGCCAATGCCAAGCTGCTAAGACTTTATGCAGGAAATAATCAAGAAACAACCTAGGTTTCAAAAAACATCCCAAGCAAGGAATATCTATCACTACTGCTACAGCAAAGAACTTAAAACACAGATGGAAGTGGATGAACTACTGTTCTCATGGAAGCCTTTCCCCGCCTCCCCCCCCCAAAAAAAAAAAGTTGTGATAGTGCTGAAGTTGGTTAGTTTTATTTTAATAGAACAAAGCCCCAGCACCACTAAACACTTCAACACCCTCGATACGGTATATTCAAGGAAAACAAAAGAATCACAGAATTATAGAATGTTAGGACTTGGAAGGGACATATAGAGATCACTGAGTCCAACCCTCCTACCAAAGCGGGGTCACCTAGGACAGGCCACACAGGAATGCATTCAGGCAGGTTTTGAAAGTCTCCAGAGAAGGAGACTCCACAACTTTTCTGAGTAGTCTGTTCCAGAGCTCCAGCATCCTCACAGTAAAGAAGTTTCTCCTCATGTGGAGGTGGAACCTCCTGTGTTCTTTGTCCTATCACTGCACACCACAGCAAAGAGCCTGGCACCTTCATCTTGATGTTGACCCCTCAGATATTTAGAGACATTAACAAGATCCACTCTCAGCCGTCTCTTCTTCAGAATAGCTCTCTCAGTCTGTTTCAACAGGACAGATGTTCAAGTCCTGCAGTTGTCCTCATAGATCTCTGTTGGACTCTTTCCAGTAGATCCCAGTCTTTCTTGAATTGGGGAGCCCAAAACTGGATATGGATTCCAGGTAGGATCTCATCATGGAAGAGCAGAAGGGGAGAGCCTCTCATTACCTGCTGGACACATTTTCCTTTGGTGCACCCCAGGGTAGCATTGGCCCTCTTGACCACAAGAGCACACTGCTGTCTCATGGATAACTTACTATCCACGACTCCGAGGTCTTTCCCCATGAAGTTGCTTTCCAGCAGCAGAGACAAGAAACAAGGTGCATTTAATTCTGCATAAGCATGTCTTCTCCCTGAGTAAATCAATCTGCACAAACCCCCACATCTCCTTCTGAAAGTGTAGTGCATTTCTAGGTAGTTTTCACATGACTGCAGCATCAAAATTATCGTATTGTATGCAGTAATATCCAGAGGTCATATCTCAAATGATCTCCTGTACTCCTTTGTGTGCATTCCACACTTTGTCCCACATTTTTTCCATTTCCAGATTCTATTCTAAAACAGTTCCTTTCAGACTTCTGTTAAGTGTATCAAGGCTATGCCCCTTTGTACTCAACCTTGTAGACAAGATACAAAGAAAAGTTCTGTGTATGACGAAGTCCTCAGCATCTGCAGTTCCCCTTTCAATTATGACTACTTATCACAGACAGAAGATATACTTTGAAATTACTTGTAAAAGAACTGCTTTCAGTTTCCTGAAAATCAGAATAATGAATTACACAAACTTATGGCTAAAAACTCAAGAGTATTGTTTAAAAAAAAAAAAAAAAAAAAGCTTAATTTTTAAAATATCTTCTCTAATAAATGCAAGAAGGTTCAAAAGGGACTGGGACTTGATGGAGAGGGTACAAAAAAGAGCTACAAAAATTATTAGGAGACTAGAACACCTCTCTTACAAGGAAAGACTGACAGAATTTGGTTTCATTAGCCTGGAAAAGAGAAGACTGAGGGGAAGGATCTCATGAATGCTTACAAATACTTAAAGGGTGGGTGTCAGGAGGATGGAACCAGTTTTATCTTAGTGGTGACACCTAAACTATTCTATGACTCTATGGTCTCTGAAGTAAGGAACTATTCCCCCATTTTCTTACTAAGTCTTCACATAAATAAGGAAATAATAATTTTTATAGTTACCTGTCATGTATTTTGTTGATTAATATAAAGGCCTATTAATCTCTAAAGCAAGTATTAACAGAGGAACACTCTTTTAGGGAAAAGTAAATTTAGATTGGATGTTGGGAACAAGTTCTTTATCATGAAGGTGGCAGAACACTGAAACAGATTGCCCCAGGAGGTAGTTGAGGCCACATCTCTGGAGATATTCTAGGTCAAGCTCAACAAGGCTCTAAGAAACCTGATCTAGTGGAGGATGTCCCTGCTGACTGCAGGGCAGTTAACTAGATGACCTTTGCAAGACTCTTCCGACCCAAGCCATTCTAAGATTCTATGATTTTATTGGAAAAATAATGTGGAAGACAGCACTGCAACTTTATTATTATTATTACAAAATAAGGACAAAGGTTTAACTTACCAGAACTGTTAGAACAAAATCTCAAGCCTAACATGTACTAGGAGAACAAACCTATCTGGGTAGCCAGTTTCACATCTAGAGGCCCTCAAGACCATAAAAGCTTCCTTACATGTAGACAAGCATTTTCAGCTTGCATCAGGTCATATTAATTCCTGGCTACCAATTTTCTTTTTCAAGTTCACGGCACAGTTCTAGCTCCAAAACTGGTTTTGACAAAACTCTGACTTCAGGAGAACTCACTTTTCAGCTTGGGAGAACCTATTTTTCATCTTGGGAATGCAGAACAGGAAGGCAAGATTTCAACTCTCAAGCTCTGTGCTGTAACCGAAGTATGAAATGTGAAATACAATAAACTTCTGACCTCAGTCTGATCATCACTACTTGCATAATTTTTCAGAGTAATTCAGTGAAAGCCATACAAAAAAAAAATTTAACCCAGTCAAAAAAGATCAAATCTAGTTCCTACAGCAAACATGACAAAACTGTTACACAGAAATCCATTCAAGTTAATCCCACCCAGTGATCTACAAGGTGTTATTTCTGCTGACAAAACAGTTGAGTCATAACTGTCCTCGGGGCATTAAACTGGAGTTCATCCATTTTGATGCATTTATAGCTTTGGCTTCTGAGCACCACTGCTAATACCTCCAGTTCTAATAACAGGAAGGGAATTACAAAAACAGAATGTCTAAACAATTTCAACTCTGATCTTGTATCCGAACTCTCAGAAGCTTCATGAGGGTCACAGAACACAGATTCACAATAAACCTCTCCAATTATTAATCAATTAAGCCCTACAATCCTAGTCAACAGACTGGGGAGTTGTACTTATTAGTCACCACCCTTCTCAAATGAAAACTGCTCTCGGGAGAGGAGGAGGAGGCTAAAAGACACTGAAAACCATGGCAGATTCTAGAGGGGTCAAACCACATCATGTATCCCTGACACACCCCTGATCAGAACATGCCTGCATGGAGTAGCATCAGGGTGCTTTTGCTTTCAGCTCCCAATAAAGAGGAATTCAACTGCTCCTACAAATCCTCTTCAGAGTTAAAAAATAACCACCCCACCACTTCCAACTTTCCAGCCACCCAGGGAACTCCTTCATCTCCACTGGAAAGAGCTGCTAGAGAACAAGCTGAAGCTGTCTGCCTGGAGCACTGAGCCTTCCCAGCAATTTTCCCATCTCTGATCCTACACAGAAGATGCTACGCTGACACCAGGCGGACAAAACAGCTCTTGCCTTACTCCTTTAAGGCCTATGTGTGACGTGTATTCCTAGAGGGCAAACGACACTACCCCTCCAGCATTACCAGCACCCTTGGCAGCTGAAGTTAAACTCCGCATAACTCCCCTGACACCTTTTATCAGGCCCCGGGGTTACTCTGCAGCCTGACAGACACTTCTAGTACTCCCACTTACTGGACTTATCGCATGTGTGAGCGCTGCGCCAGGTGGTCAGGCTGTGCTGCTGCAGCTGCCTAGCAACAGATGTTTCTGTATGCCCCTGAGGAGAGGGTCAGCAAGGCCAGAGATAAAACCAACAGTGATTTTCCACTGCTTTGTCACTGGACAGGAATCCTGTAAACCTTCTACGGTAATCAAAGTCAGTTACTAAGAAAGGACCTACTGGAGCAGGTCCAGAGAAGGGTCATGATGATCAGAGGGCTGGAGGTCCTACGAAGACATGCTGAGAGAGTTGGGGTTGTTATGCCTGGACAAGAGAAGGCTCTGAAGAGAGGTTATAGCAGCCTTCCAGTACCTGAAGGGGACCTACGGGAATGCTGGAAAGGGAATGTTTACAAGGGCATGTAGTGATAAGATGAAGGAAAATGGTTTGAAACTAGAGTAGGGTAGATTTATGTTGGACATTTAGAGTAAGTTCTTCAAGAGAATAGTGAAATACTGGAACACATTGCCCAGAGAGATGGTGGAGGTCCCATTCCTGGAGACGTTTAAGGTCAAACTTGATGGGGCCCTGAGCACTCTGATCTATTTGCAGATGCCCCTGCCAACTGTAGGGGTGTTGGACAAAGATGACCTTCCAGGTCCCTTCCAACTCAATGTTTTCTGTGATTCTATGACTCTGTCCAAGAATTCACTAGCATAAACTTGAGACTAAATTCCACCTTTTGACATCAAGGTAAGCTTGCTGAAAAGCCACATAGCTTATGGCTGTGGTTAAAGCAAACCATCCTGCACCACAAAAAAAGCGAAGACTTTTTCCATCCAAGAATCTGTTACAAAACTGAAAAAAAAAAAAAAAAAACTGGCAAAAAAGACCAGAAAGCAGAATTCAGATAATGAATTCAGTCAAATGTTTGTGCAGGAAATAAAAACTAAAGCTCCATACGAGCTCAAGTATGTAAGTGAAATGTCACATAATTTTAAATGTGTTATGATCGGATTATATTAATGGTAATTAGATAATCAACGTCAAACCCTCAGGAGTGCATAGGAAATGGCAAAAATGTGTACAGTCAGTAAGGAAAACTTGTGGAGTACAAATCAAATCTGCAATGCATAAGAACCTCTACTGTTTTGACTCACATAAACTCCTCTCCATGCTCCTGCCAAATGACCTTTTCACACTGATGGCCACAGCTGCTTACATTCTCCCCTCCAGAAACAGCAAGATGGAGAGGCACTGCTAGAAGCACTGTTGCTGGAGGTAAGCAAGTTGCTTGCTGGTAAGACCACGCAGTCTCCTTCATGCAGTTTTGCCACAAGCACAACTCCCTAGTTGCTATAGCACCTACTTCAACCGAGATAGAGGAGATGTTGCTGGTATAACCAGAATGTCTTGGGTATCACCGGACACAGTTGCAAACAGCCATTAAAAGGGAGATGAGACAGGTAGGGCCTCCCTGCTCTGTCTGAGATTGCTGAGCCCAAATAGGTCAGCCCTTCTCAAATTTTCTGCTTAGAGATACACAATCCACAGAACCAATCTGCTCCACTACCATGTCCCTGCTCTCTAATTCATAAAATCAGGCTTCTCCCTTCTTGCCTGCCTGTTTCAGACAGACAGCTGGGATTTCTCCTGAGAAGATTCTTTGTTCCACTCAAGCCCTTTCAGCATTCTATTCCCAGACTCCAAAACAGTCCACATAGGGAAGGAAGAATGGTGGCATTCCCACAAAGACAGCCTGCCACCATCACACAACTCAGAACTTTAGAAGCTTTAAAGTCTATAGGAGGCAAAGGCTACATTTCTTCAACTTTGAAACAACACAGTTTAATTCTAAGAGAGTAATTTCAGAATTAAGACTTGTAAAAACTAATGCAAAATTAGCACATAGCTCTACTCCTCTGAGTATGGCTCCTCCAACCGTGATGATGCAAAGTGCTTTGTAAGACCAAGTGTAATGAAAGAGATGCCATTCAAGTGACACTTATTGTTGTTACTCAAAAAATAGGCTGAAGAAGAATGCAAGAAAGACTAAGAATTACAGAAGAGAACAGGCTAAGCAGCCAAATCCTCCCAACTGCCACACTCCTGGCACATTGTGCTGATGCTGAACAGTTCCTGCAACCCATGTGAAGAAGGATTCATCTTGCCTCAAACCAAAGACTGAAACCAGTCTAGGTGCAATATGAAGCCACAACACTTCTCTCAGTCAAAGAGGGATACCACCACTGCACAGTGACTCTCCCTTTCCCTAAGCCCAGCTTCTCATCAGAAGCCAGACTTCCTGGAAACTTTTACAAGGTCTAAGTCTCGTCACATCTTTCATATATGTAGTACCTGTGGCTTTTGAAATATTCAAAGTAATACTGGAGAAAACAGGCAGAAACAACAGGTCATAACAAGGAAAAATCATGTCAGTCTCTGAATTCCATCATTCTTGGTATTAATTTAAAATGGATAAAATGCTTTGCTGACTTAGAAAATTCCATTTCTATGCCTTTGTTTCGTTGAGGATAGTAATCAAAGCTATAAGAAGAGAGAAAGCTCAAAAAACACTCTGTCGTTCATATTTTAATTGTTGTTTAGCTGCTGTGGTCTCTCTTTAAAGCCTTCTATGGTGTGAGAAAAAAAGGGTATAAATCGATTATAAGCTTAGCTTTAGTCCAGTCTTTCCAGCACCCACACTGCAAAGCTGAGTGTGAACTTAGATTTCTGCTGATCTGTACCCAGACCTCTTTCTCTCACCATCCATACCTCCTTCAGACTCTCCCAGAGGAAAAGGCAAACAAGGCCACAATTTGTCCTTTGGCAATTCAGAAAAATTCTGAGAAGTTTACAAGAAAAGAAAATAACAGACAGGGCACTATGGAATCTACAGAATTTGAGATTAATAGTAGGAAGGGGAAATTTGAGCTCACTAAGAGAGAATCTGAGCCCCCATATGTAACAGAAATTATATTTTAAGTATAAAAAGGCACAGTCTGAGCCATCCACTCTGCTATTTTCACAATCAAATTAAGGATACTAACAATCTTGCCACGGATGAGTTCATCTCTTAGCTAGGTAAGATCACTGTCCCAGCTGCTGCCCATATTTCTGTAAAAGGAACATCACCCTGTGTCTGCTGCATGGCAGACTTATCAGTAGCAGATACCATGCAAGGCCTCAAAGAGATAACAGGCATATTATCAGCAGTGAGCGTGAGACTCTTTCTTGTGAAAGCCCTTTTTTTTTTCAGCAAGCTCCCCAGACATCCCACTTGAGGTGTGAAAGGCCTGGAAACTGCTATGGCCACTTCTGCTATTTCCATTTTAGCCATCCCTATGCTCTCCTATCTAAGGACAATCTCGGTGCTCTCACATGGCAATATTTATTCTGCACCCAGAATACTGTTGCAGTGCTAGAGTCAAAATATTTTACTGCACTCACTGCTCCTACATGTGTTCCTGTATGAGTACAGTATGCAAAAGTGACATTATTTTTGCATGGTAACATTTGGGCATTAAACATTTCCAATACTCATGTGGTGAGCTCACAGGGCGTTCTCCAGCACAGAAAGTTTCATGGAATCCAACAAATGCTTTAGGTCTTTGGCTCAGTTTCACAGAGTAAAGCCTTTCTGTTTTCCATACTCACTGCATGCAGCAGAACAAGGTTCCTGTCATCATGACTCTCCCATTGTGAGAAGTTTTAATGTAACATGAGAGTAGAAGGCTCTGCAAAACGGTCAGGTGCCCCACTTGCACTCTGCTGTGAGGATGCTAACCTCCAGCAGATGAGTGTGGTGGGCAGACAGAAGCAAGGTCATGGGAAGCTGTCACAGTAAGACTCAGTAAATCTCATGTATATTTTAAACTTTTTTCCCCCTTTTAAAAAAAATCTCTCCCTTCTTATTTTGAAATTAATAAGTATCCACATGGAAAGCAAAGAGTCCACCCTTCCAAGCAAAGAAGCCTTCCTGGAACTGAACAGCAAAAAAACCCAAAGTGTACAAAACTGTACAACATACCTGCTTACTTTTGCATCTGCTATTTAACAATTTAACACACTGTACTCTTTCAGTATCATTCTCCAAAAAAAAACAAGGACACAGCAATAATCATGGATACAATGAAGCACATACTGCTTTTACCTCTGCTATCTCCATTGCTTACCTTCATTAACAGCATGAGGCTTAATAATGCAACAAGTACAGTTTGTGAATTTTGCGCTGTTGACTGGTCCACAACCTCCACTGGAGGGAAAAAACAACTCCAGCTCCTGAAAATGATTGTAATTGAATACGTTTTAAATTGATCTACTTGCATGCACCAGCTTTTATCAGAACTACAAACATCGCAAGTATCCATAGTTACAGAAGATAAACTTTAATTATAGATTTTCATGTTACAAATATTTTTTCCTTATAAGAGTCTCTCAAGTATATCTTTCTCTCTGTAGCATCATTGCTACAGTCATAAAAACATAATCTGAACATTCCTTTGCCATGTCTTTCTTTTTACTTCTGCAATGCAACCCATTTCTATTCAGAGCATTCAAAACGCTGTGAATCATTTTGTAGAAGTATTCCCAGTCTTTGGAATTCTCTCTCTTCTCTCAGTATCTTTGCCAAGCCTACTCCCATAAACACATATTTTACCTTCCGTCACATCACCTTTTCCGCTATGTGAGGTAAAATACAAATACCATCCACCTCTCAGCATGTTTTCTTTCCATATACAAAACTGATCTCTTTTTTTTTTTTTTTTTTTACTTTGTGTCTTAAACAACTAAATTTTGTTAAAACTGTTAACTCATTCCTCATACCTTACTGCTATAATTTTTACTTGCTTTTATCCTACTGAACTGAAGTTGATTAACTCAATTGCTTTCATTTCTGGGATGAATCAAAATATCCTCTTTGCCTCCAATCACTTCCTTTCTTTCCACCATCACTATTCAGGTATCATAGAGCTTGGGTCTTAGACCACACCAGGGTAAGTTTCACATCTCAGTTTCAGTTTCACTGTTCACTGACAGCATCACACTTTTTTCCATACCGTTTATTCATGCATGTTACAAAATCTGCCAATTAACATCAGTCAAATGCTCAAAACACATTCTACTTCAGACTTGCTGGGCAGATGCAGACTTGATAAATGATAATTTTTTACTAAAGGGAAATAATACTATTCTGTTAATACTACTACCAAATCTATCTTATTTTTCCCTGTGTAACAGTAGTAGTGCTAAAGGCCATTTCCTGGAACTGTCTCATCATTTTACTAGCTCAGTTCAGATGGAATAGGCTGAGTTATCTTCCAGGATTTAGCTCATGGCACTCTGACAATTCCTGTAATCCTTACTTCAACAATTATACAATTCAACCTTTCAACAGAAAGCAATTTTTTTTTTTTGTGTCCTAGCAAATAATCCATATTTTAAGTGGCCATATCTGAGACAAAAGCTTACTGATAAAATGCTGCATGCTCCAAAGCCTTGTCCCACTCTATTAACTAATGGTTACTCAAAAAGAAGCAGTCAGTAAATGATTTACAATCATTAACACTGTCTTTTATCCATCAAAAGTAAAACAACAACAAAAAAAGTAAATATATAATGCAGAAAGACAGGGATAATGAAATGCCAAGCTATAGTCAAGTGGACTCGTAAAAGAAAATTATTTTCCTTCCCCTTTATTCCTGATCTAAAGAAATTCAAAACTTTGGTATACAGAGAGACACCAGCTTCAAGTATAGCAGAGGCATACTTTCTTTTGCCATTTAGTCTGCAGAAGATCAATGCAATCTTCCACTCTAACTGATCAGTTTACCACACGTTCATTAATTGTGGTTGAAACTTCAGTGTTCCTTCACGAGAGTTTGTTAGGTCCTTCTTTCATTTCTTTTTAGCAAAGCTTCTACAAGGTGCATCTAACTAGTTACCACAGCAACTGATATACTGGACCTACTAAATTAAAATATGCATGGGGGTTATTAAATTCACAATTTGTGTTGACTTACTGAAGATTGATTTTAGCAACACTTACAAATATTAAATAACACTTATTTAACAAAAATAAATAATTTGTGTTAAATAATAAGAGAAGAGAAGAGACTTTATAGTAGCCTTTCTGTACCTGAAGGCGACCTACAGGAACAGCAGGGAGAGATTTTTTGCAATGGCCTGTGGTGATAAGACAAGGGGCAATGGTTTTAAATTACAAGAGATTTAGATTGGACATCAGAAGAAGTTCTTTACTATGAGGGTAACAATCCCACAGTCACAAAATGCTGCAGATCAATGAGGCCTTGAAAAAGCATTCAGTGAAATGCAAAAAGAACAGCAAACTTCAGCCAAGTCACATTGAAGCTTCTAATCAAAATTTTATGCTAATACATGCTCTTTCTGACACTCTCAGTTCAAAAGCTGGCACAGTTGTCATAGTAGTACACAAGAACAAAGAGAAACTTTCATCCTTATGCAGGAAGACAGCTATTTAACCAGAACTACAAAGACATTTTAATGACTATAATTCTGTTTCAATAGAAAAGATCAATTTCATCCAAACTCCTTCTGACTCTAACATCTTCCTCAAGTCTGCAAGTAGAAAAAATACTTCAGGTCTAGCACAGGATTACTTGCCAAAATCAGTGGCACTCAAAGAGGATCCAAATGGCACGGTGCAGACAAGGAAAATGAGTGCTTGGCCAGCAGAAAACCAGCACAATTGGCAGTTAGCTTGCTGTGCCACACAGCCTAACAGCCTGTCAGAAGAAGCAGGTGACCAACGGTACTCTTGCCACCAGGGTATTACCTCTACCTGTATTTGCTAGTATACGGTACTCGGCAGCTTATTAGATTTTCCAGGGCAGGTCTCTCTCCAGATGTGCTATTGCAGCTGTACAAGTTTCAACAGAGGAAAGACTAGGAGCAAGGAAGCAACAACTGGTATCTCTTCCCTGCTAGTGTAAAACTAAGATCGTAGAATTACAACAGAAGGCCTTGAGCTTGAAGGGATGTTAAATATCTAGTTCCAACCAGCCTGCCATGGGCAGGGACATCTCCCATGAGACCAGGTTGTTCAAAGCCCCGTCCAACCTGGTTTGAAACACTTCCAGGGATGAGGCATCCACAACTTCTCTGGGCAACCTGTTGCAGTGTCTCGCCACCCTCATAGTAAAGAAGTTCTTCCTAATGTCCAATCTAAATCTACCCTGCTCTAGTTCAAAAACATTTCCTCTTGTCCTGTCACCTATTACCCTTATAAAAAGTCCCTCTCTGGCTTTCCTGTAGGCCCTCTTCAGCTACTAGAAGGCTGCTAAAAGATCTTTCTGGGGCCTTCTTTTCTCCAGGTTGAACAGCTCCAACTTGCTCAGCCTGTCCTCGATGGAGCACTGCTCCAGCCCTCTGATCATCTTTGTGATTCTGCTCTAGACCCTCTTCAACAGATCCATGTCTTTCTTGTGCTGGGGGCTCCACAGCTGGATGCAGTACTCCAGGTGGGGTCTCACAAGAGCAGAGTAGAGGGGCAGAACCTCCTCCCTGCTGACCACACCTCTTTTGATGCAGCCCAGGATAGTTTGACTTTTGAGGCTGCCAGCACATATTGCTGGTTCATGTCTATTGCCTCATCCAGTAGCACAATACCAGTGATGAGGTAAACTTTATTCTTTCCATCATTATCAGCATACCTACCCCACAGCAACACAGACAAATAGTCATCTCAATCCTGTAGAAATGCTGGTAGCATCTATCACCCAGTCCCAGGCCTATTCCTTAGCCCTAAGGAAAAAATACACTGCAAATACAGCAAAAGGGAACCAAACTCCTCAAAGTCAAGTCCACTGTGTTACCTCTCAAACACAACCTACTACAAAGTGTCCTGTTCTCATAATTAGTGATTCTGAACAACAACAGCAGAGAGATGTAGGCTGTAGGCAGAAGACTAGTGAGGATTATGGAGAAGAACAGATAAGGGAAACACAGGAGGGCAGAAAAGGATTTAATTGTTTAATCTCTTTCTTTTTATGACCAACATTAAGAGCCCAAAGTAGGTTAAGCAAACTGCGCAATTAACTCAATGTTTGTGCTGCACAGGAGAGATTAAAAATGACCAGGCATGCACTCCTGATCAAAGTGCCCAAGGTATCCCTTTGTGGTGAGATTTCTGGTCTTAAGACAATTCAGTTTTCCATGCTAAAAGGAACCCATGAAGAATATCTAAACTAGTTCTGAACTGAAGTGGGGGAAAATGAATAATTCCTAACCCATTTATTACCAGATAAAGCAAAAATAAAACCCAAACAGTCAAAAACTTACTTGAGCAGCTGAAGCAACAGAATCTGGGCCATGAGCTGCATTTCTTAAGCCATTTTGCCCAAAGTTGACTCTGACACTGTCTGGTGCATCAGTCTGAGCCACTGCAGAGTTTGCTGGCCCCAGTAACGTTTTCCATTTACAAACTGCATCATCTCCTAAGATTTCCATAGCAACAATGGGACCACTTGTTATAAACTGAAGAAGCTCACTGCAAAATGGAAACAGCACATGGTGATCCACAGTACAAACTACAATCAAGGACATAAGATCCAGTGAAGGTGCTCAGAACTCAGCTTGGCAAGGCTTTGCACAACCCGATCGATGAAGAAGTTGGGGTAGGTCATGTGCAGACAATCCTTTCCTATGGTTATAGAAACAGAACCAGATAATACAAACTCACTCAAGCTACAGTGTAGTATGTTAGATTTCAAAAGAATTTCTAAAAAGATCAGTACCAGCAACAGTGAAAGAGACCCTGCTAACCATGTGCCTCACAGCAACAGTTCCTAAGCATCTCTCTTCTGCACAGCAGGATTTCAGGACACCCACACATGACCTGTGTGTGTTCCCCACTGACACTAACTTCAGCACTGCTATCAGGATGCATTGCTTCGCTGTCAGCATGCATAGCCTTGCTGCCCTGTGATCTCTCCTGTGTATTTTGTCTAGCCAAAACCCACAGTGGTCAAGAAAGGAGAAGCAAGATTTGGAAAATTTTTGTAAGACTTACAGCCTCAAGTTGTGCCAGGGGAGCTTTAGATAGGGTATTATGAAAAAATTCCTCACAGAAAGGGTTATCAGGCATTGGAACAAGCTGCCCAGGGAGACTAGTGGAGTCACCATTCCAGAGGTATTTAAAAGACATGTGGATGTGGTGCTTAAGGACATCGTTTAGCGGTAGCCCCTTAGCGGCAACTGTGAGATTGTGAGCTGTAAGTGAGTAGTTTGACTTGATGATCTCAAATGTCTCTTCCAACCTCAACAGTTCTATGACTCTCTGATAAATTCTGCAAGAGAGAGGGGACTTAAACACAAAGCAAATCAGTGCATGCATAAGCAGATGCCAACTGATTTTAATAGGATGAATCTGAGTAAGGAGAAGAGATTGTAAGGACCAGCCTGCCTCCTGTCCTGACCATCTCACTTAGAAAGGAGAAACCCATCCAAAACTGGAAACCCAAATACTCTATTTAAAAACAAAACAAAATTACATTCCTATAATATTGTATCTTTTTGCCTATCAAAAAGCCTGCCTTTTCACTGTGTAGTCTGTGTTGGTCAGAACCAACAAAGAAAAAAGCTGACTCAATGCTTTTTGTATTACTTTCTTAAAAAAAAAAAATAAAATGCTTTATCCACTTGTAATTCAGTGTGTTTCTCCAGTCATATTCTTCCTAACCATAACTTAGACAATGATTAGTGGGAAACAACAGCAGAGAAATCCTGCTAGTTCTTCACTAAAGGAATGATATGGCCATGGTGGTGTTAGGTAAATGGTTGGCCCTGATGATCTTAGAAGTCTTTCCCAACCAAAACAATTCTATGATGTTAAAATTAGAAAAAATTACATAAACATAAAGGAACTACACATAGAAATGTCATGAGGAACTAATTTCTGTTGGTCTGAAACTGCTTGATTAGGGTTCAGTTAAATGCCTTGCACAAGATACACCCAATTAAAAAAAAAAAACAAAACCAAAACAAAACTGCTATTTCCACAACACTGCTTATCAGGCAGACTAATCCTGAATCTTACATAAATTTTAAATAAATTGTTTAATATGAAAAAGATCCTTCTGGTAACAAGCAGAATTGCTAATTTTCCCTACTGTTCACTAGACTTTAATTGACTAGTAAACTTCCCAATGATACTTGAATTTAAAGATATGATGCTAAATATTAATGAGCCAGAAATTTCACGCATCACTTCCTTCAAGATTCTTGTTCTGTTTGACTTGTAGCACTTTATAACTATTTGTTTCTGCACAGAAGATGCAGCCAATGGGACTGTAGGATGGGAAACAGGCACATCACAGTGGAAAAAGGCTACAATTCCTCAGATTGCTACCATTAGTGTAGATAGACATCTGTGAAATAACCCTACAGGCAAAATTCTTGGTAATTTATCAGCATACTCAAGCAGTCTTCTTCAGCAAAGAAAAGGCAGTTCTCAATTTTCCTCTGATCTCCCAACACTGTCAGACACAGCCTGGGGCCATGTCTCCGAGAAGAGCTTGAGTTTGGACTCAAAATATATAAGCTGCTGTTGCAGGAGAACAGCTGGAAGATCCTAATACTCAAGCATTCATAACAGTACTGAAAGCAGGCCTTTTGACCAAATCAGTGCAAACAAATGTTTCAACTTGTCAGAAAAGAACTCTTTTCCTAAAGGAGGTCGTCTGCCAAATCCAGAAGAGAGAAAAGAAAGATGTTTGTTGGCACTTTCAGGTGAAGCAGAAATGACACAATCTCTGGGTCATAACCATCAGTTTGGGCTGTGACAGAAAGCCGGAAGCTTTTCATGTCAGCTGGAGCAATATAGCATCATGGAAGTTTCATCCAAAGGCAAACAACTGCCCCATACACTTATCCTTTCAGTTAACTATGATTTGCTACCAAACCAATTCTCACAGATAAGTGTTCCACTTCTAATTCTTATTACCTGCAAGCTCCACCCTGATCCTGAAGATGTTCGTTCCCTTAGCTTTGAAGTTTCACCTTGCTAGAAGCATTTTCACTTCTGAGAGACCAAAGGCATTCCCCTGATATCATCAGGCTGTAAAGAGTCTGAGTTAAACACCTGAATAGCTGAAATAAGGATCTGTCCCCGGAGGCAGGCAAGCAGGGTACACTCTTTGCAAAGGGCTTCCCTCAACTGAAAAAAGTTCTGATTCTCCCATGGTCCTGCAGTACCAAGTATGGTAAATTTATCTTATGCATTAAATAAATAAACTTAATACATGTCAAACTGAAATGGATATACTTACTTATAAAAAGGTTTAGATTGATGGTCTACATAGAAATCTGCTGCTTCTTTTCTGAAAGAGACATAAAAATAGATGTATAGACATATGCACAAGCAGTGTTCCATAGGGCTTGGTTTTGGGGTCAGTCTTGTTTAATATCTTTATCAATGATCTGGATGGGGGGATTGCCACCTGTGGGACAGTAATGTGCCCTTGTGGCAAAGAAGGTCAATGGTATCCTGGGGTGAATTAAGAATAGTACGGCCAGCAGGTCAAGGGAGGTTCTCCTTCTCTTCTACTTTGCTCTGGTGGGTACAATGAATACAGAGTATTCATTGTGTCCACACCTGGGTTCCCCAGTTCAAGATGGGCAGGGAACTACTGGAGAGAGTTCAACAGAAGGCTACGAGGATGACTAAGGGACTGAAACATCCCTCTTGGAAGTTTTTTTTTATCTGAAGAAACAATCTGATGGTTTTTTTCTGGTTTATGTAATTTTGCTGACTTTGAACAGCACCATTTACTGAAAGAAAACACTTGCATGTTTTTCAAATAGCAGACTCCAAGTATGAACAACGGCAGACTTCTGCTACCTGCAATGGAACTTCTCACATCTTTCCCTTTTCCAGTTCAGACTTAAGCCAGATATTGCCAGAGGAAAGAAATAACCTCAAGAAGAACCTCAGAAGAATTTAATTTTCCTAGCCTTGACAAATATTTGAGCAGCTCTTTTTATCAAAATGACCACCTGCTCATTGGAACCGAGTAATTCCTGGTTTGCTGCTTTCAGTTCACTTAAAAGTATAAGCCATTCACAATTTGAAAGATTTTCATTGACCACACAGCTCAGATGCTTTGCTTCCATTTCGTAACTAGGGCAGAAACAGGATTTAAAAATTATGCTAGTCACAGGAACTCCTGAAATCTCAAACTTCAAACCTACACTCTGAAAATAGCCTTAAGTTTTTGCTTACGTTTCACTACTTCACCAGAAAATCCTCTTCTGAGACTAATTCACCAAATAATTTTGGAAAGCGAATATGAAAAACGTTTGCAAACAGATTAAGTATTATAATCTCTGAACACAAAGAAATATTTGAGGGATCTATTTTTGAAACAATTTGAGCTCTGCTACTCAGTTACGAATTCTTATTTCAATAAATATAAAACCGCAGTTGTGCTGTATAACCAAGTTCCTTTTACATTTCATCTCCCTTGTTCTCTGTTTTAAAGCATGGAAAACAGTGTTCATCTGGGAACACTAGACTGAACTGAAGTATGATTAAAAGGAGAGCCTAGAGAGCTGCTCTAGCAAAGCAGGTGCCTGCCCTCACTTTCATATCTTGGCTACATTTTTTACAGAAGACATCAATCTACTAAACAGTGATTGCCAGACATTTGTCAGTAACAATCCTTTTAAAGAAAGCAGTAGATGATGATATCAGTTTGAACAAGCATGCCTGCAGAAATCTAATTGTAGAATAGCTCAGCAAAGCTGCACAGTTCCAAGAAACATAGTCTACAGTATGCAAAGAAACCACGAATACTGGATGTATTTGAAATAATGTCTTGAGTACCATAGCCCAATCTTGCTTTTATTAATAATTATTTTCAATTATACTAGACAAGCAAAAATGTTGATGTAGCAAGAGGGAATGAAAGTTCAAGTCTCAAAGTTTCTTTACTTCAGCACGAGTCAACTCCACAGCATGTGACCTGGCTCAACAGTTCTTAGGTTCTCAGACAGACATGGAAATAAAGAACCACACAACAAACCACTCCAGGATCAAACCTCTCAGGCTGAAGGAGAGCAAAACAATACAAAGATGGCTTGAAAAACACCATGAATCATATATCAGCTTTACAAGCTGGAGCTGTTTGAGGAAGGATCTGGGCGCCACTATCATCAAATACTGCAGCAGGTGAATGTGGAGACAAGGGGAAGTCACATTGTTGTTTTATCAGTATTTTAGAAAGCAAAAAAAGTTTTGAGTTGGGGGAAACTGTTCCTGACCTCTCACAGAAACCATAAGAACACACGAAAATAGTAGTATGTTAGACAGACCTAGCTTTTGTTTTCAAAGACATATAGTATATAAATAGGTTTGGCAAAGCAGCAACAAAGAAACAGTGCAGTACCTTTGGGGAAATTAATTATGTTTTCTTTCCTCTACAGCATGTCTTTTTTAAAAATCTTGTGGCTCAATGAGGTAAGTGGAGAACAGTGCAAGTTGTGGGGGGAAGCAGGAAGACACATGAATAAAACTTGTGCAATCCTGCAACAACACTAGAAGATCACTTATTTTGCCTGGGACTTCCAGTCATTAAAAGCAAACAACTTTGGGTTCTGAGAACACAAATTAAAACAACAAACTAACAACTTTATAGACAAAGGTGTTGTAACCAGCAATACAATTTGTATCAGCAAGCCAAGAGGCGAGGAAATACAGACATTGTAACAGCAAACACTGATGAATTACTAAAGCTATGGTAGTCACCTTGGATTCATAATAGAGACATTACATACTTAAATCACTCATATTTTAGTATTTTGCTTAATTTTCTACATGCTTTCAGAAATCTACATGATTATGAAACTGATGAGTCTACCCTCTCTTACTCACTGTAATGGATTTGATGTGTGTAACAACACAGGGCAGCTTCAGAGAATGTTAAACAGTAAGTGTAATATTAAGATATAACAGACCTAACCTTAAAAATTCCTTACCTTGAAAGCATCATCATTTTTGCCTTAGTTATTGTAAATCCTGCATTAATAATGATATCAATTAATTCTCCAAGCTTAGGCATTGCATCAGGTTTAATCAAAGCCAGAGTTCTGGAAAAAAAAAAAAATAAGAACGACAATAACAAATTAGTAGATATAGTCAATGTTACTTTCCTTAGAGGATTTGATGTGCATGTGGAGTTTATATGCAGGAAAAAAAAAAAAAAAAGAACAAAAAAAACCCACATCAAAGAGAAATTCTGTCACAGTAAGGCATCCTAGTCCCAGTGTCTCTTCAATTTCCACACTGTTCTTGAATGCCTGCACAAGCCATTACTCTGATAAGAAAGAGCTTAGCACATTACACTTTCCTAAGCTTCTAACCAAAGTCAGTTCACAGCGCCCCACCAGCAGTCATTATTCACTGACTTCTCCATTCAACTCCCATAGCAAACAATTTGACCACTTCTTCCTTAACTAGTGTGCATCTCTATAGCTCCTCACTCTTGGCTCTGGGTTCAGACCACAACTAGTTAATGTCTCCCTACACTTGCTCAGGCCTCTTTTTTTTTTTCTGAAATGAATAATTATATAATTAAAAATTAAGCTGTTATCTATTTTAAAATATGACTTAAATGTGTCTCCTGCATAAAATTCCAAGCAAATGATTGTTTTATTATCACTTTTTTTAATGTTTGGAGGCCTCAGTGAGAAGAAGGTCCCATTGTGCTTGGTACAGTACAAACGCTTCATGGCATAAAACTGGCGTGCCAAATAGCTGTCACTGTTAATAGACACAATAAAAGGTTGGCAGAGGAGGTATTACATCTCTTATACTGACTGACAGCTATATTCTAAGGGATACCAACCCATAAAATGTCTACACTCTCCCCCACATCTTTGTTTCCAAGTACATCCTGTCTTCCTGATAATTATCTTTTTATACTGTACATCCCCAAGGCCAGCACTGTTTTATTAG
This sequence comes from Psilopogon haemacephalus, assembly GCA_013396835.1. Lineage (NCBI taxonomy): Eukaryota > Metazoa > Chordata > Aves > Piciformes > Megalaimidae > Psilopogon > Psilopogon haemacephalus. The sequence goes on from VWZI01000027.1 coordinate 222,307, forward strand.
CATCCTTTGCATAGCACCAAGCACACCATCAGTACTAAACATATCATTAATCAAAAATAACAAGCACAAAAAAAAAGGTCTGTAAAATGGCATTTTCTATTTGTGTTCATCTTGGGGTGAGTCAGCTTCAAATGTGCTCAGCTTACAAATCAACAGATTTATTCAACCCTGTATCTCAAAAAACCTCCATGCCTCTGACAATCCCAAAGAGCTCTTTCCATCTTTCATACACTTTTGAATAATGAAGGCTAACCAAGATAGACTTTTTTATTGCATTACTTCCTGAAATGAAAGGCAAATAATTGCAGTTTTCTGATTTTATATGCCAGCACAGCATGGAAAGTAGCCTTGAGGTTAGCAGGAATATACTCTAGCCAGGGCAAATATACCAAGGCTATAGGAGAGAGTTGAGCTTCCACTACATTTACTTTGAACTTTAAAGTGACCTTAGATTGCCAGATGCTTTAGGAACAGACAAACTTCACAGCAAATCTAAAGGAAGAGTGATACTGGGGCCAGGAAATATGAAGAGAAAGACTTCAATGTATGTGACATTTCAGACCTCAGAAACAAAGAATCTTTCTCAAGCATCAGGAAGCTCACATACATGAACCAGTTTAGGCCCAGATCTGCTGGGAAATGTGACAGAAAAAGCCTGATGGACTAAGCACGTATGTAGAAACTTTACGACAGTAGTTAGCCAAGCCTATGCTTCACATCGCAGTGCAGGATAAAGTTGGTTTAACCCTATCTTCAGACCAGGGAAAGCCAGCCTCTGGCCAACATTCAACACAGTCTGCCAGTATACTCCATGCAGCCTACAACCCATAGCCCATTCCACTCTTCCCCAAGGATTTCACGGGTCCACCTCATTTTGTGGTATTACCATCTGACAGAGTGTGCCATGTGCACTGAGGCACATGAGGGGCAGCAGCTGTGTGCTTGGCCAATGACATGGACCCACACAGTCACACAATGCACGACATGCGTTGTGGCATGAGGGGTTCTCAACTTTGTCAGTAAGGTTCAAACTACTGGAATGAGGTCTCCAGCACTGATTGCATTTCCATGAGAAATAAATTTTTGAATCTATATTATTACATAGGCTATTTGAGACAAGACTTCTAATGCTAGAAATAAATTGCCCTTGCTTCTATAATTTCAAGCCTTCTAGTAAAACTGTAGTTCCTATCAATATGTGATTAAGTATTGCATTATGAAGCAATTTATGTAGAAGACATTAATACAAACTGCACTGAGCAACTCCTAATACTTTTTCTCTAACATCGATGTGTTAACTTTAACATTTCCATGTGAGCTTCTCAGAGGCATGCAGGATAATAAAAATGTAATTGAGAATGCTGAAGACTGTTTCTGAGATTGGATTTTGATTCATGTGCCCTATTTTTAGTTTTAATTAGGAATATGTTTCTTGCAGTTTGATGTGATGCAGTTTGCAAAGTACATTTTGAAAGTTTTACGTCTAGGAACAAAGGAGAAAGAACTAAAATGATGCTCATTTGCTTATATTTTCAGGGGGACTGTATAACAGTACTACAGTGAGTACTGAAACAACAGAAGATGGGAAATGATCAAAGGAACAGTGCAAGAGGTACACTGTGGCTATGCTTTTGACATCAACTTATTTCTAATAATAGGACTGCTGCACACACAGTAGTTTATGTCTTGTAGAGGAAGAAACACTGATTATGTCGATGACTAGAAGCATAAGAATAACATATCTCAATCAAAATGAAAAGAATTCAAGTATTTCTGGTTGAGATACAAGCTTTCTAACACCATGTTCAAAACCACACTGCAAGCAGTCTACTTATACAGGACACTCTAATCATGCAAATGTTTACCTCAGGTTGCAACCACCCAGGACTGCAAGTGAAAAGACTGGAGAAACTGAAATCCTCCTATGCCAATGGTACCTAGAACATCTGTCTTAAGAGGAAAGGCTGAGAGACCTGGGGCTTTTTCTTCTGGAGAAGACTGTGAGGAGATCTTACTCATGTTTATAAATATCTGAAAGCTGGGTGTCAAGAAGATGGGGGNAAACTGGATCCCAGGAAATTCCACTTCAACATCAGGAAAAACTCCTTTACTGTGAGGGTACCAGATCACTGGAACAGGCTGCAGTCTGTGGAGGCTGTGGAGTCTCCTTCTCTGGAGGCTTTCGAGACCTGGATTAATTCCTGTGTCACCTGCCCTGGGTGATCGTGCCTTGGCAAGGGGGTTGTACTAGATAATCTCCAGAGGTCCCGCCTAACTCCTACCATTCTGTGATTCTTCATGTGGTATATTTCAAGTGGGCACTAGCTTACTTACCTATTTTAGTCACTGTATCCTTACGACAAAAAAGGAGAGGAGTAGGGGAAGAACACCATGCAAATATGGCTGTACTTAAAAATTGACACAAGACTTAAGAAAAACAGGTGTAGAAACTGAAACTCCATACAAGTGTCTCAATTTTAGCCCAGTTATAGAGAGGATTTCTGCAAATCTAGGCTCTTTTTTTGTACCTCGTGTATCCCAAGTCACATTCACTTGCTTTCCTGAGAAAAAAACAATGGGCCTCTAATTCAAAACAGTCAACATTTTTTTAAATATACATTTTTCAGTCTCCCTCAAAGGCCTTTGCTGATCTTGTTTGCATAAATATTCAGTGACTAAAGAATGTATTTCCCAAATCAAACCAAACTGCTGATAGCCCTGTACAGGACAAGGGCAAGAAAAAGATGGGGATACATTCTGCCTTATACAACATCTTTAAAATTATTGATAGAACTCCAACTGCAGATTATTTTTGGAATTATCACATACTGCAGAAATTTGACTGTAACTGTTTAGTAACTGTTGTAAAACCTGCTAGGAACAGGCCAAAAAGACAAATACCTCATAGCAACTGTCTTGCCCAAGGACTCTTGTAACATGCCCCTTTTTACCTAGTGAAAGCTTCTATAAAGAAACTGGATTTTGAGGATCCCTTGCCTGTTTGGCACACCTTTCACTATGTTCCTTTGGGCTATTCTGAATATGTAACACCACTTGCATATCTACTTTATCTTTCAGCCCACATTCCTTAAATGTTTTCCAAACAGCTGACATGTCATAAATTCCCCTCCTTTCTTTGTAGAGCAGTAGAAAAATTTACCCCCTCCCAGGACCACTTAACTGACACAACTATAGTGCTGCTGTGCAGGTGGTAACTTTCCTTGCAAGAAGAAAATGGGGTTTTATCATAAGCTGGCTTTTCTTGGCAAAACTGCATCTGCACCAGGGCTTACACTAGCTCAGGAAGAGCAGAAAATGCACACCTATAAAAAGTGATATAAACCCCACAAACAAGATAAATATAATCTACCTAAGGCTCCACTGAGGAACAGCTAGAGTTATAGACTCATTTAGGTTGGAAAAGACCTCCAAGATCATCAAATCCAATCATTAACTCAACTCTACCAAGCCCACTATTAAGCCATATACCCAACCACCACATCTACATGACTTTTAAACACCTTCAGGGATGGCGACTCCACAACCTCCCTGGGCAGTCTGTTCCAATGCAATGCAATGTCCAGCCTAAACCTCCTCCGGTGCAGCATTCCTTTGTATTCTATCATTAGTTACTTGGGAGAGGTAGAGTAGCCGCACATATAGAAGCTTCCCTCTGGTCCTCTGATTTTCTCTACCTCCTTTGCTATTCTTTCACCACATCCAACTCAGAGAAAAACTGCTTCTGGAAAGACACTATGTCAGTCATTAACACGGCAATGTTTTTATGGGGTTGAGACAAAGATGTGTGTTAAAACTTGAAACTCCTCTTGTATGCCTAGTAATGTCCAAAAAGAGTTCAAAATAAGATCAGTGAGTGAGAGTAAGAAAGTATGTGAATAAGGCTCATCAGAAAACCATCTCCAGGTGCTCTTTTCAAGAAGAGCTGGAGGAAATTTATCAAAATGTATTAACTTGCAAATTCAGAGATTAATTGCACTGTGGTCAAATTTTAATTCCTTGCAAATTAACGTTATTTTAATCTTATTAAGCATCTCCTGATACTTTTGTTCCTGAATGGGCTCTTAAAGTCTTTTCCAGAGCAAGTCTTTCAATCAAAAGGAGATTGAGTTTTATCTTTGTTCATTATAAACAAAATTTGTTTTAACAAGCCTATAGGTTTTACTGACATTCTCACTCTACACTTTCTGCCCTCATGCACACAAAATTTAAGAAATTATTGAAAAACTCCTCTATAGTGGGGAAAAAAACGTAAAAGTGAGAATGGACCTTTCATTCCTGCTCCTACTGCTCTCAGTTACTACTAAGAGTAGATTGGATTGTTAAGGCACTAGGCTTCTGGATAGATCTCAGAGAGACAGGGGTTAGTGGGAACCAGGCCTTTCAATCCTGTAACACATCATTGTTACCCTCTCAATTCTGCCACGAGACAACCCACAAATCACAAGAATCCTACTGCTTCCTGCCATGGGGAAGTATCAAAGCTGATCAAGACCCTCTGCACTCCTGCTCCCCTTATGCTCTCCCTAAAGACCTGGAGAAATGAGCAGCTGACAATCATGGAGAAGATGGCAATGAGGATTTATCATTAGGCAACAGTGGCAGTCATGGGTTTGCCCAAAAGCAGGGGCTACTTTGCTTCAAACTGCACAGAAACGTGCATCTATCTCCTCCTCACCCCACAGAATCATGGAACAGCCCAGGCTGGAAGAGACCTTAGAGAACATCTACTCCAACCTCCCTGCCATGGGCAAGGACGCCTCTCAACTAGACTTGTTTGCTCAAGACCACATCCAACCTGGCCTTGAACACATCCAGGAATGGAGCACTCACAACCTCCCTGGGCAACCTATTCCAGAGTCTCACCATCCTCGTAACTGAAGAACCTCTTCCTAAGATCCAGTCTAAACCTACACTCCCTCAGCTTCAAGCCACTCCCCCATGTGCCATTGCTAGACATCTTAGAAAAAGTCCCTCTTCAGCCTTCCTTTAGGTTGCCTTCACGTATTGGAAGGTGGCTATAAGGTCCCCTCCACAAAGTTGTCTTTTCTCCAGACTGAACAACCCCAGCTCCCTCAGCCTATTCTTATACCAGAAGTGCTCTGGTCCTTGGATCATCTTTGCGGTCCTCCTCTGGACTCGCTCCGACAGTTCTGTGTGCTTCTTGTGATGGGGACACCAGAACCACACAGAGTATCTGAGGTGGAGTTTCACATGAGCAGAGTAAAGGGGAAGAATCTCCTCTCCTGAGCTGCTGGCCACATCCCTCATGCAGCCCAGGACATGGTTTGCCTTCTGGGCTGCATGAGTGCACTGCTGGCTCGTGTTGAATCTCAAATCAATCAACACCCCCAGGTCTTTCACTGCAGGGTTACTCTCAACCCACTCTGCACCCAGCCTGTATTTGTGCCTGGGATTGACCAAAGCAATACAGAAAGCTTATCTTATTTCCAGCAAGAAACAGCTATTTTGACACCTCCAACCACAAAGAAAGATGTCAAGAATCATGCTTTGTTACCTCTCTTTGCGGCTCCCCAGCTTGCGGGCTGTGTATTGGTCCCCATAATCCACTATGGAAAGGTGACGAGAAAACACAGTAATTTTGTTGCCCACAAATAAATCCTCAAGGTGTAAACTCTCATACTTGGTGCGCTTCAGAAAGGTGCGATGGTTCTTCACATCATACTGCAGAGAAAAGAAGATTAAAATTTACCATAACAAGACATTTAAGCTCCGGGCAAACTCAATATTCACTCTGCCTTCAGAAATTTCCAGAGTAGTGTGGGACTGAATCTGATCAGGGTTGTTCAGCCTGGAGAAAAGACTCTGAGGAGACCTTATAGCTGTGTTCTGATACCTGAAAGGAACCTATGAAAATGCTGCAGAGGGACTTTTCTTAAGGATGTCTATTGAAAGGGCAAGTGGAAGCTGAGAGAGACTAGGTTTAGACTGGATCTTTGGAAGAAGGTCTTCAGTATGAAGGTGGTGATGCTCTGAAATAGGGTGCCCCAAGAGGCTGGGGATGACCAGTGGGTCATCCCTGGAGATGTTCAAGATCATAGAACCATAGAATGGTCTGGGTTGGAAGGGACCTCTGAAGGTGATTTAGTCCAACCCTCTCTGCAATAAACAGGGGCACTCTCAACTAGATCAAGTTGCCCAGAGCCCTGTCAAGCCTCACTTTGAATATCTGCAGGGGTGGCACCCCTGGGCAACCTGTTCCACTGCACCACTACCTTCCAGTGCTCCACTACATTCACAGCAAAGAAATTGTTCCTAACATCCAATCTAAATCTACTCTTCTCTAGTTTGAAGCTATCACCCCTACAGACCTTTGTAAGCAGTCTCTCTCTATCCTTCTTGTAGAACCCCTTTAAGTTCCTTTCAGTGACCTTTCAGTACCCCTTTAAGTATTGAAAGGTCACTATTACATCTCTGTGAAGCCTTCTCTTCTCCAGGCTGAACAACCCCAGCTCCCTCGGCCTGTGTTTGTAGCAGAGGTAGCAAGGATGAGGCCTTGATCAACCAGGTCCACTTGAGAGGTGTCCCTGCCCAAGGGAGGGAGGTTGGAGAAGACAATCTCTAAGGTCCCTTCCATTCTATGATCACTACAATGATTTTCTAACTCTCTGATCTTAGAGGTATACCAGGAAAGCTTAGAGGACTAAACCAAACAATTAAAAACTCGTTCCATTTAAATAATATCAGGCTGACAGCTGTCTGCAGTTTTTATTTTATCATTTGCTTGTGCCAATTCAAGCTGTGATAAACGGTTCAGGTGCCTAGTGGATACCTCTGTCTAGTCTCTCTGAATGCTCTCCCTAGTAGATCTGTGCTGTTTCACAGACCAATGGCTCGCACCAGGAATAATACACACTCTGGCAAGTCTCCTTCTCAGGGCAATGTTCGAGTGATACTACGCTTTATTTGACTGCATAAGAATCAGAATTAGAGATGGATGGATGACTGCAGTAAGAGGTTGAGATGTTCTCAATGCCGAAAGCTGCAAGCTCTAAGGCCTGTCAAGACAATTCAGCTCTGTATCATCATTCCAAGCAAGATGCAACACAGTAATGTGTAGTTTTCTGGGTGGGCTGGCAAAGCACAAAAGGCAACCTGCTGAACAATTTCTTCACTGTATGTAGATATTAAAGATGCCTTCAGTTTCCTGAGGAAGTAGAAGCCTATGAAGAGTTTTATTCTTGTTCGGTCAGGTTTCCTCTTCTCTGTCTTGAATTACATTTTCTGTCCTCTATTGCAATGGTATATAGATGAGAGATAAAAGGGAGAAAAACAAGAACAAAAAAATGTAATTCCCTAAGTTTGTGAAGGAAAAGAATTAAAAGCAGAACTGCATACTCCATGTTTTGAAATGTATGAATAGTTTGTCCTGTTAGAAGTTTAGAAGAATTGTAAGTTTTTCCATAATAAACAAAATTACAGACCAAAATATATATATATTGATAGTTCTTTCTGATGAAGAAAGGAATAATCCTGCCCTGTTGAAATGTCTTCAGTGCCTCATACATGCACCTACTAAATGTTTTCTATTCAAGCATGGTAGGGAATGCATGCTAAGACAAAATAAGCATGGTAGGGAATGCATAAGATAAAACAAACAAAACCAAACCACAAACCTGAATCCAACTAGATTTTTTTTTTTCTCTAAACTTTGCCAGGAAGCCTATTAAATGCCTGGGTCATATCTTCAGCATCTCGACTAAAGATATGAACATTGGTTATTTTCCAAGCTATTTCTTTTTTCCCAAGAGGCAAATAAAGGCAGGGAGGAGGCATCTACCTGTTAAAGAATTTTTCTTTGTGTAGAATTCTGCATCTGTTTAAAATACCTTTTTATAAAGCAAATGAAAACCCACAGCAGAAGAAAGGTAAGACTGTTTGGATTGTTCCTGTCTTGCCCATGTATAATTAGAAGTAAAGTACCCAAATCAAAACAGTTCTCTGATATGACTCTGTCCTTCTTAAAGATTTCTTCTATCTTTTTAAGAAATCTCTGGCAGAAACAAAGTTGGTCAGGCATTAAGAATTCCTCGTGACAGTTATTAACTATGGAAGATTCAGAGAATGGGGCATCTGCATCTCTTTATCAAGAGGTCCCATCTAGTCATATGGGATGCTTGTTGTCCTGGAGCAAAAACCTATGCTGTTTTTTTTCCACTTCCAAAGCAAGCTGGAAACTTACTATTTACAATGTCATTTTTCTTCACTAGAACCAATACATGAAGAACTGAGGAAGAAAAGGAAAGCTGAGGACTTCACCTAACGACCATCAATAGCTCTGTTCCACCCGCAGTGGAGGTGCATCTCCTAAGATATGTCAGAGGTATAAGGAGGCTGTTACCCACTCAGGAAGATACTAAAATATGTAAATTCTGCAGAAATGCAAAATATTTTTTTTTTTAAATCAGAAAAGAATTCTAGATTTGATCTCAGTCCAGAAACTCACTCTCAAAAAAGATTTTGAGATACTCTTTCTCTAGAAAAGACATATATTTTTGCTTTTTCAAACTCCTGTTCTGATCACACACAGTCCATATATACTCATGACTATGTACACACCATACCATCTTAACCTAAGAGCACAGTAGGAAAACACAAAAGTCTACCAAGACACAGGCGTTTTATGATGGTTGCATTAATAAGCTCAAGAATATCTTGAAAGTTCTTGGTTTTGAGACATCTAGGTGAAATGAACAACAATTTTGCCAGCCTACACATGGATGTGTAGGAAGATTATTACGGCTCCTGACTGATTAGCTAAACTGTCTCTGGGAAATAAAAAATAAAAATCCTCACATTTTGACAACTATACACACACAGGCTTCACAGAAAGAACTAACTTAAAAGGGACATCATCATGACAGAGTTTGGTTAAAGAGACTATTAGGAATAAGTGTAAAGTTCACAGATGGGATACCATGGTTTCAGTAGGCACTACATTGGGTAAGAAAAGGGAGATTCCATTAGCTTTATTTTTTCTGCATTTGATATTTATAGCAGATAAACTAAAATTTGATAATGGATTTACTAAGTGTGAATATCCAAACCTAGACTATTGTGTTGGTTTGAGCTAATTGGAGAATTTGAGTGAGAAATTAGACTTGGCTGAGAGAG